>WPIO01000015.1:5710000-5832500 GCA_009760855.2 Cristatella mucedo
CCATGCACTACTGTAGAGCGTACAAGCACACGAACGGCGATTCGCACAAGCTGAGCAAAAGTTGGTTGTTATTTTAATTCTTTTCAAATGACATAATTTCTGAAGACCTTCTAGGTAAGGTAACATATTATGTAAATACATTGTAAGGACTGGGCTCTCTAATTGAGGAGCAATACTGTTTACTCATAGCTAGTCAGTTTGTTGTAGCTTCATTCAAATTTGAGGAAGGCTGCTGCAATCCTAGTGCGAATTTCAGTAATAAATGTCGCCAGGAGCTAAGGAAGTCAGTGAATCTGGAACGCATGGAATAGTCAGAGCAAAAGTACAATTGCATTTCGTCTGCTATAAAAATGGAGTCGTAGATTTTTCTTGTGCTGTTACATGGAAAAGAGCGGGAGTATCAAATGCGAAAAGCTATGAACGCAAAATTTTGTCTTCGGGTATAATTTAAAGGCTCATTGGATTCTTATTGACCAGTGACGCCTTATCTCTTAAATTTTTGCACTGAGGTATGACTTTTTAAAATTGACAGACAGACACAAAGAGATAAAGAGAGCAGGGATACGGAAAAAAGAGAAAGAAAGCGAATGAATATGGAAACACAAGGCTGAAGTATGCTATGAGAGGCCTGCCGAAAATCTAACCGGAAAGACACGGCCAAAGACCTACCAGCTTCTGCCAGCTGAAATTCCTGTGCCGAGCGTTCATTAATATGTCATTAGCCTCAGGTCATGTCCCAGCACCTTTCAAAAAAGCTGTAGTCAGGCCACTTCTCAAGAAAGCTACACTTTCCCAAGAGAATTTGAGCAACTACCGCCCAGTTTCCCTTCTACCATTCCTATCAAAGACACTCGAACGGGTCGTGGCAGACCAGCTAAACTCGTATATCGAAACCTCACACCTTGCTAGTAAGTTCCAGTCTGGCTTTAGAGCTAATCACTCCACAGGGTCAGCATTGCTTAGGGTATACAACGACCTACTTAGGAATGCAGACATGGGTAGAGTGTCTCTGCTTGTTTTGCTTGATCTTTCGGCAGCTTTTGATACTATTGATCACAAAGTTCTTCTAGAGCGCCTCTCATCTCGCCTGGGCATCACTGGCACTGCTCTGCAGTGGTTCAGGTCCTATCTCAGTGGGAGACTCCAGAGTATTGACGTGAATGGACAGAGATCATCTGAAGTACCTCTGAAATATGGAGTACCTCAGGGCTCAGTGCTAGGTCCGGTTCTGTTCACGGTTTATACTCTGCCTCTAGCTGATGTGATTGCCAAGCACAATCTAGGCTTTCACTTCTATGCGGATGACACTCAGTTGTGCCTTTGCTTTGATCCCTCCCAGCCTTCGAGCACCTCAAATTCTCTCAACTCACTAGCGGCATGCATTGATGACATCCGCACATGGATGGCAGCAAATTTTCTAAAACTAAACGATGATAAAACTAACTTACTAGTTATGGGCAAACCCAGTGTGATCCAGAGATTGGAAAGGCTGACTCTCAAAATTGGCTCTGCCAGCATATCTCCTGTCGAATCAGCTCGGAATCTAGGTGTCATATTCCAAAGTAACCTCTCGTTAGACGACCATATCAGCTCCACAGTCAAGTCTGCCTATTTTCAGCTTCATAACATTGCTAAAATTCGGGCTTGTTTAGATAAAGATACCACATCTAAGTTAGTTCATGCATTCGTGACATCCCGTCTCGACTTCTGCAACTCACTGCTTACTGGCCTACCAGCATGTGCGATCAGGCGATTGCAGCTGGTGCAAAACTCTGCAGCTAGGCTTGTCTGTCGTGAGCGTCGCAGTTTCTACATTACTCCACTTCTCGCCGACCTGCACTGGCTACCAGTCAAGCAACGGATTGACTTCAAGGTTTTGTCGCTCACTTTTAGGTCCCTTCATTCTATGGCTCCAGCCTATCTGTCAGATATACTACCCCACAGAACAAGCATCGTACCACCCGCTTCTCGGAATCCAACAGTCTAGAAATACCTCATACAAACCTTAAATCCTTTGGAGACCGTGCATTTAGTTCATATGCTCCCAAAGCCTGGAACTCCCTCCCGACCTGCGTCAAAACATCCCCTGACCTGACCACATTTAAAAGGAACCTAAAAACACACCTATTTAGGACAGCATTTAGTGGGTCCCTGCGATTCGTCTTTGATGTGCTTATGCGTGCTGACACTGTGCATGCTGCCACTAACTACATTTGCATGCTGACCCTGTGCATGTCACCCCCAACCATATTATTCATCTCGTTTGCTTTTCAAGCATGATTTTACTTACCATTCAATTGCATTTCACTTTACAGCAAATGTAAAGCGCCTAGAGAGAGATTGAGTTCTCTGAGGGCGCTTTATCAAGTGAATTATTATTATTATTATTATTATTTTCGAGCGGCAATTCCAGATCAAGTCAACCGAGAGGCGCAAAATTTGCTACTTCACTTCTTGCGAAAAGCCAGCGTAATAGTTCGATTCTGTAAGAAGAGCAAAGCAGCGCGGCTGGCTTTTCCGCAGGATGACACTCTCTGATGAAGAGTATCACCCTTCGGGTCCACCTATAAATAATCGGTTCCATGTAAGGTCAAGGTTGACTGCCCTTCGAGAATCCCCGTTTTGGCCGCTGCTCATCTATGGGTTGCTGCAGAGCCAGCTTCAATACTTCAGTCTTCTCCTGTCGGCGTACGGGCACGAGATCACTAGTAGATAGCAGCAGTTCCGACAGCGTTGCGCCCTTCTCTCTACGACGGCCGAGTTCAGCTGCGTTGGCATTCAATAGGCTGAATGCGGCGGCTCTCGTGCCGCGCCGAGATTCTCGAACCGTCTCTATCCTCACTGCTGGCCAGAGAATCCGAGCTCCGCCGCTCTCGCGCACGCGCGTTTCGAGCAGACGTCGAGTGGCGTACATAAGCTGGCTGCTTCGGGCGGGCGGGCGGGCTGGCGGGCGAGAGCCCACCAGCGATGGAGAGAGCCCATTGGGATGCCCGCTACTGCGGCCCAGTCGGAACTGCATGCTCCGGCACAGACACAGGCGCACGCCTGCAGGCGCGTAGGCGCAGTGACGCTCGCGTCCCGGAGATGCCGTCCGTAGACGCGCGGGCGACGCGGAATCGGAGGACCGGGCACACCACCCCCCCCCCCTCTTTCACCCGCGAGCTCACCAAGAGCTGTGCGGCGGGCTGGCTCATTTGTCAATCGGCAGCCAATAGTCCCTCTTGGCGCTGCCTCGATCTCGCTGGCGGGCAGAGCGATAGAGGTCGGCCGGCCGCTCGACTCTGACGTGCAGGCCGCCGCGGCTTCTGAGCGACGAGGCGAGCAGCTCGCCTCGTCGCTCAGGAGCCACGGCGGCCTGCGCGATCATCTCGCCGTCCATCACTGCGCGCCGAATCAAGTCGACGACGTGGCGCCTGCCATTTAGCCGGAGGTGCTACCGCCGTGCGCCGCTATCAATCGGCCCAGCTGCCCAGCCCCCGAGGGTTTCTCTTCGACCGTGCGCGCCGGCTACCGGCTTTGGCTGCGAGCCTTTGAGATCGCCACTACAGCTGCGTCAACACATGGAGATTTCGGCAATTGTTCGTCCGGTCGTCGCGTGGGATTCTTTCCATCGAGTCTCAAGCTGTTGGCCTAATCGCGACAGCATGTGCCTAACGGGCGCCGCAGTGCCGAGCGCGCCCGAATGTGACAGCTGCTGTCCTCCGCCGCGCACGTCCCCGCTATCTAAAGGCTGCGATACTTTTCTGCATCGCTTGCCTACACTTGCAGAACTTATCGCGGCCTGCAGCTACAGCGGCCGGCTGCAGCTGAATCCATTAGCGTTGAGGCATTGCTCGCGCTGCAGAGAGTCTGACCAGCTCACATCGCCCTCCACCGCCCTGCGATCGGCCGTTTGCCATCGCCTCCACTTTAGCTCACTCGAAAAATGCTCTCGGAGACTTTCGGCGGCGTTGGTCTAGCGGTTAAGGTGCTCGCTCCGACCAAGGTCTGACTGAGGTCGTGGGCTCGGGCCCCGAGGCATATGTGAAGCGCGTGAATAGAGATTAAGTTCTCTTGGGGCGCTATATAAATGAATTACATATATATGTATATATATTATGTCGGTCTTCGCCGCTCGAGAAAGGACGAACAATGGACTCGCTGCGTGCGAACGCCTGAGCACCGCATTCAAAGGAGCTTCTATCGACTGAGAACGCCCACGTCAAACAGCCAGCCGCTAGGGTAGGAAGGAAATGCCGCCTGAGGCCGGGTGCCTACAAACATCTTGATGTCATTAATGTAGGTGGTAATTCGCTGCCTCATCTCCACATACCAACACTTGCGTAATTATGAACTTTTTTTATTTCAGCTGACTCCGCCCTCCACGAGTCGTCCCATTCTATTCCTCGGTTGATCGCAGCGCATTTTTTCGTAAGCCAACCAATTCATACGAGCCGATTTTCGTACATCAGCTTCTGAACAATTAATTTTTTACGCGTGGCGTGTAGTCATATCAAGTATTCTATTCACAAAGATTTTCCACTCTTGACCAAGTGTTTCCCATGATTGTATCCTTTCATCTCTCATTTTTATCAAATTCTGCATATTTTACGATTGCGGAGCTTATTCTTTATCTTTTAAAAGGCATTTTCTGCATCAAAATGCATTTGTAATTCGCGAAACGTTAAGGCCTCGGATGTTGATTCCGCCCGCACAAAAAAAGACTTTCTTGCCTCTATTTTTTCTAGCTCATTTCTCAAGCCGATGACCTTCGGCCACTTCAGCTGAACTCTGCAACTTAATTTTAGCCGATCTTTTAGGCGCCGCGCGTTTGCATCTCTAGCTATGCACGACGGATGCAATCATCCAGATGTCTTATGCGTGCTGACACTGTGCATGCTGCCACTAACCACACTTTCATGCTGACCCTGTGCATGCATCCCCAAAGCATGTTATTCATGTTGTTTGTTTATCGAGCAGGATATTACTCACCATTCAATTGCATTTTCCTTTGCAGCAAATGTAAAGCGCCTAGAAAGAGGATGGTTTCTCTGAGGGCGCTTTATCCAGTGCATTATTATTATTATTGTTATGACCAACGGTTTGCCGGTGACCTTAGTTATCCAGGTGGCGTACTGATCGCGAGCTTCCACTTTCTGCGTGTAGGGTGGACATCTACTTTGTCGAACATGTATGTTTCCTCTACATGCGCAGTGCTTGCAGCGAGCAGGCTCCCCTACATGCGCACTGGCGGGGGTTGTTTTAAGTTTGCAAGAAGACTTGTCAATGTGTGCCTTGTGCTAAAGCACAGGCTTGAACGCCTCTTTATAAGAAGTCTTGTTTTTGACGGCGATCTGTTTGATTTCCGTAACTGTATCCGTGTCTACACTTGTCAGCCTAGAGGGAAGCCGGGTCAGCTCCTTCTTCTTTCACTCGAAAACTGAAGTCCTGCCAGTCAGACCTAAACCAAATTTATAAGACAGGCGACCTCATTTTTTGCTAACTCTGAGAGGTCTCATTCCCCGGAATCGACGGGTTAGAACACTATGTTTCCCGCCTTTGTCTTTGAAAGAACTTCTCAACTTCTTGCCTCTGTAAGGCGTAAGAAGTTGAGAAGTTTTTTGTCAGGCCCCGTCTTACTAAAGCACTTGTCGAGTCGCAACCTGTGACTTTCCGTGAGATATTTTCCGAGGTTAATGCGTGTGAAATGTCTACCTTAAAATAAAGTCTACTAAAAAGAGTTCCTTTTCTGACAACCCTAAATAATCCCCTCCCTGGACTTTATTGGCAGACAAACTTACTTTAAAAGCCTAGATTAGGTTCAGAAGTAATTTTAAATTATCGCCAAGTTTTCATTCTCCTTTTTTGTCAAGGACTCTAGAAATAAATTCACTCAGTAGCTTGCCGAACACTTTGAGAATAATGAATTACTAGAATAATTTTAGTCGGGATTCAAGAAACACTTCTCCACTCAAACTGCTTTCCTCCCGGTGACCAACAACATCCTAAGCAGAAACGGTAACGATAATGTTACGACCCTAGTCCTACTTGATCTACCATCTGAATTCGACGCCGTCGATCACGGTATCTCAGTTGTATGATTGAGAAAAACGATTGGCCTGCCAGACGAGGCACTGGCGCAGATCGTATCGTAATCGTCCGCTCGTTTGCAGTCAGTGTCGTACGGGGGTCAGGTCAAGGTTGGTCAAGTCTCCACAAGCAGGACCAGTCGTCAACTGGAGAGCTTCACATTCGGGTCTGCTCTCGGCCCTTTGCCACTCTCCATTCATGCTGAGCCTCTAGTAAATTTGTATCAGGCAGATTGGATCAGGCCATCACTTCTATTTTACGACGCCCGTCTGTATTGGTCGTATACAAGGTCCGAAACTAGATACAGATGCCCTGCCCTGCAGACATTCAATCTTGGATTTTGGCCGATTTTCCTAAACAAAATGACGATACAAGCCGAGCTCCTACTCGTTGGACATCGCCGAGCATGCGGCCGAACTGGGAGACTTTGCTCTTACAATTGGTGATGCTGCATTGTGACCGTCACCACTTACTTGTAATTTAGGCACTCTCTGTGATTGCAGCGTAAATTGTAAAAAAGAAATTATATTAAGAACACTGCTGTCACAGCTCTAGCGTTCAATCCACGACAAGTGTTAGGGAATGTCCGCCACCGACGGCTGCCTGGTAAAGGTTCTTTCTAGCTCATTGGTTCTGTCGAGGCTGTATTACTGCGATTCGGTTTTGGCTGAGCTACTGAGAAACGCTATTCAGCCTCTGCAGCCTTTAATGAATGCGGCTGCAGGGCTAGCTAACACGTCCCACAGATGGGGCCATCAGGTCTCCTTAAAGGCTGGAGCTGCGATGGGGATCGGTCGATCTGCTGATACCAAGGAAAATCCTTACCTTGACCCGCAAGGCCCACCCACAGCGGCTCTTTTCATAGCAAGCTGAACTGCTACACCAGAACCGGCCTTCTTGCGAAATCAGGTCCTTTGTGGAAAATAAATTAGACGTTCCATTCCTACGCCTGAAGACAGCTGGCGAGAGAAGCTGTTGTTCTGCTGGTCTTAGACTGCGGTACTCACGGTTCCTATGCGACGAGGCGTTTATTCTCCGCTGCCGGCTATGACACATCCTTTCCAGCCGTTTTGAGCTGCTACTTCCATGCTACTCACTAGAACATAGCAGCTCCTTACCTAAGAGCGACCTGTGATTGACTCTTTTTTCACTTTCAAACCATTAGCAAATGAATCAATCGAGCTACTAGACTTTGGACTTTGATGGCCGCTGATTTTGTTACCCATTTAAGGTATAATTGCTGTTTTCGAACCTAGTTGTAACGAACCAGCAAATAACTCGGCAATTCTGGCTATTGAGATGCCTAGATTTGATATTCTTCACAATAACTAATATGGTAAATACGTCCCTAAGCCCACTTTGTTCCGGTATCCTTCAAAAAGCTGTTTCAAAAGGTGACGACGTGGCCTTTTAACCAGTAGGGAAGAGCGAGCGAGAGTCCAAAGCCGTTGTTCAGTCGTCGCCCCTGACTCCGGGATCGGCATTGACAGTAGCGAATCGTGTGGACTTTAAAAATGGCCTCTCTGCTTTATCCGGACAGTACCAAACTTTGCTGCCCCCAGGTATTTACGCCTACGCTTTCCCCTCCATGACTTTGGTAACTTTGAATTATATCAACGATTGAAAGCTTTCGCGGAATGTAGCGCATGACTTATCAAGGTCTGTAGCTCCACTAAACCACTAGGCTGATTTAGCAGCCTCTTTTTTTACGGCGACAGTAGAGCCTTTACGGCTATCACCTCCGCTTGCAGCGGCAATAAATGATAGCCCACCGCAGGATTCGAACCCACGACCTCAGTCCCGAGTTCTTGAAAAGCAACCGCGCCTTACCTAGTGCGCCATCACTGCTCACCAACAAAGCCACAGGGAATGCAGTAAACGAGTGTTACGCTCGCTTCAATTGGATTCCCGCGAGCGTAAGAGCGAAAATAGACTTAATCTCACTCAACGCACAGAAAGTGAGAAAAATAGCTTAATAGTATCTGACCCATAATTTTAAGCAAGTGGTAAAGTGCTCGCTCTATACGACCCGTGTCGTAAGTTTGAGTCCTGCAGTGGGCGATCCCTTGGCTTAGTGGGTTATTCCACACAATGTAATGTAATGTATCTCCGTCTGTAACTCCACAAAGTCATAAAGACCAGGTGGGTATTACGCAGGAGAGTTTTGTATAGCGCACTCACAGCCTGAGCAGCTTTCGGTACGCATTCGGTAGCCAACAGACTTCGTCTCACGCAACAAAGAGAAAGTGGGAAGCACAGCAGAGTCAGGAGAGCAGTTGAGGTAGTGAGTAGCATAGAAGTAGCAGCTCAGGACCGCTGAAAAGGATGTGCCATAGTCGGCAGTAGGAGAGTAGTTGTCGTTGCGTAAAAATTGTGGAAGCGAGTTCCACAGTCTAGGACCTGCAGAGCTAAAGCTTCTGTCGCCAACTGTCTTTAAGCGGAGGAATGGGACAGCTAATTTATTGTCCACACAGGACCTGAGGGCGCGAAGAGGCTGAAACTGATACAGCAGTTCAGCTAGGTACGAAGGAGCCAAGCCGTTGCGGGCCTTGTGGGTCAGCGTAAGAACTTTGCTCTGTATCCTTTGCTCAACCGGCAGCCATCCTAGCTCTTTCAGCAAAGGTGACACGTGCTCGAACCGCTGGGACTTGAAGACCAGCCTTGCAGCCATATTCATAGTCCGCTGTAGTGGCATAATAGCTAACATACCAGAACAAAAATCGAAGCTCGGTAGGGCGATGTGAAAGCTAAAAAGAGCGCACGCGTCTTGAGCTGAGATTTAAAGAATGCAATTTTCATTGCAGGCAGTGACCGTACCTGGAAATCGTTCCAGACTTTTGGTACATACAGGCCGAAAGCTTTATCGCTAAAAAGTTTCCATCGAGTGAGGTGAGGGAGACAACTAGAAGCGTTGGAGCTGATGGTGCTAGAACACAATAGAAGAGCAAGAGATCTGGTTGGTTGGCTGGTGCAATCGAGAGTGAAAAATAGCTGACTTAGAGCAGCTTTATTTTTATTTCGGCAGAGCAACCTTAACGGCTATCGCCATCGCTTACAGTTGGCAGCAAAGGATCGCCTACTACAGGATTCGACGACAGACCAGACGAGCCGCTGAGTGTTGCACCATTTACAGATGACGATGAGCCAATGACTGGTTTTCCGACGAGAGTGAATATCAAAGTTTCTGGACCAGCAGTCAAGGAAGTGAGTAGCTTGTAAATGACAGTACAGGACGACTGTAAAATGCATCCCGGTCATCAGCAGAAGAAGAGATTTTTTTGTGTATGAGTTGTGAAGGAGAGTTCTACAGTCTGTCAGCTGCAGAGCAAAATCTTGTTTCCCAGCCTTCGAGCAAAAGAATATAGCAGGACCTTTCTTTTTCATAGACTTTTAAGGGCAAAAGGAGACTTCACCGATGCGCCAGGTCACCGAGGTCAAGAGAGAATCGAGCCGTGGAGGACCCTGTAAGTCGATATAAGAATATTTTTTCTCTGTATCTATTGATCGGCCTGGAAGCCAACGCAGCTCCTTCAGCAAATTAACCATGCAACTGTGGCATTGAGATTTATTGACGAACCCTATAAGGATGCGCTTGTAATATTAACACATTTGTATAGCGTTCTCAGAGTATTCAACTCTCATTTTAGGCACTTCTGATTTGTTGTAAAGGAAGGGCGATCAAATAATTAGTTGTAGCATACTCAATGAAATTACGACGAACTTAAAATAAAGGTTATATGCACAAGGTCAGCATGCGAATATAGTTAGTGGTAGCATGTACAGTGTCAGCATGCATAAGCACATACAGGTTGAATCGCAGGGACCCACTAAATCGGGTTTCTTTTGCAGCAAATGTAAAGCGCCTAGAAAGAGATTGAGTTCTCTGGGGTGATTTATCAAGTGTTGCATTACTATTACTCTTATTGGTGGACCGTCATGGTTCACTGGGTAAGGCGGTTGCTTTTCACGACCTTGGCCTCGAGATCGTGAGTTCGAATCCCGTGGTGGGCGATCCTTTATGGCCGCTGCAGCGGTGGTGATAGCCGCAATAGCTCTTCTGTCGCTTTAGAGACTGTTAAATCAGCTACTCTTTTTTATTATTAAATGCTGTGGTACATAAATGCGTTTTTAGTTTCTGCTTAAATGTGTTCAAGTCAGGAAATACCTTAATGCAAGTCGGAAGTGAGTTCCGCACTTTGGGAGCATACGCACTAAAGGCACGGTCTCCAAATGATTTAAGGTTTGTACGATGTAAAGGTAAACAGTTAATTTCCGAAAAGCGGGTGGTACAATGCTTAGCCTGATGATAGATAGTTTAGAGGTGGCATCTCTGTCTAAAAATGCCCGAATTTCGGCAATGCCATGCTGGTAGAAGTTGTCAAACTTTACTGCGATGCTAATGTGGTCGTCTAATGATAGGTCACTTTGGAACAGGACACTTCGATTTCGTGCAGATCCAACAGGAAATATGCTGGCGGTGCTGATTTGAAGCGTTAGATTTTAGTGATTTCTTAGTAATTTAGTAGTTTCTGAATCACACTTGGTTTGCCCATAACTATTAATCTGGTTTTTATTGTCATTCAGTTTAAGAAAAAGATTGCTACCATCCATATACGGATGTCAGCAATATATGCAATGTGGTAGTTAAGAAAATTCTGCATCTAGAGGGCTGGGATAGATCAATGCATATGCGCATCTGAGTGTAATCAATATAGAATTAAAAGCCTAGATTGTACCTGGCAATCACAACGATAGGACGGAGATTAAAAGCAGTCAAATTAACCGGGCCGATCACAGACCCCTATGATACCCTTCCTACAGTAGCTCCTCGGATTCTCTTTTTCCGTTCACATCAATATTCCAAAGTCTCCCACTGACAAAATAATAGTAATAATGATAATAATAAAACACTTTATTGAGCAGCCTCAGAGATCTTAATCTCTTTCTAGGTGCTTTACATTTTCTGGAAAATAGGGCTTAAGCCATTGCAATGCAGTAACAGCGATGTCCAGGCGAGATGAGAGGCGCTCGAGAAGGTATTGGTGATAGACAGTACCGAAAACTGCCGAAAGATCGAGCGAAACAAGTAGAGAGACTCCCTAAGTCTGCCATGACTCTTTCCAGGGCATTCGATAGGAACAGTAGTATGGGATCCGTACGCGGTCAGATATGCAAAATTTTCAAAATAATAGGCGATGATAGCATGAAGTTGTAGGAGAAAATTTAGTCAAGTGCCTTGATGTAAGTGTGGTAACATGAACCACGAGAGAAACTGAGTCAGTCAGTGCCCAAAATTTGGTGCTGAATACGTCAGATAAGTTATCAAACTGAATTTTAAAGTCAGCCATAACGAGTAAAGATCAATTTTTCTTGCTCACAGAATCGAAACTGGATCTGAGAAATCTGAGATTAAAGAGGGCTTGTACTTGGGGGTAATGGGGGTTACTACTGCCATCTTTGCCAGCTTGTTGTAGGACGAACTCAAAACAATAGATTCGAAAGACTTAATTGAGTGGATTGAAAACGGCTTAGAATTGAAGGACGAGCATGCGATGGCGACTACTTAGCCACCGATTTTGATCGATCTATGGGTACAAAAGGAGTATCCAGCTTGAGTTTCGTCGTTAATAGTCAGGCAGTTAACCAATGTCAATCTGGCCTTGATCTAGGTAAACACTTCGAGGCCTCTTTTAGTAACATTCTCCCTTAGTAATAGGATTATATTGCACATTAAGGGGGGACTCCAAAGACAAGCAGTTATTGCGACGAGGCGCAGGAGTTATAGCAGGCCTGGAAACTAACAAGCTGGAGAGATTCACAGCAGTGCATAACATTCGATCGTGCTTCCTTTGCAGTAAAAGTAAAGTGCCTACAAAGAGAATGAGTTTTCTGAGGAGCTATATAAAATGCATTTTTATTTGTGTTACTGTTATTACTATTATTAAGGATAATTGCTCAGGGGGATTTAATAAAATTCTGGGAAGCCCAAATGAGTGGGGCCTCCGATACAAGCTCCCTCGAACGCTCGACGGCGTTTTTCTTCTTATAATGCCTACTTCATTGACCTTAGTAACAGCAATCCCATCTATGAATGCATATGAGTGACGATAAAGAAACGTTCATCGGTATCCACGATAGCACGTAATTGGCAGGTCACTAGCAGTCAGAGAATCCAACGCCTCTGCCGCCTCTGCCGCCTCTGCCGCCTCTGCCGCCGCCGCCTCCGCTGGCGTGGTAGAGCCAGCCCCAAGCAGTAAGCGTTTACGTGTCCATATGCACGCAGTTTCTCATGCACTGCGGTCAAACAGAAAAGCTTTAAACAGCTCTTAGCTGTATCGCTTTTTGCGTACGATGTTCGAAAGAGCTTCAATCTGTCGGAAGAGAATTCGGCAATGGACAAGAAATGGTAGTAGCGCTCGGTGTCGCCGGCAAAAATGAACTTGCAGCCATATTCATGGTCAGCTTCAGACACTTAGTCGATTCTGTTTTTGCACAGCCACAACTGAATTTTATTATTCCAACCGAGACAGAACCATGGAGCTATTAAGGTCTTTACCAAGCCAACGTGGTAGACAGTCCCTTATGTTAAACAGGATAATGCCTAACTGAGGGGGGTGTCTTATAATGGTACTGTTAAGCTTAAGCAGTAACCTATATGATAGCTATATTCCGAGCTCAAGATGGCGGTTGCAAAGTCACTTAGTTCAGCAGCATGCTTATACATTTTGGTTGGGAACATTTCCCCCTGAACGTTTCCCTCGCCCGGACAATTCCCCTCCCCGGACATTACCCCCTGGGGTAATGTAGGACATTTCCCTGTGGGAAATGTCCTACAACCATAAATTCTTATCCGTAGGAATTTGATTTTGTCACCGTTCAGCTTCAGAAAATTAGCGAAAGGGATTGAATGTTCAACGAGGCGCGTATCTGAGGTATCAGTCGGTGCGACTGAGTCCGGTGTTTAGATATCAGGTATCTGCAGTTGATTATTGTTAGCCGAGAAGGGATTATCATTATCATATCTTTATAGTAATAACTAATGATCATTAGCCGAGAGGTTACAGCTGCTGCTTCCGAATCTCTTTTGCCAGAGAGGCTTCAGGTGTAAATAGAGATCGGTGAAAGACCAAGAAATTATTCGTGTGGTCTCTAGTCTACTGAATACTCGTATCCCACCGGTCTCTAGTCTACTGAATGTGACATGATCACCAAACAATACGGATTGATAACTATCAAAAAAGCAGTATTTGAACCACGCCGTGCCTCGTCCGCCAGGCGAACAATTTTTCTAAATATATTGTGACCAATATTTGTAAACGCAAGTTACCGATCAGACAAGACTAGAGCAGTGACATTACCATCTCCTTTTCTGCCATAGAATGTCATCCGTGACACATAGGACAGTAGTTTCAGTCAATGGTTTCGCTTGAATACCTGCTGAAATTTTTCTGAAATTCAAAATTAATTTTTGTAAACTTGTTTCGCTAGCTGCCCAACGAAAATCTTCTTGTCAATCTTGGACAAAAAAGGAATTGAGACTGGGAGATATTTTTTCTGGATTATTAGAAGTCAAACCAGATTTTTTTAAACATCCGTCGAACGATAGCAGATTTGAAAGAGTCTATAACCAGCTATTCATCGAGCAAAGCATTGAAAACCTGAGCTAAGGACGTAAGAGTAAGTTTGTCCACCAGCGAAGACCAGAGAAGGGATCGCAGATTGTGTCTTCAGGTGACGATCTCTTTTTAATGCACTTAAATACGCACGCAAGACATAGAATTCGTGTGAGCGTCCAGGTATTCAACCACAGCCGCATATGAAGTTGCCGAGCACCGGAGGGGAATAAAAGTATCCCTTAATACCTTATATTAGTAGAAACAGGCAGAGAAGCCGACATGGTCTACGCTCGAACGAAGAGTAGGCTTTCTATCTATGGATTATTTGCGTGGCTATTTTCAGCGAGTAATTCGTCTGAGTCAAGCGATTGCAAGCAGAGTAGCGCTCCGGAAGAGAAGCAGGGGGCTAGAGGCTGTAGCGTTACGTCGCCGCCCTGCATTGACGTCTTCTTCACCTCTGGCAGGTTAGAGTACTACGTCTGGCCAAGGGCTGTCAAACTCGCTTTGAGAGTGATTATAGCCTTGCTTGTGGGTATTCCACTCAGCATTTGACGTCCGTTTTGGTTTTAAGTAAACTTTAGGCATAGCTGTGCTAAAAAATGTGTGACTTTATTTAAGAAATTGCACGATCGCAAAACTTCGCACGTTAATTCATACTTCATACTTTCTGCTCTATACGTAGCGTGTATTGCGAAGGCGCGTCTCCCCCGATGATCTGACGTCGGGCGGTAAAGTGGCCATCATTGCCGACTGCGGACCTACATGCTGAAAGGTCGGTAAGACGACGGAAGAAAGGCCATTCTTATCCTTAGGTACACGTGGAATTTTCCAGCTACAAGTGCGACAGAGGCGGAGGGTGTAAGACAAGCAGTGATGCTATCGCCTGAAACAGAGGGAGAGACAGAGAAGGAAAGAAACGCGTGAAGGGAAAGGGTGGAGGAAGGGAGAGAGGAAGGGAGGAAAGGAGAGATAGGCTATGGAACGGGCGACGTGCGAAAAGCGGCGAGAGAGTCGGAAATCGAAAGAGATGAAGGTGAAGGAAGAGGTGAAGGTGAAGGAAGAGATGAAGGTGAAGGAAGAGGTGAAGGTGAAGGAAGAGGTGAAGGTGAAGGAAGAGGTGAAGGTGAAGGAAGAGATGAAGGTGAAGGAAGAGGTGAAGGTGAAGGAAGAGCGGCAACGCGAGCGCGCACGGAAAGCCAGAGCAAGTAGAGTGGTAAGGTGCGCGACGAGCGCTCGTGCGCGAGCTGCCGCTTGCGTGCACGCGCTGCTCGCGAGCAGAGCTGAGCCGCGAATGTGAAGGCCGCTTGCTTTTGTTCCTTCGACAGAGCGGAAGGGACAGAGGCGCCTCGTTTGAAGTCGCGGCTCTAGCGGTGCTTGACCTCGTGCGCGAGATCAAACCGACCTGCGCTCGTTAGGGTCTGTGAGCAGGTAAGGGTGCGCACTCCGCCCGGAGGCTGGAGCGCATCTGTTAGCGCTTAAGCAGCGCGAAGGTGAATCGAGACCCTGAAAACGTGGCAGTGCGCCATCAGCAGGTTGAGCCCCGGAGCAATTATCACTGCCCGGCACCTTCCTTCAAGGCCAATTTATCGCGTACCCGATGCAAACGTGGCTACCTGTGTTGCGCAAATTAGTAAGTTAAAGTCATAAAGACTTGGCATGACGTTAAATTGATGGCAGAGCCAATTGCCAAGAGCGAGTTCCGGGAAATTGCTCACGATTCCCGCCCACATTAGCGCACAGCCCTATAGGTTAATTCGTTCGTAATTAGGCGCTGATTAGAAGCCGGCGGTTCGTTATATCGAAAAGAAAGGTGCGCCGAAGACGCTGGCGATGCTCTAAATGGCAGGCGCGCTTTGAACTTGTCGCTCCTTCAGGTGTGGCGCGCGCGCGCGCACTATTCTGACTGGCGTATATTGCTTGTATCGAGCGAGAGCGATCCAGATCATCGGCTGACGGGGGCCCTGGCGAATGTGGCCTGGCAATAGTGGCTTTAGATGTGGACGTCGACTCGCGCTATCGGCGTGGATGGCGAATGCCGACGGCCGCCAACGTTCCGCGTTTAATTCCGCTCAAAGTAAAGGTGCCATTTTCGCCCGCGGTCCGTTAAATGGCTGCGAATGTCTGCCTTGACTACGCAACTATTGCCTTGGCCACGCGTGGAGAACGAGCAAACAGGTGTACCCTAATGTAAGCTGAGCTGACTGGCGGAAGCCATTCGCAGCAAAGAGTCCTGAATAAAGCAAGTACGCTAAAAAGGCACACGGCCAAGCGGGGGCCAAGAGCATGGAAATTTTTTTTGAAGTATGATCATGACGAGCCAGTTGCATGCTGACCCTAAGCATGTCACCCCTAACCATGTTACGCTTGGGGTTCGTTGAGCATGCTACCGCTAACCATTCGATCGTGCTTCCTTTATAGCAAATGCAAAGTGTAAACTTCCTCCCCGTGATAGAGAACGGCCGGGCCTTCTTCGGAGGGTCAGTAAGAACCTCCCTGCATCCTGCGTTCACCCTATCAACAGTTCGGCTATCAAACCTACGTAAGTTTAAAGCACCGATTAGCACTTGCTTCGGTAGTAGCTCGCATGCGGTGCCTAAGCATATTCTAGTTTGTATATCTCAGAGGTTTGACTGCGTGTCTTCTTTGCTAAAAGAGCTAGGATGGCTGTCGGTTGATCAACAGATGCTGAGCAAAGTTCTTTCGCTGACCCGCAAGGCCAAGGCCACGGCTTGGCTTGTCCGTACCTAGCTGAACTGCTGCACAGTTTCAGCCTCCTCGTGCCATCAGATCCTATATGCACAATAAATTAGCTGTTCCATTCCCCCACTTAAAGACCGTTGGTGACAAAAGCTTTAGCTCTGCAGACTTTAGCAAACTGTGGAACTCACTTCAACAATTCTTACGCAACGATAACTACTCTCCTACTGCCGACTATGGCTCATCCTTTTCAGTGGTCCTGAGCTGCTACTTCCACGCTACTCACTATCTCAACTGATCTCCTGACTCTGCTATGCTTCCCACTTTCTCTTTGTTGCGTGAGGCGAAGTCTGTTAGCTACCGAATGCGTACCGAAAGCCGCTTAGGCTGTGAGTGGGCTATGCAAAACTCTCCTGCGTAACACCCACGTAGTCTTTATGGCTTTGTGGAGTTGCAGACAGAGATGCATTACATTACACTTCTTTCAAAGCAGTGAAGAACGCGTGCCCTTGTTGGCACCTATGACTGGTTGATCACTCCTGGCTTCTTCTGTGGGTCTTGGTAAAGAAATAGAACTTTTCTCAGCTGTTTCAATGGCTTTCCATCCATCTTGGACATCCTCCCCTAGTGACGTATGCACCACGTTACCATCGGCAGACGCAAGACCGAAGCAGGACCCTTAAGAAACTGACCGCAAAAACGTGGCTCGAGCAGCACTGACTGGGATGTCCAGCCATATGCTCGGTTCGGATGAATCCTCTATGCCTGTGCAGTGATCTGACCTCCAGTCAGCCTTTCGATGACAGCCTAGCTATCCAACCAAGAAAGAACAAATGTGGTCTGACCCATGACACTTTCTGGCTGAATTTCACAGTGACGGCTCTCAATTCAATAACTGGCACCTTCTAGAGCGGTAGCCTAGTATAATTCAAGCTGACCATAATGAATTAAGTGCATCTCCTTCTGCAACTTCACAAATCCACCTGGATTAAGTGCGTCTAACTAACACTGGAGATTTAGTTCTCTAGAATCAGTCTGTATCACTCTCTCGGCCGGTTTGTGTGCGCGAGCGAGCCAAAAGCCCGGGTTTGGATGTACGTATGCCATGAATGTGCATTTGCTTTCGTGCCCCTGCGACGCATGCGTTTTCGGGGTCATAAGAGGGACACTGCAGACAGTCCCTGGTAACTCTTCGGTAGAGAAGCTTAGACCACTATGCTCACAGGCGGTCTACGTCTGAATTGTTTGACGGTTAATCCAAGACTGTTTATTATGAAAGCCTGTATAGCATGCGCTATAATACAAAACACTGCCAATCCTTCCCAGAATTCCGATCCATGTTCATGCAGAATCGTTCCTACTGAAAGCGTCTTTTTCGGCTGCTCATGTCTGATGTCATCATTTGCGTTCAAAGACTTGCTTACAGCCGCATTTGCTTGCCTTAGGTGCCCCCCCCCCGAGGTCTCGCTCATCGGTAAATTAACGCTGATTAGAGCTACCTGCGAGTCCAGCAGAGGACCGGTCCTGCGGCTGTTACCTTCGATGGCCAGCGGTACGCCGGTACACCAAGCTCACCTCTGCTCGATTGCTGTTTCTACTAGTCACGAATGTCTCTAGGGCTGACGCTTGTGCCTCACGATGACCTCTAGGGTGACCTCTAGGGTGATTCGGCCACCGAGAGGAAATGTATTAGGCTGAACGCAGCTGAGCAGCTGTCTCGGCTGAGCAACGCAAGCAGGCGCTGTTCAGTCAGCTTCGCTCAAAACAAGCGCTCCGAATCAGCTCCGAGTTTTTGTTCTCCCCTTTTTTTGCTCGGCCGCCTTTCTCACGGCTCGCTACTCTCATCTGATCTCAGAGCACCTGTTCCCATCGATCTTAAGCGTCCGCTGAACGAGGGCAGATCTAAAATGTCAGGACAGCACCGCTCGGCCCTAAGCGACCGGCCGACCAGACGTACAAACGATGGCGCCGGTAAGGCGCCGGTAGGGGCGGCGAGTGCGGTCGACCTCGGTGGCACGGCCGAGGCTCTTGCCGCAACGCATTAGCTGTTTGTCCTAGCCGAGAGATGGCAGAGCGCTCGACCAGTCTGCGCCCTGCCCCCGTTCCCTATGTCATTCCCATCACGTTGTGCAGCCGCAGTCGTGACCTTCGAACAGTGGGATTTGGACCGGCAGCATTTCCCGTGCCGCGCTTCGCTCGCCTCCGCCAGCGCCCAGCTTCCCGTAGGAATCGTCGCCCTTCCGGACGGATCGGGAGATCGGGCTGCAGAAGCTTCCGGAAACCCGCCTCCAAGCTGCGGCTTGACGTCGGTCGCCCGAGCTTCCCGGCCGCTGGCGAACCTGTTGCTTTTTGTACGTCTAGGTAGCCACCCGCTCAGCAGAGGTCCCACATTCGTGAAAGGCCGACAGACGGGAGTCGAGGACGTTAGCCAAATCTTGACCCTGCTATGTAGTAGCGAAGGAGAGTCAAAAGAAGGACTGGGATCCGTCGTCTGCCCAGCCAGTCAGTGTATCTACCGGATGCCTCGATCTGGACTAGTCACGTAGCAGCCTTCGTCACTTTGCCTGAGCTTTTTTATCGGCTTTATATTTCGCTTGAGAGCAGTTTTTGTGCTGTATGCCTGCGTGCATTGTGCGTATGCATTTTGTAGCGTGTGCGCGAGTGTTCGTGTTCGAAGAGTGAGTGCATGTATGTACATCTGTGCTTTACCGAGGTATTGCCAGGTAGCACAGTTAAGAACGGGCTCTTCGAGTGATCAGGCCTTGCCGCAGGCATCCTCCATGATAGAGCATCATCGTCCACCCAATGCTGTCTCCCGCCCCCCCCCCGCCCCACCGGCAACCGTTTCGTCCGCCTCCTTCTAGCAAAGGACATCAATACGATCTCATCGAGATTTCTTTAGCATTTGAGCCGAAGGCTGCGTAAACTCTTCCTGTTTAGGCAGCCGCTCTCGCGATCCCTCGAGGTTTCTATTACAATAGGACCCTTGCTTGAATCCGAGCTTTTGAATTTGAGTATATCAGACCGCGCGGACCTAATTACGGGAAAAGGCGAAAAAAAGAGCTGCAGGGTTTGGATTCCCGAGATAACATCATCAAATTTAATTTCTGGAAAACAGCGCTCAGTGGCGACAGCGGCCTCGGGGCAACAGTTTGCCTATTGGCGCCGCTCTCAACTTGCTCTCGCAGGATTCTTCACTACGCGACGGTCTGAGTGTTGGAAAAGAGTTCTCTCACAGCGCATCTGATCGTTTGTGAATCTTCTCCGAGTCGTCAAACGAGCTCCATTCAAAGGAAGACATGAAGTCACAACAGCTTGTGACAGAAGACTCTTTTGAGCCCCACGGTATTCGCAAAAAACTCTGCATGTCTAGACCTATGCTCAATCTAGCATGGCCTATTGGACTGTTCATCAACGATTGGTTTGTCGTTCTTTTCTTCATCCTTAGCAACTGCTTGGCCATGGGGTTTCAATACAGCGATATCATTCTGGGCTTCAACTCGCGAATGTCTTTTGACAATCAGCAAATCAGCTTTCAGTCCAGGCTATCGCGCGTCAACTTAAGCTAACAGGAGGGCACCCTCGACATGCTGGTCGGCGCTAGACCTCCCAGACAATTCAAGACTGGCGAGAGAGAGAGAGAGAGAGAGAGAGAGAGAGAGAGAGAGAGAGAGAGAGAGAGACAGCAAGAGAGTAAGAGAGAGGGAGGGAGGAAGAAAATACATTAATCCCTCGAAATTCATGCAAAGCATCACCGTAGCTGTGCCGTAGTTACCGCACCGTAGCTGTACCGTATGTAACACTCGTCTCATTTCAATCTTTAGTGGGATTTAGTCGTCCGATGCAGTTTATTCTACATCCTATCACCGCTGATTATGTAAACAGCCGGCTGTCACTTTCAGTGACAGTTGGTCCAGCCCAGCACGTGCGTACCGTACTTACCGAGGCGCCCCCCCCCCCAGAAGCTATCGGCTGTAGCTGCGTCCTCCCTCCAGCCGGCCTTAGGCGAGGCCTTCGGTTGATTCAGACCCTGTTTTGGCTACTACGGGTTCCAGTGCCAACTCCAAAAAATTTCTCCTAGCATCTTACCAGCTTATTCATTTTCTCTCTCTCTCTCTCTCTCTCTCTCTCTCTCTCTCTCTCTCTCTCTCTCTCTCTCTCTTTCTCTCTCTCTCTATCTCTCTCTCTCTCTCTCTCTCTAGGATGAGCAGCTATGACTCGTTGTGGGCAAAGCATCTAAAAATCTGCCAGTAGTAAACGCAGCTGCTGGATCGGTCTTCTGGCATGATAATAATAACAATAAATTTGAGTCGGTCTATTATAGAATTTAATCTCTTTCTAGGCACTTTATATAAGCTGTAAATCCAAACAAATCCGATGCAATAATTTGACTCCTGAAAGGCCTAGCATGGCTGGGCTCTTTCCTATCTAGCAGAACTATATCTGCCATACACAAGCTTTAAGCCTCCTTTGTGTCCTCTCGAGTCAGTGAATTAGCTGTTTTTCTTTCACTTGGAGACTGCTGGCGACATCTGGTGTCATTGCGCTAACCCTGGAACGAAAAACTTAATTCCTCTAAAAAATACCAGTTGATTTAACAGCCTCTTTTTTGCATATCGGCAGAAGAGTCTTTACGTCTATCACCATCGCTTGCAGCAGCGTTGCAGGACTGCCCAACCGCTGCAGGGTTCGAGCCCACGACCTCGAGACCGAGGTCGTAAAAAGCAATCGCTTTACCTAGTGTACCATCACGGCTGCTTATTTAACGATGCCCTGGTCTGTTTTGCTCTGACTGAATCTGTTCCGTTGCCATCGACTTGCGAACTTCCTCTGCAGCTGACCCTGGCCTTCATTTACTTAGCCACTAGACTCACTTGACTGCTCTTCTGCTTCAGCAAAGTCTTCCACTTTTTAGTTGCTCTTCTGCCGCTATGAAATGAGGCTGCAAAATCAGCTAATACAGTGTTACAGTGCATTAGGACTTGAACCCACCAACCGGGTCTATAAGTCGTCACACTTTACCCCTAAGCTGAGACCCGAGATGTAGGGGATTCGCGGCCTGGTGTAGGCGTATCTCGGATGCCTCTCACGCTTTCGTCTCGACGCAAGTACCACGAAGACATTGCATGCTACGCTAATGCGGTGCGATGCGAATCGATTCGCAAAATTTTTTAAACAGCATGATTTGAACGCGAGGCTTCAGTGACGGCCGAGGCCGTGACGGCAGCATTAGCCGTCGTCGAGCTAGACGAACTGAGCCTAGCTAGGGAGCTAGGAGAGAGCTCTAGCTAGAGAGCCTAGTTTCAACCCGAAGACTAAAAACTGCCGATGGCTGTTTGCAAAGAATTTTGAAAAATTCCCTAATCAGCTGCTCCTCAATAATCAGCAACCCCCTTAGTCTCGCCGCGCCGCCGCCGGCAATGAAGATTCGGTTGTACTTAGTGAAAGTGAAAGTTCTACGTCCAAGTTTCGTCATCCGGACGATTTTAGTCCCAAAATGTGACGAGCTACACTGGGAATACTAATTTACCACAACACAAGAATTATTCCCAAGTGCTTCTATGTCCACGTAGTTCCTATTAGATCGGTAGCGGCAGTATGCATGCAGTGTGTACAGATTTAAAAATATAATTCATTTTTATTGCGTCCTAAGAGAAGTTAATCTCTATTCAGACACTTCACACAAGGCCATGGGATTCGAGCCCAAGACCTCAGCATCTAATGCATTCACCTAGAGCTCGGTCGTCAGAGGCGAGCAGCTTAGCCAGCGGGCCAAACCAGCGCAGGCAGCGAGATGCAGAACCGATGCTAGTAATTCGCCAAGCGGTTAGGACTGAACATAAATTACGCAAGTAGACCTGGAACCAACCACTCTCCCTAAATTGCAAAGATTTACGTGTTTAGTCTGGCTGGTTCGGCAAGCGACGCCCTGCGAGTCCGTTATAAGCTTATACATGCTAAGGCTCAAAGCAATGACTCAATGACCAGTGCACTATCGCCAAAGGGAGAGTACGCTCCGATCAGGGTCACTCCTTGTTGACTCGCCCGGTAGGAAAATCATACATAAATCTGTTTATATATATATATATATATATATATATATATATATATATATATATATATATATATATCTTTATATATATATATATATATATATATATATATATATATATATATATATATATATATATTGCACTGCGCGTGAGCCCACTTATCGTGGTCTCCAGCTCGAAGTCAGTGGTCAGAGGCAATGCTAGATGCTCGAAGGTCGATATCGAGAGTCCAATCTTCCAATACGGCACTAATTGAACCCGGTGAGTCTTCCACGTTGAGAGGCTTATAGCATTCCAACCAAGACATTTGACGGAGCCGTTATAGAAGGCATCTGTTATAGCAGGCAATCCACATCAGTAGACGCTCGGCCTTGCCTTTTAGCCCGTCCTACTGCCCTTTCCTAACCAGAAGCCAGATGAGAATGTTATAATCACCGGTCCTGGATAAATGTGGCCAACCGCTCGGTAGCGGAACTGATGAGTGTAGCATCTGCGCTCTTACCCAACGATTCCTAAACAACTCTGGGGGCAAGAATGTACTAAGTTGAGCCTCAGCCTGCTGTGGGGTCTCGACCATTTTCAGGTATTTCGGCCGCTCGCAGCAGTTTAGTACCATTCGAATTGGCATCTGCTGGTCGTTGCAAGTGACATGAAAAAGACTTTATGCCTAACGCTCATCGTGCCTTCAGACTTGGGCAATTTTCCCTCAGCGGGGCTCTGCGGGCGCCACGGCGCCCGCAGAGACGCATCCTCCATCGACGATACCCGGAACCGGTATCGCGTTTTTCTGGGACTACATTCTCTTAGGTTTCTGTGTGCATTTACTAATATTAAGGCAGATGGTGACCGGTTAAAGCTGTCCAGATCAAACATTTCTTGGGTCTGTCCCCGAAGCTAACTGCATTTAGTTAATGAGAGCTCGTGTTTCTGCTGCTCATGTAATGTAATGGGATGTAATGCATCTCCGTCTGTAACTCCACAAAGATTATGTGGGCGTTACGCAGGAGCTTTTTGTACAGCTAACTCACAGCCTAAGCGGCTTTCGTTCGGTACGCATTCGGTAGCCTAGAGACTTCGCCTCACCCAACAAAGAGAAAGTGGGAAGCCTAGCAGAGGCAGGAGAGCAGTTACTTCCGGTCGTATGTATCTGCACTTTACTCACGTGCACCAAAGGCTGTGCGCTGGGCGGCATGCTTGAAGTAAAGGGCAAAGATACTAGATAATAATGGCTGCCTTGATTCTTGTAGTGATCAGGATAAAAACCATTCACGAAACGTCATCGGTGGCTTGTGGGAAATACGGGCGTCCTTTTAAGTGAAAGATCGGCACTCTCTCTGTTCTCATCAGTCTCTAGTTCCTTCTCCAAATCTTTTTCCTTTTACTCTCCTCGTTCAGCTTCTCTTCTGTCCTCATTCTCCTATTCCGTAGAGAGCTATTCAAATCTTATGCAATTAGGCGCGGTAATATGACTGGCTAGTGATCTTCGGTGGATTCAGAGTTGAGGAAATAAATCTCAAGATCTGCTCATTCAACAGCCTCGTTGATGTTGCTTTAGAAGAGTCGGAAGAAACTGATTTCATCATGTTGTAACTGGTGATATGGAATTCACTGCTGTTGCATAACTGGATCTACCAACTTCAGTGTTCAAACATAGTAACGGACTCGTAAGTTACAAGCACCTAGGCGTGCTCTAACAAATACATCTTCCAATGGTCTGACCCTTGACTTTAACTGGATCTGCGACCTTTTCGGAACTAAATTAGGACGCTCCAACATTGGGTCAAGAGTACAGCAGCCCGGAACTCCACCTCCTCCTAATAATAATAAGAATAATAATAAGACATTTGTATAGGTCCTTGGAATACATCAATTTCTGAGCACTTAATATATACTGGAAATTAAACATGTTAATAGATACTTACTGATAACATGCGTGGTGCCAGCACGTATAAGCTCACTGAGGTTTTTTCACACTGACTCGGAAAATGCTGTGAGGAGCAAGTGCGTTTTTAAATCCTTTTACTATAATCAAGCAGGAGGTGCCGTGACGTCGGTAAGGGATTGGGTGCTAGTTCGAGGTTGTGTGGTCATTACGAACTCAGGGGATTTAGGTCTTCGCGGGATTTAGGTTGGGGTGTCACAGCTAAATGACTTGAGACGGGTGATCAGGTATCAGGCTGTATCTGATTGGGAAGTAATTTGGTATAGATAGGTCGGAGCCAGAGAATAGAGAGATCTAAAAGTGAGTTACAAAATCCTGAAGTCGATGCGCTGCTTTTTTTAGGAGCAGAGCAGGTCGTGAGAAGTGGTTCAATTTGGCAACTGCGACGCTCACAATAGGCAAGCTTTTGCTGCTGAGTTTTTCACCGACTGCCGTGGTGCCCCTTTTTGTACAAACCGGAAGACTAGCGAGAAATGAGCTACGTGAGTATAGATGAGATGTCACAAATCTAAAGACCAAATTGGTTTTGGTATCACTATCTCAGCAGGGAAAAATTGTTCTTTTCAATGGAGGTTGGCATACTTTCTTGCCGAGTTAACGTGGCCGTCTAGTGAAATCTCGCTTTTAAACAGGCTACCCAGATTTCGTGAATATGCTAAACGAGATATGCTGGCGGAACCCATTTTAAGGGAAGATTTTCAATTTCTGAGTGAGGCTAGATTTTCCCATAATTAGTAAGCTACTTTTATATTCATTCAATTTGAATACGTTTGCTGAAATCCGAGTGCGAAGGTCTGCAATACGTACAGCAAAAGAGTTGAAAGAGTTTTGACATGCTGGATGGATGGTGGTGATCAAAACGCAGATACAGCTATGTGCCATCTGCTTTCAAATGAAAGCCCAGGATGTGCTTAGATAATAAATTGGCAAGGGAGTGAGTAGCATAATTTATGAAAAAGGCAATGGTTCAACCCAGTAGTTGAGGTTCTCGCTTCGACAGAGGTCAAAGGGAATTTATTTGATGACCGAGGTCGTGGGCTCGAGCCCGTGACATATGTGAAGCGCCTGGGATAGAGACTAAATTATCCTAGGGTGTTATAAAAATAAATTATGCATATATATATATATATATATATATATATTAAGTGGACCGGCACAGTTTATTTGGATTCCGCACTCCTTTAGAGGCTTCTCGGATGACTATTACTCATTGACATCAATAGTCTGAAATATCCCCCTGCGATTGGACCTGAACCATTGCAAAGCAGTGGTGCCCAGGCGAGGTTAGAGGCACTCAAGAAGGGCTTGGGATCATTAGGATTAAAGGCTGTTGAAAGATCCAGAAAAAACAGAGGCTACATAAATCGGTATACTTTGGTGAGCCGTGATGGCACACTAGGTAAGGCGGTTTCGTTCACGACCTCGGTCCCGAGGTCGTGGGTTCGATTCCTGTGGTGGGCGATTCTTTATCGCCACTGCAAGCGGTGGTGATAGCCGTAAAGGCTCTTCTGTCGCTATACAAAAAGAGGCTGCTTAATCAGCTAGCATTTTTTTTATACCTGAGGCGTACGGAGGCTGGGCGGAAGTTGTCTAAGCTTTCCTGGTCTGTTGCCTTCTTAACGAGCGACCTCATAATTCCCGTAGTGGATGATGGAGAGACGAGATTTAAACATAGGGTAAGATCTTATTTTTTTATTTATGTAGGACAGCTTCAAATCTGTGAATCAAAGAAAGAGATCAGTGGGCAGCAGGTTTAATGATAATAATAGTAATAATAATAATAATAAGACTCTTGATAATGCGCCCGAAGATAATTCAATCTCAGGCGCTTTACATTTGCTGCAAGGTTTAGAGGGATCGTAGCCCCTTCTTAGAGTGAGGCATCAACTCTGAGATCGGATCGCAAATGGCAGGCTTGAAGGTAGACACTGAGGTACTCCGCGGATCTGAAGGAGCAAAGTTCAATGGGGGCTGTCACTGGGGAGAGGCTCCAGTGGGGAGTAGCACCGTGGGGGGGCGTGCTCTCTGACCTTACCTATCTTGCTGACAAAGAAGCTAGAGAAGCGATCTGCCAGATTTTCACAAGCATCACTAGGTAAGGTGCTGGCTGGGGAGAGATGGCTGATTTCGTCGTCAGCATTTTCGGATCGTGCATATGTGATTCGACTACGTTTTCATGGAAGCTCGACTTGACCTTAATAGCATTGATTAGTAGTATGTAAAATAAGTATTCGTTGGCTGAGGAAGATATTTTCGCGTGCTCTGGATCGTTATCACTGGTATAAATATTTCGCGATTCACGGATGATTCAGAATACCAATGAGATGCAAACTGAAGGAAACTAGAATTTGTCAAATATTCAGAATTAGGCAATAACAGGAGACGATAGCCCACAATCGTGGGAGAATTTTTCTATCGAGCTTGTGACCCTTGCTGCGATTGGGGTCAAGCACGTGAGCTATAAGATACGGCGAATCAGTAATCAGTACATGAAATTCTACGCTTCAAAGGTCAGCTGAATCATCGAAATGAATGTGAATGAATCATTCAGTTCGAGGAAGGGACAATTTCCGGCACTCGCGATCGAAATGAGATCAGGAAATCTTATATAGTGGAAGACTTTATACCTAGGGGCGATTGATTAGTGCCACCACTTGATTTCGCAAGCAGACCACTCGTAACTTGATTTCGGAGGACTCAAAACTAGAATTCAGAAAGACTGCTCTGAAGCAGCAACGAGTGCCGACGACAAGCACAAGCAGCGAGAGTCTAGCTCCAAAGGGCGAAGGACGCGAGTAGACTCCTTGAGCGAGAGCAGGAGCGAGCCGATAGGTAGCGTCGAGCGACCGTGTGCTCAGAATGTGTGCGCGTTGTCTTTGGCAACTGCCTAAAGTGTGGAAGTTCAATGAAGAAGGCAGCCTCCGCAGCGAGCTATAGCGTGTCAGATCTCTGTCTAAAATTAGAGACTCTGTCTGCAGCGGGGCGGCTTGCAAAAAATGTTACCAGCTCCGTGGCATAGTCTAGGCTGGATCACTGCAATTCCACGTTTGCTGGGCTACCATACTGAGCCATTAGGCCACGGCAGCTGGCGATGGATGTGGCGGGCAGTCTAGTCAAAACAACTCAAATGTTCAGCCATGTGTCTCCTTTGCTGAAGGAGCTTCGATGGCTCTCTGTTGATAGATGGATACAGAGCCAAGCTCTTACACTGACCCTCAAGTCCCGCCATCGTTTGGCTCCTTCGTACCTAGTTGAACTGCTGCACCAGTTTAAGCCTCCCCGTGCCCTCAGGTCCTCTATGGACAATAAAGTAGACGGTCCAGTCGTACGCTTATAAACAGCTGGCCACAGAAGCCTTTGCTCGGCTGATCGTAGAATGCGGAGCTCACTTCCACAAGGTTTATGCACCCACATCTACTTTGGTGCTGCCGACTGTGTCCCTTTCTTTCAAACCGTTCTGAGCTGCTACTTCAACGCTACTCACTTCTTTGGCTGCCCTCCTGACTCAGCTACGATTCTCACTGTCTCTTTGTTGCATGAGATTCAGTCTCCTGGCTACCTCATGCACACCGAAAGCCGCATAGGCTTTGAGTGCACTACCCACTTAGTCATCGGTGGCTTTATGGAGTGACATTGCACAGTGACGTGCATTGCATTGCATTACAGTGCAAGCTTCCAGAACTAGCTCAGAACAGCAGCCCCGACTCGGGTTTACCGTAACGTACAGTCAGTCGAAGTGGCGAAGGCTGAGCGGCGACCTCTGGACACACATAGAATTTGATGTCGGTAGCTCAAACGGAAAGGATTAATCAAGCGGCTGCTCGCACCGAGCGGTGGGAGCAGTGGTTCCGCATCGGCCGCGATGTGACAACAAACGTCCACTGAGCTCTCTGGGCACTTCCGGATTGTTACTTAACCAGCCGTCAAAATATGGCGCTGCTAGTGACTACAGAGAAGCGAGAAACGACGCCGCGTTCGGCGTGAGCTACACCTGCGTGAACGGCGATGCAATTAGTCGAGCCAGCAAGCAAGGCGTTCAAGGCCGTCGCTGATGAGTGGCTTCCAGTAGCTTCCGCCAATTCTATCGTCGGCGCCTGGACGTCCGTCCGTCAGCGACACTTTGGAGCCATAATAACTCCGCTGGCGAGAAGCCTG
Source organism: Cristatella mucedo (assembly GCA_009760855.2). Lineage (NCBI taxonomy): Eukaryota > Metazoa > Bryozoa > Phylactolaemata > Cristatellidae > Cristatella > Cristatella mucedo. Next base: position 5,738,533 of record WPIO01000015.1, read on the forward strand.
GGCCGCTCTAGCCCGGCCGTAATAGATGTACGTCGGTGCCCGGTGCCGTGAACGGTCGGCGGCAGGCGAAGTGAACATTCGATTAAGTCTCGGAGAAGGAGGAGGAGGAGGAGCACACTGACGCGCGCGCTGGCTACTGCTGCTTCCTGCACTGCTGCAAAACTAAAGCCGCAGAGTGCACGAAGCGCGCAGCCAGGCGACAACTTCGCACCACTTCGCTCGGCCATCAAGGAGGCCGAGGCGGGCGCCAGCAGCAGCCGCATTCTGTCAAGCGAAGGAAACGAATCGCTAATTGGCAATTCTCGGAAAGACCAGGTGCGCATCCGGGAAGGAGCACCAGCAGCACCGTCGACGATCCCGACGAGCGCAGAAACTCGATAGCGTTTCGCGCCGCCGCCGCTTGGGCGAGCGCACTTTGACCCTGCAGCGATAGCGGCGCTCTCTCGTATCGCGATAGCGAGGCGATCGCGAATATCGCTTTATCAAATGTATTATCATCATTACCACGCCGCATTTATGAATGCCGCCCGACATGCCGCTATCGGCAGGAAAGGAAATCCAGCGCTATTCAGGCGGTGCCCGCGAACGCGCTCACTAGCACGGCAATTTCTCAGTAAAAGAACGGAAGGCCGAACGAAGGTGGCGAGGACCAAAAAGCGACGAGAAAGGAAGCCCATCGCGAAAGCCATTTTCCCGTCCGGGAACATGGTGCTGTTTTCTCGCCTCCCGCTTCGAGCTCGACGAGCGCATGAGACAGCGAGCGTGGCCGCAGGCCTTCAAACTTCGCCCAGAGCCACGGTAAACATGCGTTTCCTAATTCGCACAAAGCCGTCATGCCGCTCTCAGCCGTCCTGCGCTGGCGCCGCTTTCGTTGCCCATAGAAGAGCCCCGCCCCCCTCGCCCAGCCCCACCTAATCGGAGGTTCGCGTCGCGCTTGTTTCAGTTAGTCGTAGTAGTTCTCGGCTTGTTCTATGGCAGCGCCACCTTCCGTGCGGAACGTCATTGAAAGTTAGCCAGCCAGTTAGCCAGCTACGTGACGCGGGCAATTTTATTAGTTCAGCCGATCGCGCGGCAATACATTCTAGCTCATCATCCTTTGGAGCAGCCCAGCGCCGCTTCTTGAGCCGGTCCGCAGCCCCACCCCGCCCATCAAGTTTCCAGTAGCACGTACACGTCTTTATTAGACGGCATTGCTCTGAAAGTGCTGTATCGCACTAAATTTAGATGAGCCAATAATAATAATAATTTTGATAGCGGAAATGAACCAATAACGATAATAATTATGATAATGTTGATAGCGCTCTTGGAGACCTGAGTCTTATTGTTAGCACTTTACACTTACTGCGAATGAGTCGTCTTAAATTAGGCTTGTGGCTTCAATGCTGTCATCGAACAGGTCTTGTCGGGCAACCTTCACTTTTTCATGCAATTAATGAGTATTATCGCTTCCCCAAGCAATCACAAAAAGGAACGATGGTATAGGAGACTCGAAGATCTGTCAACTTTAAGTTCATAGGTAAACGGTTTTGCACTTGTTGTGTGCAGTTAAAGTGATCTCGGATCATGTGACAGGTTATCGCCAACGCTGAATCGGCGCTGCAAATGCTTTACATTTTTCATTAAAAAAAGCATTTAGGTAACCTGCGTATATCAGTACGTACAGTCGTCTAATAACGCCAAATTGACTGCGGGCATCTGGGAAATGGTGCAGTAACTAGCCAATGCGGGTCATTGAAGAAAGTGTCAGAGTTGCATTTCCGGTTGCTGTGGCTAGGCATCGCACCGCCCTGACTTCTCCTGACTCCTTGCTGCGCCGGGCTTCAGCTAATCTCGAATCCTGTGGAGACTGTGCCTCACAAGTTGCATGCCCCCAAAGCCTGGAACTCTCACACTCCCGACTGACGTCATGCATCCCCCGACATTGCGACACGATGCTAACAGCGCACCTGTTTCCTCCGAGATTTTTCCCAAATATGTGAATTATCCTTTGGGCGCATATTCTTCTGGACGCTGTGCATGTTATCACTAATCAATCAATGCGGCTCATCTGCATATTAGATCGCATAAAAAAAGACTGTGTTATCATTACTATTCATACCTAGCTGAAAGAGCTGAAATATTTTGGATCAATTTTTGACTCTTTTTGCCTGCATGCACTTTCAGAACAACAACTATTCGCTGCCCTTCACTTTTTACCTTGAGACCTACGGCGGCAGATGCTTTTCCTTTACGCGTCCTAAACTCTGGAGCGCGCTTTCACAATTCTTCTACCACGACATCATCTCTCCTGCAGGCGACTCTTATTACTTTGTGTCCAGCATTCGATTGCTTGGAGTTATTTTCTATTAATTTTTTTACTGCCTCCTTACACGGCTATGCTTCCCAATTTATCTTTATTGCATGCGGCGACAGTTTCTGCTGCATGGCCACACGAGCGCTGACAGGCGCATGTGCCGGATCTTGGATTGCACTACAGAAAACTCACCGTGACGTAACATCCGCTTCCTCTTTATGGCTGTCTGCAGTTAACAACGGAGTATACGGTATAATGAAGGTAAATCAAACGTAATTGTACAAGTAAATATAAAAATATACTAGCCTATACGCGTGAATAAATAATAACTTATGCAATGCGGGCTCGCTGACCTAGCGGTAAGCCCAGCTTAGCTGGTGAGCCTGGCCTTCTCTAACGCCAGGACTTTATACCACGTGATCTGAGTCGTGAAGGGCTCGAATCTTACCTGGGGTTTCTTTTCGTTTTTGTTGCTGTAGGCGTTAAGCTCATTCTTCACTTTCTTTTTGTCTCTTCCGTCCTTTGTCGTGTGCGAAGTCACTGTTAAGTTTTGGCAGTGTTGCACTGAGTGGCTTTGTTTGTCGTCTGTTTTTTTTTACGTTCTCTGCTATTGGTACGCTTGTATTCTATTCAATGTTGCTCTTGTTTGCTCCTAATTAACTGCTGAGAAAACTCGCCAGCCCACAATAGCGGTCGGAAAATACCGGCTGTATATGAAAATTATCTTGTACCAGTGAAAAAAAAACCCGGATTCTGTGTGTGCTTCGCATTGACAGCGAATTGCCGATGGATGCGAAACCTGCCCATCCGAAATTTTGCGGAGAGATTTCGCTATAGAGAAAATCTTCGCTCGGCCGACAGTTCGGCTTGATCACACTATTTTTCGCTTGCCTGCTTAGTTCTTTGTATTTCTCTCTATGGGAGCCTCCACACTCAGGCTTCGAGGAGTTCTGCGGCGAGCCTGCAGCGATCGGGGTCAGAGGTTGCACCTCAGCTAGCTTGCACAGATACGCAACACTGCAATACGGAGCTAGCACCGTAAAGCTGCCGCGCTGGAATACATGAGTAGTAAAAGAAATGGAGTAAGTAAATGTGGAGCGTGTCACAATCCCGTTGCTGTATTTATCGTTCTCTGCCGTGCTCTGCCCTTCTTGACTAGATAATACAAACACAATAACTTTAGTATCGCATTTGACCACATTGATTTCGCATATACTAGTGACAACAAGGAGCTGGCAACGTGTCATAAGATAACTAAATCTCTTTCAATGTACTTTGCATGGACCTGATTTTCTGGACCTGAAGCATATCACCAGATTAGTGTCAATTAGCATGCATAATTTTAGCGAACTTAAGCACGTAAATGAGTATTTACATAGAAAAATAGCTGCTGTCAGAAAAGACTAAAATGTGTTGGCTTCGTCCTAATTGCAATCACATCGAGCACGATGTCGCGCGATGTATTGGTAGCCATGTGCACGGTTTGGAGCATAGGAAATGAAGGCGTAGTCGCCCAAGGACTAGAGATTGATTAGAGACGCAGCTAAATGGCCAGATTCAAAAGAGCTGGTGGTAGAATGTAAAGTGAATCTAGGAGAGCGAGTATTTCCGACACACAGGCCAGAGCGGAGGACCCAAAAGCGCATGTCAGGACCGTGACGTCGACTCGCCGCTCGGCGGTGTGCCGGTGCAGGTGAATGCGTAGCTTTTGAAAACCTAGAACAGTTCTTTTGGTTATCCCATACTTAAGAGGCTCACCAAATCACCGATTAGCCATTGGCATCTACGCTCCGAAATTTATCGCTTATATCGAACCTGAATCAAATAATTGGGTGCTTAAAATTTGCGTTAGCACGAGATCGAGATCATCTTTATAAGCAACAACTGTAGGCTATTTTATCTTAAATTATGTATCGGCAGTAGAGAATTTGTATACTTGATCCTTCACAAAATTTTTGATAACCCTTAACTTTACATTATAAAATCGTTATTCCGGATTATTTTTCAAAATTTTTGTTAGAAATATTGTTCCTATTATCAAACCTTGCGCATTCACATTCTCTCTCTCTCTCTCTCTCTCTCTCTCTCTCTCTCTCTCTCTCTCTCTCTCTCTCTCTCTCTCTCTCTCTCTCTCTCTCTCTCTCTCTCTCTCTCTCTCGCTCTCTCTCAGGAAATATACGGTAAGCTCAATGACGGAGGGCAGTTTCTGATGACGGTAAGGCTACATGCAAAGGTAGGCTACATGCATCCGCCCAATAGCTGATTAGCTACACCGCAGCCAGAGTGGCTTTATTTTTTAACTGGATCAACGTAGTGGAAAATTCTACTTCTATTTCCCAGTAATGAAAGTCATAACCCTCTCTAAAAGCCATTAGTCACCTATATGTACGAACTCATGTAATGTAATGTAATGTATCTCCGTCTGTAACTCCACAAAGTCATAAAGACCATGTGGGTGTTACGCAGGAGAGTTTTGTATAGCGCACTCACAGCCTAAGCGGCTTTCGGTACGCATTCGGTAGCCAACAGACTTCGTCTCACGCAACAAAGAGAAAGTGGGAAGCATAGCAGAGTTAGGAGAGCAGTTGAGGTAGTGAGTAGCATAGAAGTAGCAGTTCAGGACCGCTGAAAAAGATGTGCCATAGTCGGCAGTTGGAGAGTAGATGTCGTTGCGTAAGAATTGTGGTAGCGAGTTCCACAGTCTAGGACCTGCAGAGCTAAAGCTTCTGTCGCCAACTGTCTTTAAGCGGAGGAATGGGACAGCTAATTTATTATCCACACAGGACCTGAGGGCGGGCCTTGTGGGTCAGCGTAAGAACTTTGCTCTGTATCCTTTGCTCAACCGGCAACCATCCTAGCTCTTACAGCAAAGGTGCAAAGCTTGGGGGAAATGCCGCCATAAGCAGGCAGATAGTTGCAAAACCGATTCCTATTCAAAGACAAAAGAGAAACAGCAATCTGTTATGACTACAAAGAAAACCCACAGAATTAAGTTTTAACCAAAAACCGGTGGAGAATCCACAATTTAACAACGTCAAAGAAGTCATAAGTTTTCTGGGTCACTTATTTCATCATAAAGATGGCAAAAAAATATTGCGTCAGTGACAATGGCCGTCGTCCTCTGAAGGGGCTATTTACTAAGGTTGATGCAATTCGCCAACTACCGGTTGTGGCACCCCAAATTTTATTTCTGGTTTTCAGGTCCTTGACCTAAACTTGACCTACAGCAGTAGTAGTCTTTCGGAGATACAAACATTCAGCTAATGAAAAAATTTGAGCGGTTCGATTTCTTTACTTCGCGAATTAAAAAGTAACACGTAAATCCAAACTCTAATTGCTAGTTGATTACAATGTCATTATTTGCCACATTCGTGCTTCTGAGATAAGTAAAGCATGGGATCTCTGAGTGGTCGAGAACCTGAGGGATCAGAACAGAAAAGCATTCAGTAGTACACAAGATGCAGTACTTAGAATAAAGCCATTCAACGAAAGGGTTAAAGCTAAAATAAAATCTGCAACTTTTTCATTATTCCTAAAATCTTTTATAGGCGATCGAACCTCGCGCTCACTAAGGCATGTCTTGGCTGAAGTTTGGCTGTTTAGTGATGGAAATTTGAGGGTACTTGTGTTTTTTTACTTCCATGCTTGATTCAGTTCGTCAAAAGATGCTATAGCATTTTTGTAAGTAAGTCTTTCTACAGCTCCTTGGAGAACCAAATCACAACCGAGGCAAATTAATTGCTCAGTTCAAGAGGAAGAACAATCGGGACTTATTTGCATGCGCGATATCTTACTTGGATGAGCGCAAAAAAATCCCTCTCGTAGCACGCACGAAGCCAGCACAAAAAACCACACCAGAAGAAACTTAGTGAGAAACTTGTGGAACGTGAATTGAGCTCGCAGAGGTAAGCTACCAAAGCACGCAGGAACAGAAAAGGCAGAGTGTGTGGCTGCCCGATCACATCACGAATACGGTCCGAGCTTCACTGACTCACAATAAAACATTGAATCGATTACAAGAGACCGTGTCTGGCTTGCAGGTTACTTCACTCGCTTATATCCATCTTCCTATCCGACCTCCTATCTTCTTCCTTCACGTGCTCTGGCACCACCTGCTCCTCGGCATCCGGCCATCTCGCTGTCCCTCGTGCATTGAAATCTTCAGGCAATCGAGCCTTCAGCTCGCTTACATCAACAGTCGGTAACTCGCTTCCAGCCATAGTGCCTGCTTTCGATAACCTTGCATCATTCAAGTCTCAGCTAGAAAAACGCATCTGTTCCGGTCAGCTGTCACTGTGCTGCAGAGAACTTGTCGTTTTTGTTTCGGTGAGCTTGGCGTGCTTGCCTGTGCATGATTCAGTGCATGTTACTAGCCAGAGGTCATACAAAAATTTGACCATCAGTGCCGTCGTATTTTGTTTATCTCGCTGGCCTAAGCATAATCCTTTCTTGCTTTACCGCTCTCGACACCTCGCACGCTACTAACCTCGTGGGCTTCAATTCTCTTGCAGTGAGTTGCACAGCGCCTCAATAGAGAATAGAGCCTTGTGCTTATATTTAAGCACGTCGTCACATATAAAACATAAAATATGTGTATGCATAAACACATTACGCATGTTACATATATATATATATATATATAACATGTGTTTATGTCATAACATATTTTGTCGCTCACTTTTAGGTCTCTTCATTCTATGGCTCCAGCCTCTCTTTCAGATATACTCCCCCGTGAGGCCAAGCATCGTACCACTCGCTTTTCGGAATCCAACAGTCTAGAAATACCTCATACAAACCTTAAATCCTTTGGAGACCGTGCATTTAGTTCGTATGCTCCCAAAGCCTGGAACTCCCTCCCGACCTGCATCAGAACATCCCCTGACCTGACCACATTTAAAAGAAACTTAAAAACATACCTATTTAGGACAGCATTTAGTGGGTCCTTGTGATTCGTCCTCGATGTGCTTATGCGTGCTGACAGTGTTCATGCTGCCACTAACCACATTTGCATGCTGACCCAGTGCATGTAACCCATAACCATGTTATTCATTTTGTTTGTTTTTCAAGCATGATTTTACTTACTATTCTATTGCGTATCACTTTGCAGCAAATGTAAAGCGCCTAGAAAGAGATTAAGTTCTCTGAGGGCGCTTTATCAGGTGCAATATTATTATTATTATTATTATTATATATATTGAATATAAACGTTAAGCTGAACTGTACACGTTTAAGCTGAATATTTTAGACACACTGGAAAAAGAGAGGATTCGGAATAGGCCTTAGCTGCAAGCACATTATTTTTTCTGCCTTCTGCCCCTCGGTCTTCAATTGTTTTGCAAAATGCATCGGACTGTCACAAGACGTGACATTCTATGCTTGAATCTTGACGTCCTTTTTAGCAGTGGTAGCAGTTAGCACTCTAAACATGTTAAGTTTGAATGTTTGTGTTCAAATCGCAGCAATTTCGCCAGCTATTTGAAGTGTACGTCATAGGAAAAACGAGAAAGAATGCCTTTGTTTAAAGATTAAGCCACGTTACATCGCTGGCTTACAGATAGTGGCTTTTTCTGGAGATAACTTTCAAAAATAGTGAACAAAGTGCACGTGCGTGCTTCTGCTAATGAGCGAGGTTTTCAACAGAGAAGAAATAAGCAAGCGCGAGAGGTTTAATAATCTTGTTTTTAAGTTTGCGATCTGTATTTAATTGATTTGACCGACTTTTTGGCTTCTAAATCAATTACTGTCATACTAAAGAAAAACAAATATTGCATGGCACGGTTGTTGTGGAAGTAACAGTAGTACGTCCAGCTTTGTCATGCATTAATAATTCCAACTTTGAGTCCGGTAAATGTCATGTAAGATTTTGAGAAAGTCAGTCGAAAATTTTAATCTTGCGACAGCCTACCGTGATGAAGAAAATCTGCAAATGCACTTCAAAATAATTTAGCCCTGAGCTTCGTTCCTGCAGCGGATGTTCCAGCTGCTTTGGAAAAATTGGCCGAAGACTGCCCTCCTCTAACGGCACCATAGATCAATTACTAGGTCGATATATACATTGCCAGAGAGTTAAGAAGTCGACGTGCAAATCCGAGGTTTCATTTCCACCATTGTGTGGACTTTTTGGGGCTCCACGGATAACTGCGATTCAGCTGCCATTTCCACAGCAAACGTCAGAGAGAACTTCGGTTTTGATTCCAAATTATACAGACCGGTGTAACGGATTTGCCTACAAATTTCATGGAATGGCACTTTCGCGTTATCGTGCTATTGCCTCAAATAAATGGCCCAGGTCAGCTAGCTAATGTACACAGTTGAAGGGCGATAGGGCTGCCATTTTCATTAAAGACTTCACGTAACTGCATTTTCGATTGCAAATTATAGAGAACAGTATGCAAAGTTTACCCAGTTAAATCTCATGGGACTTCCCTTGCGCTTTCTCAGACTATTCTCTATATAGCTATATGTATAGTTATATTATATATATATAGCTATATATTACATATATATAGAATATATAGCTATATATTTTGTATATTTATGGGCTATATATATATATATAGCTATATATTCTATATATATTTATATTCTATAAATATTCTCTATATATATATATAGGCTTTCTCTCTGATGGCTTCGTTCAAGTGGCAGCTGTAAGTAGTCAAACTTGAATGCAGCTGCCATCTCAAAAAAACGTTTTGTGCAACTGCGGTTTAGATTGCAAATTATGGCAAGCCGTGATCCCGATTAATCCACCAAATTTCATGCGATTTCGCTAGATGGTCTCAAATGGCTAGGGCCAGCGCCAGTCTCCCCACACGTTCGAGCTGCTGCGATACAGCTGCCATTTCCACAATAAGCTTTTAAGAATTTCAGTTTCGATTCCACGTCACAGAGCAGCAGTGTCTCCGGCTTACCCGCAAAATTCTGTACAATTCTGCCCGTGCTCACTTTCTCATATTATGGCCTCAAATGGCCCGGACCTGCCAGCCTCCCTAAATATTCAACCTGCGCTACAGCAGCCAGTTCTGCAATAGGTGTTATAAAGCTGTGGTTTTAATTTTTTTTATTCCAGAATAAGCCCGCTAAACGTCCCTGAAATTAGGTGGGTAAACCTGGAAAACTTTTTTATATAGTGTAGTACTATGGCCTGCAATGGTCAGGGCCATCAGAGACCATTTTATTTTTATATGTTTTATAGCAATATACCGCGTTAGCACAATCGCATACAATTTGGTAGGTCAACCCAAAACACTGCTTTCCATAATAAGCAATCAAAACGCACTTTCGCAATGCGTACTTATGAAATAGTAGCTGTATCACAAACTCAACCATGCCGAAGGGCCGGGCCATTGGCGGCCATTGCATTAGAACGGGCATTGGCTGTAGCATCAAATTTGTTTGGTAAACCCGAAGCACTGTTTTATATTACAAGAAATCAAAATCGCTGCTGCTCGACGCTCGTTTTGTAAATGGCAGCAGTGTCGCAATTGAATTACGTAGGGAAACTGGATAGCCCGGGCCATTTAAGGCCAAGCATGACAACGCGCAAGCGAAATTGCATGAAATTTCGCGGGTTAATCTGGAGTACTTCTTTCTATATTTGAAACCAAATCTGCCGCTTTGCGAAGCCTTTGTGAAAATGGCAGTTGTGTCGCAGTTCAGCTATTTAGGATCGCTGTTTGGACCGGGATATCGGAGGCTATAGGATAGCGTGAGAATGCGCAAGTCCAATCACGTGACCTTTAGCTGGATAAACGTGTCGTACTTTTCACTATTAATTTGGAATAAAAACTGCAGTTTCGCGAAGTTTTTTGGAAATGGCAGCCGTATCGCCTTTGAAATATATAAGTAGGCTGGCTGACCCTGGTCATTTGAGGCCATAGCAGTAGAACTCGCAATCGAAATTCCATAAAATTTAATGGGTTATCCCGTAACACCATTCTGTATAACTTTGAATCAAAACCGCAGTGCTCTTGTGTTTATAGTAAAAATGGCATCGTTATCGCAGTGTACCCAAGTTATTTGTGGGACCCGAATTTGTGTGCTCGCGCTATTAACAACCTACTTCGGAACAGTACAAGAGGGAGATTACCTTCAAGGAATAGCCCACAACCTGAACATCTAATTAAAAATATGCTATAGTGATTATTTTTTAGATATACGCTTTTAAAATACATTTAAAAGCTGGTGTAAACTGTAATGTGATGCGAGCTATACTCGGTACGCATTTTCTCTAATAAAATGCTCTAATTACAAATACTTATTTAAACTAGCATTCCTTAAAAATACGTCTACGCGGCTTTTCTCAGCGAGCTCGTGAACCGAGACTTTCTTTTTATTCTTCAGGTTCACGAGGAAAGGTGTGTCTATTGTTCGCGCGTGAGTTTTTTTCAGGCAGCGGACTTGAAACCTCACCAACAGATTGGCTCGGTGTTGTTGTAATATAATGTAATGTAATGTAAAGTAATGTAATGTAATGTAATGGATCTCCGTCTGTAACTCCACAAAGTCATTAAGACCATGTGGGTGTTACGCAGGAGAGTTTTGTATAGCGCACTCACAGCCTGAGCGGCTTTCGGCATGCATTCGGTAGCCAACAGACTTCGTTTCACGCAACAAAGAGAAAGTGGGAAGCATAGCAGAGTCAGGAGAGCAGATGAGGTAGTGAGTAGCATGGAAGTAGCAGCTCAGGACCGCTGAAAAGGATGTGCCATAGTCGGCAGTAGGAGAGCAGTTTTCGTTGTGTAAGAATTGTGGAAGCGAGTTCCACAGTCTAGGACCTGCAGAGCTAAAGCTTCTGTCGCTAACTGTCTTTATGTTATTTGATTATATGCTTATTTTGCACGCGATTCGTACTAGGGCATCAACTCATGGCCAACTTTCCTTAAGAATGAGCCGCCGCCACCACGTGATGTGCTTCACAGGGGCTCGTTTTATTTATAAAGCTACACACCTATGCCTATTGCTCAGCCGCGTCCGGAAATCTTGCAATACAGCCGCACTGGTTTATATTGGGGCTAATAAAACTGTTAGATAAATAAAACCAAAGGATTTTTAGATATTTTCTATTCCTTAACAGAGAACCAGCGAACGACCTACTTAGGAATGCAGACATGGGTAGAGTGTCTCTTCTTGTTTTGCTCGATCTTTCGGCAGCTTTTGATACCATCAATCACAAAGTACTTCTAGAGCGCCTCTCATCTCGCCTGGGCATCACTGGCACTGCGTTGCAGTAATTCAGGTCCTATCTCAGTGGGAGACTCCAGAGTGTTGACGTGAATGGACAAAGATCATCTGAAGTACCTCTAAAATATGGAGTACCTCAGGGCTCTGTGCTAGGTCCGGTCTTTTTCATCGTTTATACTCTCCCTCTCGCTGATGTGATTGCCAAGCACAATCTAGGCTTTCACTTCTATGCGGATGACACTCAGTTGTACCTTTGCTTTGATCCCTCCCAGCCTTCGAGCACCTCAAATTCTCTCAACTCACTTGCTGCATGCATTGATGACATCCGATCATGGATGGCAGCAAATTTTCTAAAACTAAACGATGATAAAACTAACTTACTAGTTATGGGCAAACCTAGTGTTATTTAGAAATTGGAAAGGCTGACTTTCAAAATTGGCTCTGCCAGCATATCTCCAGTTGCATCAGCTCGAAATCTAGGTGTCATATTCCAAAGCGACCTCTCGTTAGACGACCACATCAGCTCCACAGTCAAATCAGCCTATTTTCAGCTTCATAACATTGCTAAAATTAGGGCTTGTTTAGATAAGGATACCACGTCCAAGTTGGTCCATGCATTCGTGACATCTCGTCTCGACTTCTGCAACTCACTGCTTACTGGCCTACCAGCATGTGCGATCAGGCGATTGCAGCTGGTGCAAAACTCTGCAGCTAGGCTTGTCTGTCGTGAGCGTCGCAGTTGCCACATTACTCCACTTCTCGCCGACCTGCACTGGTTACCAGTCAAGCAACGGATTGACTTCAAGGTTTTGTCGCTCACTTTTAGGTCTCTTCATTCTATGGCTCCAGCCTATCTTTAAGATATACTACCCCATCAGGCAAAGCATCGTACCACTCGCTTTTCGGAATCCAACAGTCTAGAAATACCTCGTACAAACCTTAAATCCTTTGGAGACCGTGCATTTAGCTCGTATGCTCCCAAAGCCTGGAACTCCCTCCCGACCTGCATCAGAACATCCCCTGACCTGACCACATTTAAAGAAACTTAAAAACATACCTATTTAGGACAGCTTTTAGTGGGTCCTTGTGATTCGTCCTCAATGTGCTTATGCGTGCTGACACTGTTCATGCTGCCACTAACCACATTTGCATGCTGACCCAGTGCACGTAACCCCTAACCGTGTTATTCATTTTGTTTGTTTTTCAAGCATGATTTTACTTACTATTCTATTGCGTATCACTTTGCAGCAAATGTAAAGCGCCTAGAAAGAGATTAAGTTCTCTGAGGGCGCTTTATCAAGTGCAATATTATTATTATTATTATAAGAAATATAAGGAATGGTTATTAGCAGGGGTGAGGTTGGGAAATCGGCCAAATAGCAAGCAGCTGCAGAATGGAATGCTAGTTGTAATTGCATGTAAGTTCAAATTATACCAACTTCCATGTTGGCAGACTTATACGTGTTTTCAAAACTTACCTTTTGTTCTATTCTACGGCGACGGTATATTTTGACGTGCACTTCAAGACGTGTAATCTATTTGTCCTAGTTCGAGCATTACAGTGGCTGCAAGCGTTGTTGCTCCTATTTCTCAGTGGTTTGCACGGGCTTCCATTTTACGATGCATTTGGATAACCTTCAACAATTGACTTTATACAAGCTCGTGCTAATAGAGCAAACGTTTTGATGGTTTTAAAACTATTGGATGGAGTGATTTATCTCGCAGTATATAGCATATAATTATTATATTTATATCTTTTCTTAGTATGTGTTTGCATTTTTTATATTAATTTGTACGCATTTATGGGTCTTTGTCTTAAATTTCACTAAACATTTGACAAAGGGAATAAGATACTATTAAGACTAAGCAGTTGCTTATGCTGAAAAACTTTGATTTGCCTAACCAGTCTTAGGCGGCACACACGCGATGACATGAAAACGCCTAGAGAGCTTCGACCAACGCGTATTTGACTGGAGCTCGCAGCTCAACCAGCGCACACCGTCCACCCTCCCCGCTCGCTTGCTCCATCCTGCCTGCCACAGGGGGCCGGCGTCACGCCAAGGGCGCGCCCGGCCTGTAACACCACGTCAAGGGCGAGCCTGCGTACCACGGCTGAGTATTAGACCACTTGAGCTAGGCCTACTTGACTCGTTGTGTTACGACAACGAGGCAGTCATGTGCGGCCACTTTTTAGGTGTCCAAAAGATATTACTGTCTTGAAATGAGGAGGCAATTGGCAATATTTAGAAACTAAGATAACCGCAGTTCGAACCTGGCAAGAGTTTATGCTGCAAGTTAAGATTCCCTTGTCCTTACCATTTTTGGAACAACAAAGAGCACCTACTCTTTCTTTCAAAATCAGCTCTGTAGCTGTAAGAACTGAAGAAAGTCTTTTCCATCACTGTCAAACTTGACTCTGCAGCTGAAGGTGGATTACAAGAGTAGAGGCTGCGAAAGCTGTCATGTAGAAACTATGAGCAGCATTGTAGGCCTTTTGGAGCAACGGTGTGAGGACACGTGTGAAAAACTAGAAACGAGAAATTGAAGCTGGCAGTCTCATGCATTGTATTTTGAATTTTTTGGCTCTGTCGACACTTTGGTACGGCATCTTTGAAATTATTGAGAGGGTTCAGAAAAGACTGCATGATACAAAGATGAACTTTAAATTATTCCTTTTGTGACCTTCACTCTCTTAAGATTAATTTGTCAAGACTTAGAGAAGACCTGTGCCAGGAATCACTACTAGTTGCAAAAAGGAGATTGAATTGTGTGGAGTTGCAGTTGATCAAAAAATTCGCCGAAGGACACATATGTCTGGAGAGCTATCTCTAAATGTTGGTCTCACGCAGAAGATATTTCAAGAATCATGAAGGAAGCAAATACTATCTCTGATAAGAAATTACAACAGTGTTTGCCCGGCTTACACATCTTGATGGCAAATTCGGTTTCTCGTTGGAAGTTTAGAGGCATTTAAGCACACTTGATGAGACCAAACTCCGCCAGCAACGTTTAGCTCTTGGAAGTTTCTATTAATCAGACTGTGGTGGACCAGAGCTGTACAACAAAATATGTGACTGTAAAATGCTTCTCGCCAGAAGTCTCGGCAATAAAGACACCACTGGAATTAATTTCTTGTACTGTCAGCTATGGAGATATCTTTCCTAATTTGAGATTTGCCTTCCAACTTCTTCTCACCATAGCTGCATCAGTTGCTAATTGTGAACGTTCCTTTAGCAAGCTGAATATAATTCTGTCTCATCTGAGATCATCGATGGGGTAGGATCAAACTCTCCGATTTGCCCTTGTTAAGCATATAGTAAAAAATACTGGAAAATATTAACAATAATAATAATAATACTGCACTTGATAACGTGCCCTCAGAGAACTTAATCTCTTTCTAGGCGCTTTACATTTGCTGCAAAGAGAAATGCAATTGAATGGTGAGTAAAATCATGCTTGATAAACAAACAAAATGAATAATATGGTTAGGAGTGGCATGCACAGGGTCAGCATGCAAATGTGGTTAGTGGCAGCATGCACAGTGTCAGCACGCATAAGCACATCAAGGATGAATCACTGGGACCCACTAAATGCTGTCCTAAATAGGTGTGTTTTGAGGTTCCTTTTAAATGTGGTAAGGGCAGGGGATGTTCTGACGCAGATCGGGAGGGAGTTCCAGGCTGTGGGAGCATACGAAAAAAATGTACGGTCTCCAAAGGATTTGAGGTTTGTACGAGGTATTTGTAAACTGTTGGATTCCGAAAAGCGGGTGGTACGATGCTTGGCCTGATCGGGTAGTATATCTGAGAGATAGGCTGGAGCCATAGAATGAAGGGACTTAAAAGTGAGCGACAAAACCTTGAAGTCAATCCATTGCTTGACTGATAGCCAGTGCAGGTCGGCGAGAAGTGGAGTAATGTTGCAACTGCGATGCTCACGACAGACAAGCCTAGCAGTGGAGTTTTGCACCACCTGCAATCGCCTGATCGCACATGCTGGTAAGCCAGTAAGTAGTGAGATGGAGAAGTCGAGACGGGATGTCACGAATGCATGGACCAACTTGGACGTAGTATCCTTATCTAAACAAGCCCGAATTTTAGCAATGTTATGAAGCTGGAAATAGGCAGATTTGACTGTGGAGCTGATACAGTCGTGTAACGAGAGGTCGCTTTGGAATATGACACTTAGATTTCGAGCTGATTCAACTGGAGATATGCTGGCTGAGCCAATTTTTAGTTTCAGCCTTTCCAATTTGTGAATCACACTGGGTTCGCCCATAACTAGTAAGTTAGTTTTATTGTCATATAGTTTTAGAAAATTTGCTGCCACCCATGTGCGGATGTCATCAATACATGCAGCTAGTGAGTTGAGAGAATTTGAGGTGCTCGAAGGCTGGGAGGGATCAAAGCAAAGGTACAACTGAGTGTCATCCGCATAGAAGTGAAAGCCTAGATTGTGCTTGGCAATCACATCAGCGAGAGGGAGAGTATAAAAAGTGAAAAGAACCAGACCTAGCACGGAGGCCTGAGGTACCCCATATTTCAGAGTTACCTCAGATAATCTTTGTCCATGTATGTCAATACTCGGGAGTCTCCCACTGAGATAGGACCTGAATTACTGCAGAGCAGTGCCAGTGATGCCCAGGTGACATGAGAGGCGCTCTAGAGGAACTTTGTGATCGATGGTATCAAAAGCTGCCGAAAGATCGAGCAAAACAAGAAGAGACACTCTACCCATGTCCACATTCCTAAGTAGGTCGTTGTATACCCTAAGCAATGCTGACTCTGTGGAGTGATTAGCTCTAAAGCCAGACTGGAACTTACTAGCAAGGTGTGAGGTTTCGATATGCTGAACTCGTATATCGAAACCTCACACCTTGCTAGTAAGTTCCAGTCTGGCTTTAGAGCTAATCACTCCACAGAGTCAGCATTGCTTCGGGTATACAACGACCTACTTAGGAATGCAGACATGGGTAGAGTGTCTCTTCTTGTTTTGCTCGATCTTTCGGCAGCTTTTGATACCATCGATCACAAAGTACTTCTAGAGCGCCTCTCATCTCGCCTGGGCATCACTGGCACTGCTCTGCAGTGGTTCAGGTCCTATCTCAGTGGGAGACTCCAGAGTGTTGACGTGAATGGACAAAGATCATCTGAAGTACCTCTAAAATATGGAGTACCTCAGGGCTCTGTGCTAGGTCTGGTCCTTTTCACCGTTTATACTCTCCCTCTCGCTGATGTGATTGCCAAGCACAATCTAGGCTTTCACTTCTATGCGGATGACACTCAGTTGTACCTTTGCTTTGATCCCTCCCAGCCTTCGAGCACCTCAAATTCTCTCAACTCACTAGCTGCATGTATTGATGACATCCGCACATGGATGGCAGCAAATTTTCTAAAACTATATGACAATAAAACTAACTTACTAGTTATGGGCAAATCTAGTGTTATTCAGAAATTGGAAAGGCTGACTTTCAAAATTGGCTCTGCCAGCATATCTCCAGTTGCATCAGCTCGAAATCTAGGTGTCATATTCCAAAGCGACCTCTCGTTAGACGACCACATCAGCTCCACAGTCAAATCTGCCTATTTTCAGCTTCATAACATTGCTAAAATTAGGGCTAGTTTAGATAAGGATACCACGTCCAAGTTGGTCCATGCATTCGTGACATCTCGTCTCGACTTCTGCAACTCACTGCTTACTGGCCTACCAGCATGTGCGATCAGGCGATTGCAGCTGGTGCAAAACTCTGCAGCTAGGCTTGTCTGTCGTGAGCGTCGCAGTTGCCACATTACTCCACTTCTCGCCGACCTGCACTGGTTACCAGTCAAGCAACGGATTGACTTCAAGGTTTTGTCGCTCACTTTTAGGTCTCTTCATTCTATGGCTCCAGCCTATCTTTCAGATATACTACCCCATCAGGCAAAGCATCGTACCACTCGCTTTTCGGAATCCAACAGTCTAGAAATACCTCGTACAAACCTTAAATCCTTTGGAGACCGTGCATTTAGCTCGTATGCTCCCAACAGCCTGGAACTCCCTCCCGACCTGCATCAGAACATCCCCTGACCTGACCACATTTAAAAGAAACTTAAAAACATACCTATTTAGGACAGCTTTTAGTGGGTCCTTGTGATTCGTCCTCGATGTGCTTATGCGTGCTGACACTGTTCATGCTGCCACTAACCACATTTGCATGCTGACCCAGTGCATGTAACCCCTAACCATGTTATTCATTTTGTTTGTTTTTCAAGCATGATTTTACTTACTATTCTATTGCGTATCACTTTGCAGCAAATGTAAAGCGCCTAGAAAGAGATTAAGTTCTCTGAGGGCGCTTTATCAAGTGCAATATTATTATTATATATGAGTTTAGCTGGTCTGCCACGACCCGTTCGAGTGTCTTTGATAGGAATGGTGTAAGGGAGACTGGGCAGTAGTTGCTTAAGTTCTCTTGGTCTAGTGTAGCTTTCTTGAGAAGTGGCCTGACTACAGCTTTTTTGAAAGGTGCTGGGACATGACCTGAGGCCAATGACATATTAATGATGTCAGTTATGCATGGCAGCAGCAGATCAGTGCAACGTAGGACCAGGACAGTGGGAATAGGGTCCAGAGGACTTGATGTCTTCTTTGATTGAGATACGAACTTTAGGACTAGATCACTAGTGACCTGCTTAAATGCAGACATTGAGGTGCAGCCAGGAACCGAGGAACAGCATTCTAGTAGGGAGGTTGTCATCGCAGGGATGGATTCCCTGATCTTGTCTACCTTCTGCACAAAGAATCGAGAGAAGCGATCGGCTAGATCATCACTAGGATCACCAGGTAAGGAGCTAATCTGGGAACGGTTGAGGAGATAGTTTATTGTCGACATCAGCATTTTTAGATTGTGCATCTGTGATTCAACAATGTTTTTATAGAAGCTAGACATTAAGCCACTGGTCGCACGCGAATGGGGAAATTGAGTTAGGTCGGCAGATTTAACATCCTCTTTTGTCCGGCTGCAGCAAAGCTTCAGCGGTCTGCCACCCTGCTTGCAGTGGACAATTCATTATTTCCAGCTGCTGGATTGGAAATCGCGACCTGAGATGAGAGCATGAGAGCGAGCATAATGCCGCCAGGCTGCTAAGACAGAGAGTGAGCTTTTAAATGTCGAGCCGGCTGCGTGTGGGCTTGCGGGCTCGAAGCAGTGGCTCGAGGACTCGGCTCGAGCGTAGTGCGCCATGATCGCCTTGAAGATTGACTGCTCGGCAGGGCCAAGTAGCGAACGCAGAATTTGTTCGCTCAGCCAACGAACGGGTAGAAAGTGTCGCGCCTGCTTATTATGGCATTTAGTGCAGTGGTTCTCAACCTGCGGGGGTCGAGCGACCTGTTCACAGCGGTCGCCTAAGACCATCGGAAAGCACGAATTTCCACATTTTTCGCACAATAATTTTATGGTTGGGGGTCACCTCAACACAAGGAACTGTATTAAAGGGTCGCGGCATTAGGAAGTTGAGAATCGCTGATTAAGTGGATCTGCGATTCGTCCGTGTGTGCAAATGCCTGCTTACACTATGCCTTCGGCTTGTGGATGTTACCACTAATTGTTAGGTAATGCTTCCTATACGGCATCTGTAAAGTGCCTAGGTAGAGATTCAATTCTCTTAGGGCGCTATGCAAATATATTGTTATCGTTGTGATGCCACCTATCACACGGCGGCGGCTGACGAAGCTTTTGGGCTTGGCCCGTACTGCCCGCCCCTCGCGGGCTAGTTTTAGCTATTCAACCCGTCCGTTTGGTTTACCACTACTGTCAATCAGCAGTGGTGCCGCCCAGGCGAACTCAACACCATAGACATGTTATATTGGCCGGCCGCCATACGACGGGAGCTCTCTGGAGCTACTGCTCGGCGCTCTGCTCCTCATTAAAACTTGACTACTTTCAAATGAGTATTTCTTAGCGGTATTTAGCCCTAAGAACTTAAAAATTATAAAGTCCAAAGTAAACTCTGTCAAGGGTCGCCAGACTACTAGCTGCGCAATCGCTTGACCTGTGTTTGGCTGCTAGCGGAAGTAGGCAGCTGTCCCGGAGCGTACACGAGAAGCATTCGACCACTGGCCTTACGGAGTATCGCAGTGGAACTCACTTGTACGGTTCTTACGAAACGACAACTGCTCTCTCTAAACTAGCTATTGCACATCCTTTTCAGCAGTCCTGAGCTGCTACTTCCATGCTGCTCACTACATCAACTGCTCTCATGACTCTGCTATGCTTCCAACTTTCTCTTCGTTTCGTGAGATGAAGCCTGCTGGCTACCGAATATGCACCGAAAACCGCTTAAGCTGTGAGTGCGCTATACAAACTCCAACGTAACACCCACACAGTCTTTGTGGAGTTATAGATGGACACACACACACACACACACACACACACACACACACACACACACACACACACGCGCGCGCGCGCACACACACAAATACACACACACACACACAACACACACACACACACACGAACACACACACACACACACAAACACACACACACACACTACTGCGGTCGGTCGGTGAACTGAGTGGTGTGTTTTCTATTCGCTTATCTGTCCTCAAACGCAGATTGGGGCAAAGCACCGTAATCCGGTGCTGCCCCGGCAAGTCTTCGCCTGGACTCCGTTACAATACGCCCCTCATTTCTTTTTCCGCAATGCCTCATCACTTCCGTGTAAGGCACACACACTTAATTTGTGCAATGACACCAGATTCAATCAACAGATTAACAAGCTACTGGAACCATCGGCTGAGGAGCCGTGATGGCACACTAGGTAAGGCGGTTGCTTTCACGACCTCGGTCCCGAGGTCATGGGTTCGATTCCTGTGGTGGGCGATTCTTTATCGCCACTGCAAGCGGTGGTGATAGCCGTAAAGGCTCTTCTGTCGCTATACAAAAAGAGGCTGTTTAATCAGCTAGGATTCAGCGCGTTTGTTCTCGAAGACGCGAGTCGCTAGCAAAATAGCCAGACAACCAAGTCACTCGGCTACGGCGATGCAAACACATCTGAGATCCTTACTAATGGCCAACCCACCTAAAGAAATCCCGATTTCTGATGTGCGCTGTGCACTACACATGAGCCTGCGGGAGCCAGCTCAAACGGCGCCACTACAAATACGCATGGGTATCTATGGACGGCGCAACTCAGCACAAGGTAGAGCTCTCACGTTTTCCGGTGTCAAGGGCGATTGGTATTGCTTAGCAACAGTGCAGGTATGGCGGACGTCGAGCAAGCGTTTTACCTCGAGAAGCAAGAGATCGTCGAAGACTCAGACGAAGACTATAGATATGAAGAAGTACCAGTGGACGACGACTATGGACCCGTGGCCTTTGACGAGGACCTCGACACAGCTTTGCGCTCCATCCAAGAGAATAAAGGCGATTTGGACGCGGCATCTACGGTAGGTTGTCGGAGCCACTCTTGACCCGTTATTGTGGTTGAAACAGAACGCATCTGGTATGTCAAAAAATGCACGATATTTGTCGGGACTTTCAAATGCTAATTTAGGCTTGGATTTTGTGTCAAAACAACCCATCATGCTTCCGGGTATCGTGTTCTCAGTTCTCAGGAATCAGCGACGCGGCTGCTGAATACATCAACTAAATGTCTTTCCGGACATAGCTAAGGGCCTAAGTGCCAGTAATGGACACTTCTGAATGCCGGACAGACTCCGTATCTCCTTCACATATATCAAAAATAGCACCCTGCGTCGGTTTTTTGTATGACACTAAAGTGTTATTTGCGTGCCTGTTAATTTTATGCTGGAGCTACGTTCTAGACAGTTTGCATTTCTAGACAGTCACGTGTCACGGCGAACGCTCTGTGGAGGGGCATACCCAGCCGCTTTCTGAGCGGCGTAGCCATTTGCTAAATTCAAATAGGTTCGCGTCTTGTGAAATAAGCAGGTCGCCTCGCCTACAGCTCGTAAATCTACTTACCATTATTCAGGGGTCGTGAGTTGACGGCGTGAACTGAACCGTGATACACGCATAAATAGTGATTTTACTGAACTTTTGTCGCAAGCGCACAATGTTGCTTCCGGTCTCGTTCAGTGTTATTCCCATATTCGTCACAAGCTCTCCTCACCGAAACGAGAGCATTTACGAGCCGGGGAAATAGCCCCCGTACTTTGATCGCCTGCGTATTTGCCGGGTTGCAACCCACATAAATGGAGGACCCGAGCAGCAAGGTATGTAATTAGCGACGTCGATTCAGGCGTGCAGCGGTTTCCACATAAGTGGTGATGCTCCGAACCTCGCTTCACCGGGCCCTAACTCCTGACCGGAGAGCTAACATTTCTCTTCCACCTTACTCAAAAAGTAAACTGAGGACTGTTTCGCCTAACGAAAACAATCCCTCCCTCCGCCTCCGCTCAATAAGGCAAGTAGCCCTACTACTACCTCACAGCGCCAAATCTCCCTGCCGGGCAGTAGCACGTCCAACAGCCGGAATAGCTTGTCTAAATGCAATTATAAAGAAAAAGTCGGTGAAATTTGCTGATTGAAAAATCTTACGGCTTTTTGCCGCAGTCTGTCTGCTCTAATAGTAACGGTCAAACGCCAAGCTGATTTTTTTCGAGCACGCTTTGCATCTGCTATGCTCCCTAGGTTATAACGACAGACGCAGAGAGACCAGTACTTATTACTCGACCGGAAGTTGTTGATGACTTCGTCCGAAATTTCCTTGTCCGAATGAAGCTACAGAAGACGTTGGAATGCTTTCAATGCGAATGGTATGAGCTCCAGCACAAAGGTCTGCTTCGGTCAGAAAAGATTGGGGTCGTCCCTGATGTGTATGCTCAGAACGAGATGCTGAACGAACAGGTGAAATACCTCAAGTCAGAAGCCGACAAATATCGGAACGCTGCCTTTCAGGCGAAGGAAGCTCACGTCAACTTGCGAAAAGAGCGCGACTATCATCGTATGCACCATAAGAGAGTTGTCCAGGAGAAGAACAAGCTCATATCTGACATTAAACGTCTGCAGGCGCACTATGCCTCCTACGAGCCGGCGATGCGCCATCTCAAGACAAAATACGAGACAGCAATGAAAGAAAAGATGCTAACCAAGCTCGAAAAAGACAGGGCGGTCGGTCAGGTGAACGGTCTGCAGAACACACTTAAGAACATTGAGGGCTTTAAGGATTCATCGGCGGCAGCTTCGGGGGACGCTAAGCAGGCTGCAGCATCCACGAGGATGTGCAAAAAAGGCCTCGAGATTCCCGTGGACAGTCAGGGATACGGACCGTCGCAGAGAGCGCTCGTTGAGGAACGAAAGAAGCTGGAAGAAATGCAGGATGCCGCCAAGCAAGACGGATATCATAGACATCCCGACGTGAGTCGTTTTTTTTAACGCGTCTCGCGAAGCCGCATTCACTTGCTTTAGCTCCCACCTCTTACACTGATTATGCTATCCGTAGCATGATACATTACCATTTCAATTTCAGGACTCCGAGTTCCCAACTGACTTGGGAATTAATCCACTTCTATCAACTGCGAAGAACCTTCCTGGACATCTAACAAGAACAGGCGGCTTCCGCCTAGCAGCTACCTTCCAAGCCCACTCACTTCCAATCAGTAGCATTGACCTTCATCCAAGAAAGCAGATTATTGCCACTACGAGCGATGATCACACCTGGAAGATGTTCGCGGTGCCCAGCGGTGACTTGATTATGACCGGAGAAGGTCACACGGATTGGGTTTCCTGCTGTAACTTTCATCCCTCTGGAGGAAAACTGGCTACAGGTACGTGCCTGCCACGGTTTAATGCCCGTCTGCTTGCAAATGCTACTCTGACCTATCTGCTTCTTGGCTTCCCTTCAGAAGCAAAGTGAACCATAGCCTTAATATTACTACTATTAAAATGTAGATTTGTAGTCAAAGCTAGCTGGCTAGAGCTGAGCAAGTAACAACAATGCAAATTCGAGCGGCATAGCAACGGAAAGCGAAATGAGATTTGATAGCGTTCGGTTGCCAAGCTGGTCAACTGTTGGCTGCGATCGTGCTCGACATGCAATGCACGACGAGGTACACGTCCATAACACGACGAAATGGTTCGCGAAAGTTTCAGCTTAACTCTGTGCTTACATTAACCTCCCAACCACGTCGGAGTTGTCGTGCGGATAGGCACGAGGACTCGTGGGCTCGAATCCTGAAGTGGATGGTCCTTTAGTCCCAACTACAAGCGATGGCGATAGACGTTAAGGCTCTTCTGCCGTTATACAAATAAGGCCGTTGACTCAGCTAAAAAAAAAGTTCTAGGCTTTAAATCGAGAAGTATTTAGACCACCTCGAGTTATACAGTAGGCTTGCAAGCATTGATTTTTACGAAGGTGCAGTTATTGGCAATGATAATCAGCAGAAAAGTACCTACATAAAACGTGCCGCTCTCTCAGCCTCTCTTTAGCTGTCGGGCTGGGCTCATGGAACGCTGCAGCAGTGTGAAGCAACAGCTCGCTCTTACCCATTGATAATAAGTGGGGAAATTATTCAATTGGCGAACCCATCGGATCGTACTGGATCATACTTCTGAGCTCCAAAATTAACAATAACAGCTAGAAAATACTGCCTACTTCCTGCTTTCCAGTCACTAGCTTTTTGTCTTTTTCTTTAACGACTAACAGAAAAACCGACACACGATCATGTTTAGTTAGCGAAATAGTCTTGCAAGCTTGCCAGATTTGCCGATCCTACGCTTTTCTAGGCAGTGGAGACACGACAGTCAAGATATGGGATTTCGCCAAGGCTGAGTGCGTCCACACGTTCGTCGAGCACAAGTATGCTGTTTGGGGTGTTTCGTGGCATTCGTGCGGCGACTTCTTGGCCAGCTGCTCAATGGACAACAGCGCCAAAGTATGGGATCTGCACAGCCTGCGCTGCCGCTATACTCTTCGAGGGCACACAGATTCCGTCAATTCAGTCCAGTTCCTGCCTTTTGCTAACACATTGCTTACCTGCTCTGCTGACAAGACATTGTCACTCTGGGATGCCCGCACGGGCCTCTGTGCACAGACCTTCTACGGCCATGCATATTCCGTCAACCACTGCACTTTTAATGCTCGCGGGGACGTGGCAGCGTCGTGCGATTCCTACGGCAGCCTGAAGCTCTTCGACGTTCGCGCGGTCGCACCTCTAGCAGCCATCGACGTAGGACCACACCCAGCGAATCACGTGGCATTTGACCCGTCGGGCTCTCTCGTGTCAGTGTGCAGCAATGATTCAACGGTGAAAATGTACGAGCTGGCGACCGGAAAAGTGACGTCTCTGATCGGGCACGAGGACGCGGTGCAAGCGGCGGCCTTCGATAGGTTGGGCGACTTCTTGGTATCCGGCGGCAGTGATCTCACCGTCCGTCTATGGTCATGATGTGGCTGAACGATGAGCTGAACGACCGAAAATAACTGCTGCACTCGTGGCTGCAGGGCACATGCGCAGTCTGTAGCTGCAAGCGCAAACGGGACACGATTTGTTTGCTGTCTATTACGTATATTACATTATAATATTACATATATAATGCAAGTAAAAAAGCTTTTCAACTACGACTGCTTGACGTTGGCTTTCAGCTACATGCTGGCGGTGCTTCGGGGCTCAAAAATAAAAATAAGTACAAAGCCGTCCCCTCGCCACCGCCACCGATTAGCAGCACTCGGCATCGTGGATTCAGCCAAATTCGAGCACAGCAAGTGGCAGCAGAGCGCACGTCAGAATGTGGCAAGGCAGGCTACGAGCAAGTGCGAATCACCAGCGCACCGCCACCGCACTGCACCGATGGCTCGGTCAAGCAGCCCTGCTGCGATTGCTGCGTCAGTGCGCGCTGACGCCGCAACACCAAGCGGCGCATAGCGCCTCTTAAACGCTGGGCAGCGGTCTTCGTGGGCATTCTTTGCACTGCGCATTGGCAGCAGACATGCTCGAGAGAAGCTATAAGCCGACCGGCACACACAGGCATGAGTGGAGCTGAAAGGCAGGCCCCACGATTGCAGCCACGTGGACAGGGCATGCCGATGCCGGCTGGCAGCGTCCCAGCCTGACGGACGATGCCGAGATCCGGATGCGGGTATTTGCCGTGCACAGATGCCGTTGGCGGTGCCCCATCCAACACGGGCCAATTCTCGTGGGAGGAAGGGGGGAGCAGACACTAATAAGTACATGGCCGAATAACGATGGCGGCCGGCCACTTTTTAACAAAAACAAAAAAAAGTATTACGGTTAAGTAGGTTCGACTAATGGCGGGAGGCAGGCACTAGCCTCGTGAAGGACGTGCAACTAGCAACGGCCGGGCCTACGTTAGGTCAGCCCCGCTCGTTAAGTAGGGCTTTTTCGGCCACCCTTTAGACGGCCCCAAGACGGCCGAGCCGAGCTCGCTCTCGACACCTCGATCGGACAACTTCAGGCAGCCAGTGCCCCGAACCTCGGGGACCCCCAAAGCGGACTGAGTTCCGCAAAGAGTGTGTAGGGTGCAAAGTTTGATGGGATTGGGACCGCACGCTTGCGGCACTGCTGTCCCAATTGATTCAGGTTTGAGTCCCAAACGTCCGGGGCAGGGTTGGCTCAGCGCTGCATCACAGAGGTGTCACCTCTGGGCTGCCTGCGGTGGCCCATAGTTGCCATAGTACGCAGCAGCGCCCTGCGGCCCGAGCGAGGCGTGAACCTGAGGCTGACTGCTGTACAGTCCAGCGGTGGCAGCAGCAGCAGCACTGCCAGCAGCAACGCCACCAGGCAGAGCGTGCGGTCTCTGACCGTGCCAGCTCTGCGGCAGCATCGAGCCGCCGCCACCGCCAGCCTGCAACTGGACGCCTTGCCCATAGTTCATCGGCATGCGGGCCAGGCCGTTGCTCATCTGCGCCTGAGGTGCGGCCAGATCGTGGCCTCCAGTCAGGTGGCGCACCGAGCCGTAGTTGCCGCCGTACGCATAACCGGCAGCAGCGGCCGGGCCGTTGAGGTTCGGAATGGCGGCCCCGTGCGGCGCTGCGGCTCCACTGCCGCTGAATCGAGGGTCTCCGCCCGGAAGCTGCGATCCCGGAGGTCGATGGCCGTAAGCTGATGCGTGCGCCGCCGACGACGACGACTGTGCTGCCGGCCTTCTCACATCATGCTGCTGCTGCTGCCTGCTGCTGGCGTAAGCCTGCGGCTGTCGATGATCGCACTGAGCCTGCGGCTGATACAAGGGCTGGCCGCCAGCGGGCGAGCCGCGAGCAGCTCCGGGCCATGCCGAGGCAGCGGTGCCGGCAGCGTGCGGTCCCACGTTGGCCGCCGAAGATGCTGCGGGAGGCGCACCACCGAAGCTGTGGCCCTGCTGCTGCTGCGCCAAGTGCCCACGGCTGGCATAGACCGGGTTCGCTCCACTCACTAGACCAGAAGAGACGGCGAACTGATCTGCAGCAGGCGGCGGCTGGTGCCTCGCAGCAGGAGGTGCCTGATCATACAGACTGCGCTGCTGCTGCTGCAGCTGCTGCTGCACGGCGGCCGACGATCTGGGCTGCATTGTACCTGGCTGCGCCCAGGCAGCGCCGGCAACGCCTGGACGCACTGGTGCAGGCATGCCGCCATCGAAAGCCGGACGCTGAGGGCGAAGTGTGGGGATCTGCGCGTGGCCGCCGGGCTGTGGTGGAAAACTTGCTCCGGCGCCGCCTCTGCCACCACCGCCGACTGGCAGACCGGCCTCATAGCCCATGCGGTACGAGCCCGGAACTGTAGCCACCGTGTGAACGCCACCACCCGGGCTCATCTTGTAGCCAGCAGGACTTGGCGGTCCGTAAGGCATCATTCCACCAGACACTGCCACTGCACCGGCTGCTGCTCCTTCCGGGAAGCGCAGGCCGATGCCAAAGGGCTGCCCGCCGGGAGAAGATGCTGTTGCGCTAGCCAGAGCAGTGGGACTCCCCTGAGGCGAATCTGCAACAGTAGAGACGCACAGTCTGAATCAGTTTCCTCACTGTGTGGGTCTTAGTAACCCGTCTCTCTATCTCTCTCTCTCTCTCTATCTCTCTCTCTCTCTCTCTCTCTCTCTCTCTATCTCTCCCTCTCTCTCCTCTCCTTGACGGTCGAGCACAGCTTCGAGAGTCGAGTGCCTGCAGATCAGCAGCGATCGCCTGATCATAGGCGACTTGCCGACTTGCACTCGTTGCCAGTGTGTGCACCAGCAATTTCACAAAACAGCAACTGCAGCCAAGGCACGATCTGTGCTTCGAGGCAGATTAAATGAAAGCCCAGCTTGGATATGTAAGCGACATTTATAAATGCACCGGCTAGGGTGTCAGCCAATTGCGGCTTTGCAAACACTTTCCAATAAAAAGCATGCCCTCATACCTGAAGCCGAGGGCGCTCGCCCAGTCCTTCGGATGAGCAGCCGCACCTGGGCGCCACTCTGGATGAGGTTGATGGCATCAGCATGAGTCATACCGGTCGTCCTGTAGCCGTTAATCTCGAGTAGTTCATCGCCAACCTGCGAGCGAATAAAGGATAGCCAATGCCACGAGTGATCTTTCTGAGAGTGCTGCCCCGAAGAGAAAACCAAACCCGTGACCCCAGCGGGTCCAGAGCTGTGTCTGTGACAGATATACAAAAACAACAAATCTGTGTCAGGCCAAAATCGCAGCACTCGCAAGATTCTGCTTCGAAACTCCACTTCCGTATACGAATATACATGTAGCAAGAATGGCCAAGCCACCAAGACATAATCCAGAATGGCTGCCAATGATTGCTTACACGGGTGACCACCTTGAAATGGCCTACAAATCACTAGCAATTTGTATATAATCACTGCTAGCTCACTAAAGACTTCAAAAAAAGGCCTTAAGACTTCAGCTGCTTACCACAGGATTAAATCAGGTCACCTTTCCGGGTATTTGCTTAGACTTTCTTATATGACTTCATGTCATCTCTAGAAATGTTCTTTATTATTAATGTTAATACCTTTTTTGTAAAGGCCACGGAGGCAAATAAATATCTCAAGGCACTTTACCTATGCTGGAAATGAAGCATGTCGGTGGGAAAGTGACAGATAACAAACACAGTGTCGGCCTGCATGTGCACACAAAGGACACAATCCACAAGGCAACGTTCCAAGCTTTGGTAAAGCGTATTAACTGAAAGCAAGGTCTCCAAGGGATTTGAAGTTTGCTAGGCACCCGCGTTGATTAAACCAGATTCAGAAGAGCTGGTGGTCAGATGGGAGGTCTGGTGTGAAACTAATTCAGAAAAGATAGGCCGGAGCAACAGAATGAAGGAAGTAAATGTGAGTGACAGTCTTTAAGTAGATACCCTGCTTGATAGGCAGCCAGTGCAAATTGGTGAAAACTGAAGTAATGAGGCAGCTGCAGCTTTTGTGACAGAAAAGTCTCGCTTCCGAGAAGCTGCCAGACCTATGACATAAAAAAGAGGTCGGTTTGGTTTCTACGATTATCTGGCATGAGCTCCACATAAGCACTGCATGAGACACAGCGAAGGCTGTTTGGTTTAAGATCGTAGATCGTGCGGCACAGCCTTAGAAAAGAAAGGAATTGTGTACACCACACCAGGCTATCGAATGTCTATAGAAAACTAATCACGATTCTCAGGTAAGACGACTGCTACTGGATCGTCCGGCAATCCATCATGCAAAACTCCGCAGCTAGGTTTGTCTGTCGTGAGCGTCGCAGTTGCCACATTACTCCACTTCTCGCCGACCTGCACTGGCTACCAGTCAAGCAAGGAATTGACTTCAAGGTTTTGTCGCTCACTTTTAGGTTCCTTCATTCTATGGCTCCAGCCTATCTCTCCGACATACTACCCCATCAGGCCAAGCATCATACCACCCGCTTTTCGGAATCCAACAGTCTACAAATACCTCTTACAAACCTTGAATCCTTTGGAAACCGTGCATTTAGTTCGTATGCTCCCAAAGCCTGGAACTCCCTCCCGACCTGCGTCAGAACATGCCCTGACCTGACCACATTCAAAAGGAACTTAAAAAGACACCTATTTAGGACAGCATTTAGTGGGTCCATGTGATTCGTCCTTCACGTGCTTATGTGTGCTGACACTGTGCATGCTGCCACTAACCACATTTGCATGCTGACCCTGTGCATGCCACTCCTAACCATATTATTCATTTTGTTTGTTTATCAAGCATGATTTTACTCACCATTCAATTGCATTTCCCTTTGCAGCAAATGTAAAGCACCTAGAAAGAGATTAAGTTCTCTGAGGGCGCTTTATCAAGTACATTATTATTATTCTTATTATCCATAACCATTGTATTACACACCTGGAGAAGTAATTCCGCCTTGCTTTGTAAAGTTCACATTATTTCTATGATCGAAACATGATATATGAAAACCTTTATGATAAGCCCACGAGCTGCCACGTGCCACTAATGCCTTGAGGACGGTCGCCAAATCATTCAACCATAGTTTGGAGATAATAGTAATTATAGAGAGCAAGGAGTGCAGAGAGGCCGGCCCCAACCGACCAAAGCATATCCATGACATGATGTGGTAGCACTCCGGACGATCGCATGGTTACTCACTCGGAGTCGACCGTCGAGTTTGGCTGGCCCGTCGTCGGCAATACGAAGAACGTACAGTGGCATGTTGTTGAATTCCTGCCCACCGCGAATGGAAAAGCCGAAGCCTCGCAGGCCGCGTGGCAGATCGATAGTATGAATCGTTCCTCGATCTCCACTGCCATCGTCGCCAATCATCTGCCACGAAAGAACCAGCTCGAGCATAGATAGTGTGTGAGTGAAAGCGGGATGGAGGTGGCGGCAGGATTAAATGCACCTACCAGCGCTTATGTACAATGAGCTCAAAGTTTGCATAACACAGGAGCAACTTGAAATGGAGGATAAGCCGAGCAATCGGCCTGACACAGCACCAGCTCGCTTGGCAATAAACTAAATGCAACAAGGAATGAAGTTCTAATGCAGTCCCTCCCACAGCAAACATTCAGTCCGGAGCTGAAGTGCACTGATTTACCACAAAACAGGCATCTCAGAACAGGCCGAGAGTGATGCTTGCCCAAAAAAAGTGGCACTTGCGTGAGAACGAATGCACAGGGAGAGAGAACCGTTGGAAGACATTCAACACTAGGCATTGCCAAGCACCTCGAGCTCGGCCAATCTTGTGACACTTGCCTGGCTCGGCCCGGGCCAAAGCCTCACCCAGTAAGCCTTCATTTTGCAACACAATATCCCACCGTAGTGATGGACTATTAAGGGTAACAGTTCCCCGGTGCGAGTGTGATGCACGACACATAAGCTGCTCACACTTCCCATGACGCAAAGTGCAACGCAGATGCTTCCCACGGCAGCCGAGCTCGTATCCTACTTCGAGTAGGCGAACACGATGTGTGAGCACTTTCGACGTGTCTGTTGCCTGCACAAATCAAGAGCGCTATCTGCCTTTGTTGGTACTCTTCAGATGATGGCTAATGCTAGAGCACTGGTCGAACTCCATCGGCACTCCCAGCATCGGCAACGGTGAGGCGCTCATCGACGGTGAGGCACTGATCGACGATCAAAAGTAGCACTACAGGTGATGGCGCAAGCAATGCACGATGGCCTGTCTGGTGTGATCCACCCATTCGACAGACTGGTCTGGCTGAACTGTTGCACTAGCTTCAGCCTCCTCGTGCTCTCAGGTCCTCTATGGACAATAAACTATTTGTTCCGTTCCGTCGCCAATAGAACGTTGGCGATAGAAGCTTTTGCTTCTCTTAGACAGGTCCTAGACTGTGGGACTCACCTTGCACAATTCTACTGCAACTGCGTCTACTCTCGCGATAGAATTTCATGATAAAAATTAAAAAACATAGAAATTCTTATGCAACTGCATCTACTCTTGTAGATGCAATTGCATATATACATATACATATATATATATATATATATATATATATATATATATATATATATACACACACACACACACACACATTTGTACAGCGCCCTAAGAGAACTTAATCTCTATTCAGGCGCTTCACATATATAATATAATTCATTTATATAGCGCCCCAAGAGAACTTAATCTCTATTCAGACACTTGACATATGCCTCGGGGCTCGAGCCCACGACCTCGGCCAGACCTCGGCGAACACCCTAACCACTGGACCAAACCAGCTCGGCACCTCGACTACCCTTCTGACTCAGCTATGTTTTTCATTTTCCCTCTGTTGCATGAGATGAAGACTGTTGGCGACCGAATGCGTACCGAAAGCCACTTAGTTTGTTTGCGTGCGCTATAGATCTGCGTAACAGCCCTCTCTGCTTAGCTTGTGCGACTGTGTGGAGTTACAGCCGGCAGAGACACATACCTGCATGAGTACATGCATGCATACATACAGGACGGAGCAGCGATTCGATTCGAGCACTCGTTCAATGCTCCAGCAGCCCAGCCTTACCTGACCGCCAGCAGCCACACCCAATGCCGAGGATGGGTAGGCCGAGCCGCTGACAGCGGCGCCACCACCGACCGGAGCAAGGCTGGCCTCGCGCGATCGAGGCTGCTGCTGCGGCTGGTAGTGCTGACCAGCTGCATTGCCACCGATCGGCAGCTGGGCCAGAGAGGTCAGCAGCTGCTGCTGCTGCGGAGGCTGAGGCGAAGAAGAAGACGATGCATCGCGACCTATGATCGCGGGGCTGGGCTGAGCAGGGGCAGCCCCGAGGACCGACACATCGCCACCGTAGGCCTGCACGCCAGAGTAATTGTCAGCATAGTTAGTGCCGCCCCTGGCGGCTGTGCCACGCCAGGCGAACGAGGGCGGTAGCGACCTCTGACCGAGTGCGCCGCCACCGGGGTGCCTTGGACCACTGCCGCCTCCGCTCATCCGGAGCAGTGTGTCGCTCTCGCCGATGGCCGGCAGAGCCATCGCACTCGTCATCGTGCCGTACT
The DNA here is from genome assembly GCA_009760855.2 of Cristatella mucedo. Lineage (NCBI taxonomy): Eukaryota > Metazoa > Bryozoa > Phylactolaemata > Cristatellidae > Cristatella > Cristatella mucedo. The sequence goes on from WPIO01000015.1 coordinate 5,770,912, forward strand.
GCGGGCGATGCAGGAAGAACACGTGACAGCATGCCATCAAGTCCTCCGCCGCAGCCAGCCCAGCGCCCCCAAGAATGCGATTGCAGCAAGCTTGGGAGAGTGATGTGACGTGCCACGCATTTAGCAACACTTACTAATCCGCCTTCGGATGCTCCTGCTGCCGAGTAAACTATCTGCGGGGCTACAGTGAGAGTGACCTGGAACCCCGAGTCCTTGATTATGTTGACTATCTCTTCGTGCTGCAAGCCACCAATGCTGTGTCCATTGACTGAAACAATCCGGTCGCCGACGTGCAATCGCCCACACCGCATGGCCGGGCTTCCCTCATTTATCCGACCTGCAGAAGACGGTGAATCCTTAGATGTCGATGCAGGGATTTCAGTATTCCGGCAAAAATAACACCGCAGCCACAGCACCCCTGCTGCCACCACCACCAACACTAATAGTAGCCAGGTAGACAAGTAGGCGATAGGGTAGCCAAGGCGGTGGCCAATTTTCTCAATATCTGAGAATAATAGGTTGCCATGTAGGTTAAATCTTGTCGTTGCCATACAGGTTAAATCTTATCGATAAATAAATAAGTCACTACTAATAATGGCATTCAAACTACAAGGCTCTGCCCCAAGACCTTCACGATAACAAGTTGAGGTTTCCCAAAAGTGAACAAAATGCAGCAAGCAATCAAATAAAAGTGGCTGCAGCCAGAGCTATACATACCAATCTTAAAACCTCCTTCGGGCGCATCTGGTCGCGCAACAGAGGAGACGATAACAAATCCAAAACCTTCGTTCTCGCCTCGGACAATCGTCACATCATAAGGTCGAGTGGCATCGACAGTGTGAGGTGAGGCTTGCATTGCCCGAGCTGGCGGTGAAGCTGCACAAAATGAGGACTGCTTAACCATGTGGCCACAATGCGGGAAATTGCACCAACACACAGAACCTGAGAGAGAGAGAGAGAGAGAGAGAGAGAGAGAGAGAGAGAGGGAGAGGGAGAGAGAGGGGGAGATGGGTGAAGGGGAAAAGATAGGAGAGCACAGAGGCTGAGAAAGAGGCAGACTATGCAAAGGAGTGGACAAGAATTGTTTAGGGTACTGAAGGTAGGCGAGAGAGAGAAAGGCAGAGAGAGACAGAGGCAGAGAGAGAGAGAGAGAGAGAGACAGAGAGAGAGAGAGAGAGAGAGAGAGAGAGAGAGAGAGAGAGAGAGAGAGAGAGAGAGAGAGAGAGAGAGAGAGAGAGAGAGAAGAGAGAGGGGAGAGGGAGGGAGTGATTAGACAAAGAAAAAGAGACAAAGTTAAGAGACAGAGTGAGACTGGGTGAGAAGAGGCGATAGAGAGACAGACCCATACACATTGGACTTTATGTATGCAGCTGCCAGCAGTGTTTTCACAAGATGCTTGTAATTAGTGCACGAAACCGCACAGCTGCCAATCAGTTGTTCGACAATGGAGTGGCATGTAAACAGAGCAAAATCCTGACATGCAAGTAGGGACACGTGGAAATAGCATCACCGTTGTTGGCTGCACAAACGTGAAAAACATGGAAGCAAAGGGGTCAAACTAGATCAAGACAATCAACAAATAGGTAAATGAATTTTGCAGTCACTGGTTGAGTAAATGGAACAAGCAGCTCTAGCAGACACATTCAAAACAGATGAGGGTGGATATACGATAGTAAAACATGAAGTCAGGTAAAGCCTAGTGCAGCAGTTCTCAACCTGGGGTTCACGACTCTTTGGGGATCGAACGATCCTGTCACAGGGGTGGCCTGAGACCATCGGAAAACACGCATTTTCACATTTTGCATACAGTAACTTTATGGTTGGGGGTCGCCACATGACGAACTGTATTATAGGTCGCGGCATTAATGAGGTTGAGAACCACTAGCCTAGTGTATGCAGATCTATACCAAAATGCACTGACTCTGGGTTATGGAAAGGTATACCCCTGGGTCTTAGCCACGGGGTAAGGTTCTCAACAGTTCACGACTAAGGTCGCGGGTTCGAGTACTGTAGTAGGGGATCCTTTATCGCACACTGCAAGCTGTAGTGATAGCCGTTACGGCTCTTCTGCCACTTTACAAATGAGGTTGGTGAATCAGCTAACCGCATGACCGGGCTTCTCCAAACTGTATGCGCCCACAACATGGTCTGTGTAAATATTGCACTCTAAGCAACCCAACTAAAAGAACATCGCTCGGCTTAAGGGTAAATGCTGAGAAAATATTAATAAGATCGATCCAACAATGGAATAATTGTTCAGGTTACCTTTCAAAAGACTGCTGTTGCTTGCTGCGGTACATGCTTGTGACTTCTAGACAGCTTCATTTACAGTGTAGGTAAGCGCTATGTAAATTCCATAACTCGGCCAATGCTTGACAGATTAACATGAAATTTCAATTGTTTAAGTTCAGTTTGCTTGTTCAGCACCACTGCAGAAGTTCCTTTCTGATTTCAGTTGGATAGGTTTCACTTTACAAGTCCGTGGTTTCAGAATATTGAGTTCAATGACGTTTGATGACACGCATAGCAAAACTGATCCAGCCAACGATCGAAAATAAACTCCTGGGTCAGGCTCGCTAGGTCCCTTCGGTTTGCTCTCACACAGCCGCCGTGGCGAGTGCTGATGCAAGGACAGCGCGACTGCAGGCTCAGGCGCCACATTGCATGACAGGCTATTCGGGAGACAGCGAAAGACGAGTGGCAGATGCACAGGCTGCAGCTGCTGCAGCTTCTTACCCTGGATGAGCATGCGTCGGCGAATGCGCATATCCACCTTGCCGCGACTTGCCGAGCCACCCATCAGCTGCACAACTCGGTGATGCGACTCGCCAAGCGTCGACACGCCGTCGATGGCGATGATCTCGTCGCCTGTCTGCAGGCGGCCGTCGACGTCTGCTGCACCACGAGGCACAATGTGACCTATCGCCACCTGAGCAGCAGCAAGGACATTGCCATCTGACCACTGCCACTGACAGGGCACGCTTTACATCACGGGGGAAGAGAGGGACTGGGCAGTGGCAATGCCTCACATCCACCCACTGACAATCGGTGAGCACCAGTAAGCAACACAGCAGCCGGCCAGCCGGCTGCCCGGGCAGGCACTGTGGGGCTGCTGCTCGACTGTCAGGATAACTCGATAGCTGGATAGGCGGCTCTAGTGAACCGTACGTGGACATTAATCACACATCGGGCAAGGCCACTCAAAATGAACCATGCAGGCGTGCATCTATGGCCATCTGTGCAGCAGTCACATTACTCATCGGGGAGGCTCGGCTATTCATGTACAGCCGGAAGTGTTCAACTTCGGTTCCCATGGCTTTTCGCTTTCGTAATCAATCTGCCGATTGCGAATGGCATTAGCAGCAGGCCAACACTGGAACTCTGCGCATGCATTCTAGCTATAGACGGACAAATTGAGAAGCCAACATCCAGCATTGGCCGGAATGTACCTCTGAATTCGTTCAAAAATGTCACACAAGACTTTGGTCATACATCACTAAGGTGATTCATATACATGTGCACCCGTTTAATGTGTATTTAAAAGACTGATTTCGTTAAGCCCGCTGTGTGATGGCAGCAGTTACACTCGTTCGTGGCAAACAGATGATCTGACGATTAGCAGGTTCTCAGTCACAAAAGCTGGCCGGCAGTAACCCTCAATGGTGTAGCCAGTCGGCCACACACAAGATGCAAGGAAATGAAGACGAGATCCCGAAAACGAAACGAAGACGAAAACCCGAGGACGGTTTTCCAAAGAAGATATTGCAGATGAAGTACCCACAGACAAGCAGTAATTGCATCTTCAAGCTATGCCCGAGCTGACAGCTGAATGTATGGCACCCCATCAGTATCATATTGGCTTTAACAGTTAAATGTCAAATATGTGGTATCAGTTCGGAATGCATTGCACCAAGACCCTCGGATGACGCCTCAGGCAACGTCTTAAACTAAACATCCATTTCAAAAAGCAACAATATTAACCAACCCCACAGGACGTGTCGTCATGCATGCTTTTCACGGTAGGGGCAGTAGGATCGCCACAAGTAACACACCAATCCATGCAAGAAGTAAGACGTTGCCATAATCAATCGCAATCAACCGTGATCTACTAAAAATCGGTTCCATGAAACTCGGAACAACGATTGCATGTAGCTCATGCATTTTTGCATCTCCAAAATTTCACGGCTCTCTGCTTGCGCATTCTCCAGAAAATAGCCATTGCAGTGCCGCAAATGGTTAGCTGTACAGCTGAAGAGAACGACTGGTCGCAGAGCAACTTTGCAGTATCCTTTCTGAAGAATGCAAGAATGGAATGCCTTGGACTTCAGAACATCCAAAAAATACCGACGCATCATGTGCCCAACTCACTGCTCCACTACAAAGCACCTTCGGTCAATTTTCTCGAGAACACATGTAGGATACCACAAAATTACTTCGATGTAAGAAAGCAACTAAACACAGTTTATGTAATACAAATCATTACATGTTTACCCATGCAGCCTATTTTTAATTACTTGAAGGGTAGATCGCAGCTGAGCACAGTAATATAGCAGTATGTGGCTCCCACAAATGCGGCCAACATGAAGAAAAAGCTGCATATCTGCACATGCACATTGTTCGACAGTGGGATCGATGTGCAAACAGCATACAGAGTATAATAGCAAAAGCAAAAGAAAGCGATACCATTAAGCTAGAGACCATTAAGAAAGGCGTATTCCTGTAGATAAAAACGAGTGTCAGCTCCTAGTGATGATCACATGCACTACGCCGAGTACGATGACAGGTAAGTGACATCCATCATGGCCAAAGCTCTAGAGCACGAAAACCAAACCCCAATTCCAACCATCAGACTACTCTCATGCATCTATCTTACAATCATCGGCTCCTCAGGCCAAAAGACCTGTCTAAGATCTCACCGAAGAAAAGAAAAAGAGAAATGATTGCCACAGAAGCTGATGTCTGCATTTCTGAACCGGCGGTACGGCATCTCATTGCAGGCATTAGCTGTGCACGTCAGCTCGGGGTCTGGGCCAGGGCTTATCGGCCTTTAAGGTAACACGGAAATGTATTGTAAAAGTCTCATGGATGGCATACCGATAGCAAGTAAACTGCAGCTTGATTCTGTTGCTCACGGGGAAGCTGCAGGCTTGCCCATCACTTGAATCATAACGATAAATGGCTACTTTGCCCAACCCAGATGTTTAGCGAGGTGGAACGGGTTTTGCAAAAGCTAGGTCCGGTCACACTCAAGCCCACTGACCTGTAAAACCTAAGAGTGAAAGCCACTCTCGAGCTGTTTCTCTCTATGCTATCCCTTGTCTCTCAAACCAAATATCTGTCTTGTTTGCTGGGAGCATACCCACGCATTCCCTAACCTAGATAAAATCGGCTCACTGTTTCACACGGTATCGGTGGGTAAAAGCTCTCTGATATGCTGCAATTGGAGATCAGATCGTGCTTTGCCAGCCTGGCCTGGCCTGATTCAATGGCCGAAGGTACGGTTCTTGGGCCTCCGTACGAACCATTGTATTCGTGCCCCCTGAAGTATCTCACTGGCAGACGTACAGACTTCCAACGAGCCGCGCAGACATATTTTCACCAGACTTTTCCCTGTGACACAAATCAAGCCTCGGTGGAAGATGCTCAAGAGGAGAATCTAGCTATATCTAAAGCTTTTGCAATCAAACGTTTAGTGCAGCACGAGGCAGGGCACGTGACGAGGGCTGACCGAGCCACCGTCACAGATGCACTCGAGCAGCAAGAGGCTGCAGCAGCGCCTGCGGACTGAGCTGGACCGAGCAGAGGTGGCAATTGCAGGAGAGAGAGGGAGAGAGAGAGAGAGAGAGAGAGAGAGAGGGAGAGAGAGAGAGAGAGAGAAAAAAAGATGCGCGTCAATTGAAGCCTCGGAATGGACTCTGGGCATCACTGCTGAAATAGGGTGGCTGATTTAATAGCCTCGTTTATATAGCGGCAGAACAGCCTTAACGGCCATGACCACCGCTGGCGGTGGACAATAAAGTATCACTCCTGTAGGACTCAAACCCACGACCTAGGTCGTGAAGGGCGAGCACCTTACCTCCTGGGCAAAGACCCACGGGCGCTAAGGGAGGCCGCAAGATTTCGCGGAGACCCGGTGAGGAGCCAAGGGCTTTGGCTTGGCATCTGAGACATAATCGCTTCTTGGCCCCTGGCGAAGCATGACACAATCGAGTAGAGCAGCCACAACCTCAGCTTCAACTACGTCGACTGCAAGGTACCTAGATCGGTTGCGCTAAGAGAGGTCGCGGGCAGCTCGGGGACGAAGGGGACTAGACTCGGGCGCCTCAAGCAAGAATGAGTCACCGATACTCGCGATGTGTATCAGAGGTAGCAACTCAATGGAAAAGAGAAGCACGATACCGCATTATCAAAAAAAGCGGTGCAGAATCACACGCGACAGCCAAGGCTAGTCAGCGGAACGGATTGAGCAAAGATGCGAGCAGAGGGGCCGGGCAGACCCAGAACCGCTGCCGGAGGCGGTGAGTACAGCATATCCCAATGTTAACAAGAAGAAGCAGCCACGTCTGAGCATGCACCTCTACACTGAAGAGAGAGACAGAGAGAGGGAGAGGAGGAGAGAGAGAGAGAGAGGGAGAGGAGGAGGGAGAGAGAGAGAGGGAGAGGAGGAGGGAGAGAGAGAGGGGGATGGGTAACGGATAGAGAAAAGGAAAATAATGAGCAGAAAGATGACTCAGCATTATAGAGAAGAGATCAGAGAAAAGGGGAGACATAGAAAGACACTGGGAGATAAGATAAGACGGATTAGAACAGAGTGAGACGAAAGAGACTAAAGAGACATGCAGATGAGAAAGTCGAGGTGAGAGCAAGAGAGAGAAGCGGGGTATGAGAGTCGGGGATGAGAAAACAGGGCAGGGTAGCCAATGAGTTGAAAAAAATGAGTGGGCAAATGTGATTAGTTAGCATATGCTGCCAACCACAATTCTAGAACACGCTGGGCCATGGCAAATGACCATATCGAGGCGTAGCCACATATTTAAGGCTGCATCTAACCTACGGCAATCCATTTAACATTGGTTCACGGCACGACCGAGGCTACACTGCACACTGGCCTGCATACTGAGCTGTAGCGAGTGCAGCGGCACGGCAGGTTGTGGCCAGTTGCAGTCCTGGCCGAGAGTCACACTCTGACACTCAGTCTTACCTGGGTGCCCTCCTCTGGCCCGCCGACGATTCGAAAACCAAACCCGCTCTCTTGCCTATGCAGCGTGACGTCGAGCTCGACCACCTGCTCCCGATAGATGGGCAGCACAGCAGCTGAGGGGGCAGCAGTGAGCTGCACTCCTGCAGTCGGCTGCTCAGCGATGGCAGCGCCTATGGGCATGACACGCTGATACAGCACCGGGCCATGGCGAGCTCCGCCGGACACGGCCACTGCTCCACGACCGAACTGAGTGGCGGCTGCTCGATCGCCGACAGGATCGCTGCGCGCCACCTGCCAGCCGTTCTCATCGATGGTGACTCCTCGAGAAGCAGCAGCAGCCGCGGGCACAGTCATGGCTGCTGCTGCCTCGGCTGCTGCTGCAGCACGGTCCATGGCAGCGCGGGCGCGCCTGTCCTCGATGGGATTCGGAGTTTTCGACCGATAGCGAGAGCTATTCACCGAAGCTAGCTGCGCGTCCAGTGTTGACATGGACTCGGGGCCAGGTGTCCTGGCCCGACGCGGCAGCGCCTCGGACCCTGCCGCCATTGGCTGGCCCTGTTCGATCGGCCTGTACTGCAAGCCGTACCGATCCTGCCCGGAAACGCTTGGCTGCTGCTGTGGGGACAAACCGAGGTCGCCCTCGAACATCCACGGCTGCTGCCGGACGGGATAGCTGTACAGGCTTTCTGGCTTCACAGGCTGCTGCTGCTGCTGTGGCTGCTGCTGTAGCTGTGGCTGCTGCTGTAGCTGCTGCTGCTGCAACTGTGGCTGCTGCTGCTGTGATTGCTGCTGCAGCGGTGGTTGTTGCTGCAGCTGCGGCTGCTGCTGCTGTGGCTGCTGCTGTAGGGGTGGCTGTTGCTGCAGCTGCGGCTGCTGATGCGCCTGCTGCTGCAGCTGTGGCTGCTGCTGCTGTGATTGCTGCTGCTGCCGTGACTGCTGCTGCTGCTGCGCCTGCTCAGCTCGTCCATCGGCAGCCCCTGATAGGTTCGAGAATGTGCTGCTGTCGGCTGCAGCAGATGCTGCCAGCCTAGGGCCTGCCACAGGCGCGACACCGTCCTCTCCATGATGAGCAGCAGCCGGGGCACGGCCGCTGTCAGCTAGGGCCGGGGCTACCGTACCAGCTATGCCTGGAGCAGCTGCAGTCGGTATCTGCGGCTCGGCCTTGCTGCTGGCGGCCACCCGGGCAGAAGCCTCAGACGACAGCTGCAGCGGTGGTGACGTCACCTCTACTAAAGTGCTGACATTAGATTTAGCCGGTACAGGCGGTGCTCTATCACTGCCATCTTCGTCACTGTCTTCGTCAGCTACAACACAAGCAGGATCCACGAACCATTACCATACAGGCACGAGGGGGGCAAGATCAAGTCCGCAGGCATGCATGCACGAGACTTGGAAGGAAGAAGAACCTGGGAGAGCAGAGCGCACAACATCTATAAGCAAAACCGAGAGCAAAACCGAGCGGATTAATTCAGCAGCTTCTGTTCTACTTTCACTTGCGTAGCAATATAAGTGCCCGAGCTTCCTCAAAATAAGGACATCACTTGTAAGCTGGAACATGTATTCGTGGCATCCCATCTAGACATCTATAACTAGCTAATTGCAGGTCTTGCTGCATGAGCAAAAATAATACACTTGATAAAGCGCCCTCAGAGAACTCCACCTCTTTCTAGGCGCTTTACATTTGCTGCAAAGGAAACACGATCGACTGGTCAGTAGAAATATGGTACATGATAACCAAAATGGATAACATGTTTAGGGGTGACATACACAGGGTCAACATGCAAGTGTGGTTAGCGGCAGCATGCAACAGTGTCAGCATGCAAAAGCATATAAAGAACGAATCACGGGGGAACCACTAAATGCTGTACTAATAGATGTGTTTTTAATTTCTTCTTAAATGTGGTCAAGTCAGAGAATGTCGTGACGGAAGTTGGTTCCAGGCTTTGGGAGCATATGAATTAAAGGACCGGTCTCTGAAGGATTTGAGGCGTGTACGAGGTATGGGTAAACAGTTAGTTTCCGAAAAGGGTGGTACGATGCTTAGCCTGGTGGGGGAGTAGATCTCATAGGTAGCCTGGAGCCAAAGAATGAAGGAACCTAAGAGAAAGCGAAAAACCTTGAAGTCGATCCGTTGTTTGACTGGTAGCCAGTGCAGGTCGGCGAGAAGTGGTGTGATGAGGCAACTACGACACTCACGACAGACAAGCCTAGCTGCAGAATGTTGCACCAGCTGTAAGCGCCTGATTGCACATGCCAGTATGCCAGCCAGCAGTGAGTTACTGAAGTCGAGACGGGATGTCACAAATGCATGGACCAACTTAGACGTGGTATCCTTATCTAAACTAGCCCGAATTTTAATATTATGTAGCTGAAAGTAGGCAGACTTGATTGTGGAGCTGATGTGGTAGTCTAATGAAAGTACACTTTGGAACATGACACCTAGATTTCGTGCAGATTCAACAGAAGATATGTTGGCAGAGCCGATTTTGAACATTAGCATTTTCCATTTCTGAGTTGCACTTGGTTTGCCCATAACTATTAATTTAGTTGCATCCTCATTTAGACTAAGAAAATGTGCTGCCGCTCATGTGCAGATGTCATCAATACATGCAGCATGGGAGTTTGAGAGAATTCGACATGCTCGAAGGCTGGGAGTCATCAAAGCAAAGGTACAACTGTGTGTCATTCACAAAGAAGTGAAAGCCTAGTTAAATGTAACTCCAAATTAGCAAGCTTCATGCTATCGAAGTTCGACGAACAATAGGGAGCTTAATTTTGAATTATTATAACTTTAAATGTACGTCCATAAATAGAAGTAACTGTTGCTAGTTGACTTCAACCACTGGAAAGAGAGCCTGCCGAATGTATTTGCACTTCAGTTACAAAATAAAATTTCATTTGGACGAGAATAAAAGCAAGAATGTATAATAAATACTAAACTTTTATATTTAAGGTACTGATCAAGCGAGAGCAGAGCATGTAGAATTTACACGTATTCATCGCAAACAGCGATGAGAAAAACAAACAACGAAATCAAAATCTGCTCAGTGTCTCATTTCTGAAACTCATCGAAAGTGTGATATTCGTCGTCTAACTCCAAAATAGCAAGCTTCATGCTATCGAAGTTCGACGAACACGACAAAATCGACAATAACAGCTTGAAGGGATTGAAGAAGCCCAGAAGCATAGTACTGGGCCGAAGTAGAAATGATTTCCCGCCTCAACCCCAGATAGGTTTTCCTACATTAAGAAATAACTGCAAGATTTCCTGTCAGTTCTGGCCAGACTCCCAGCTAGTTTGTCAGACAGTAAAGCCCATCTTCCAAAAGCAAAGTTAGGCTCTGTGACTTTCCACGAGTACATGCGAGTCATTGCAAACAACTAACCTGTATCCCGAGAATGGTTGATCGGCATACCACGGCTCCGAGAATTCCCATCAGTGTTCCCTCCTCGACTACTGACGGTGCTACGGCTTTGACTGCCGACACTAACTGCTACAAAGTAACAATAGCCCACCCACATTGGCACAGATCAACAAAGCATGGAACAACATCGACCAGCTGACAACAACATAACGTACGTGGCAACAGCCCAGGCTAGCTAATTGTATACTACTAATGCAGCTTTTGTTGCACTGTATATATATATATATATATATATATATATATATATATATATATATATATAGCCAAAAGAGCCTCAACCAGCAGCACCAGGAACCTTCCGATTTCGCCGAATGGTCTCAGAGTGCACTGAACACCACAAGGGAAGGGAGGAGAGAGAGAGAGAGAGAGAGAGAGAGAGAGAGAGAGAGAGAGAGAGAGAGAGAGAGAGAGAGAGAGAGAGAGAGAGAGAGAGAGAGAGAGAGAGAGAGGGGGAGGGGAGGGAGAGAGAGAGAGAGAGAGAGAGAGAGAGAGAGAGAGAGAGAGAGAAAGATAGAGAGAAAGAGAGACAGAGAGAGAGAGAGAGTCAGAATATTCCAGTCGTAGCATAACTTATGATTCACCACCGACTGTTTCTTCGGCTTCCCGTTGGTTGGATTAAAAGCTAGCCTCTCTTGAGACTGCGCAGTTTGCTAACAGTCCTTGATTGAGTGGCTACTATGCTGGGCTCTGCTTTTGCACCAGAATTTTGTCTCGAAGCATGACTCACTGACAAGCAGGAACAGCCCACATACACTAGTGTGCTGGCTTAGGCGAAAAAGTGTAGCAAACTACACACAAAACCTGTGTCAGCTGGCTCAAGGGTCAGTGGTGAGGGCACGCGAGCAGCCGAATACAGCATGTCGCTAGTACAGTCAGTACAGCCTCCCCTGCACATCCCAAACCAATCAGCAGATCTAAGGTGGCAATGCTGTTTTAACTACAGGACCATCTTTAGCCGACCAGCAAATGCTTACAAGATTAAACCTTTGATCATAATTACCTGCGGCTGAATACATAACAAATGAGCTGGGTAGGGAATAAAAGCCGAGCAGGGAAATGGGCTAATGTTTGACTACCCTGTCTGGCAAAATTAGGGACGGCAGTACTCGAGGCCGACATGACGACATGCCAGCCAGCTTCAGAGAGCAATGCTAGTTAGGCAAACGGTAAGAAATCTAAAGAAAAGCATCATGGAAAGGTAACTAATGCGATGTGCTGACGCATCCCGATCAGCCACCAAATTGACATGTGTGCTTTAATCGTATGTCCATCGGCCATGGACTTCTCGGGCAATGGAGGAAAAGAATCCCTTAGCCAATAATACCGAAGCCCTGCCTGTATATTACCAAGAAAAGTCAGAGGAGTGTCACGTTCATATCTACTCTGGGCATACGAAGTAGAAATTAGTGATTGCAGCTACCCAGCTTCGCCGATATCCTTTTGGAAAAGTACCATGCACAGACATTAATAATAATAATACTATACTTGATAAAGCACTTTCAGAGAACTCAATCTCTTTCTAGGTGCTTTACGATAACTGCAAAGGAAACACGATCGAATGGTCAGTTGAAATATAATGCTTGATAAAGAACATGAATAACATGTTTAGGGATGACATGCATGGGGTCAGCATGCAAGTGTGGTTACTGGCAGCATGCAACAGTATCAACATGCATAACACATAAAGGATGAATCATAGGGACCCACTAAATGCTCTCATAATAGATGCGTTTTTAATTTATTTTTTTAATGTGGTCAAGTCAGAGGATGTCGTGACGGAAGTCGGAGGTTAGTTCCAGGCTTTGGGAGCATGCGAATTAAAGGCACGATCTCCGAAGGATTTGAGGTTTGTACGAGGTATCAGTAAACGGTTAGTTTCCGAAAAGCAGGTGGTACGATGCTTAGCCTGGTGGGGGAGTAGATCTGATAGGTAGGCTGGAGCCAAAAAATGAAGGGACGTAAAAGTGAGTGAAAAAAAATCTTAAGGTCGATCCGTTGCTTGACTGGTAACCAGTGCATGTCGGCGAGAAGTGGTGTGATGTGGCAACTGCGAGGCTCATGACAGACAAGCCTAGCTGCAGAGTTTTGCACCAGCCATAAGTGCCTGATAGCACATGCCGGTAGGCCAGCAAGCAGTGAGATAAAGAAGTCAAGACAGGATGTCACAAATGCATGGACGCTTTGTGAAGTACATTATTATTATAATTATTATTATAATCATGGACCAACTTAGATGTGGTACCACTATCTAAAGAAGCCCGAACTTTAGCAATGTATCTAGCTGAAAGTAGCAGGCTTGATTGCGGAGCTGATGTGGTCATCTAACGAAGGTCACTTTGGAAAATGACACTTCGATTTCGTGCAGATTCAACATGAGATATGCTGGGAGAGCTTATTTTGAGGTTAGTCTCGGCAATTTCTGAATCACGCTTGGTTTTCCCATAACTAGTAAGTTAGTTTTATCACCATTTAATTTAAGAAAATTTGCTGCCATTCATGTGCGGATGCAATCAATACATGTAGCAAGAAAGTTGAGAGAATTCGACATACTAGAGCACTGGGAAGGATCACTGCAAAGGTACAACTGAGTGTGATCTGCATAGAAGTGAAAGCCTAGATTATGCTTGGCAATCACATTTTTGGCTAAAGGGAGAGTGTAAACCGTAAAAAGAACAGGATCTAGCATGGAGCCCTGATGTACCCGATATTTTAGAGGTACCTGGATGATCTATGTCAATTCACCTCAATACTCCGGAGTCTCCCATTGAGATAGGACCTGAACCATTGCAGAGCAGTGCCAGTGGTGCCCGGCGAGATGAGAGGCGCTCAAAAAGAACTTTGTGATCGATAGTATCAAAAGCTGCCGAAGGATCGAGCAAAACAAGCAGAGAAACTCTACCCATGTCTGTATTCCTAAGTATGTCGTTATACACCCGGAGCAATGCTGACTCTGTGGATTGGTTAGCCAGTTAGTTGAGTGGAAAGCCAGACTGGAACTTACTAGCAAGGTTTGAACTTTCAATGTATGAGTTCGGCTGGTCTGCCATGACTCGTCCCGGTGCCTTTGATAGGAATGGGAAAAGAGAGGCTGGACGGCAGTTGCTCAAGTTCTCTTGGTCTAGTGTCACTTTCTTGAGTGCCTGACTGCAGCTTTTTGGAAAGGTGCTGAGACATTACCTAAGGCTAACGACATATTAAGGATGTTAGTTATCCATGGCAGCAGCAGATCAATGCAACGTAGGAGCAGCACGGTGGGAATAGGGTCCAAAGGACTTGTCTTCTTTAATTGGGACATGAACTTGAGGACCAGATCACTAGTGACCTGTTTGAATGTAGACATTGAGGGGATGCAAACAATCGATGGACAGCATTCTAGGGGGATGCTGCTATCGCAGGGATGGACTCCCTGATCCTGTCTATCTTCTCAAGAAGCTAGAGAAGCAATGATCTAGATCGTCACAGGGATCACCTGATAAGAAGCAAACCTGGGAGCGGTTGAGGAGATGGTTGATCGTCAGCATCAGCATTTTTGGATTTGCATCTAAAAATTCAACAATGTTTTTATAGAAGCTAAATTTGGCATTTGCTAGGATCGATTGGTACGACCTACAGTAGTCCTCGTATGCCTATTGATGGACAGTTTGTCCTGATCTTTTGCGTGCTTTTTCAAGCTTGCGCTTAGCAGACCTAGCTAGTTTAACATCTGAGGTAAACCATAGGCCAACTGGGCGAGGGCGTACATTGCACTTAGTCAGAGGTGCCAACTCGCCGAGCATGTCAGCTAGTGTTGTGTTGGTGAGCCGTGCGGGCTCACTAGGTAAGGTGGTTGCTTTTCACGACCTTGGCCCCGAGGTCGTGAGGTCGAATCCTGTGGTGGGCGATCCTTTATCGCCACTGCAAGCGGTGGTGATAGCCGTAAAGGCTCTTCTGTAGCTACACAAAAGAGGTTGTTGAATCAGCTAGTCTTAAGCTACCTACCAATAATGGCAGAACGGAAGGGAGACTGAGCAGCAGAGGTGAGGCAGATATTCTCGCACGCATAGCATCGATGTCAAGGGCCTTTTTTTAAGTTTCTCGATTCTCGAGTGATTTTAGAGAATAAGGAGGGCACACATCGTAGACTGAATGAGATCTGCATGTGGTCAGATAAGCAGGATTTGGTAATAATTGATGATGTGCTGACAAAGTGGTTCTATGAGAAAATTTGGTCGAGTGTGTGACCCTTGATGTGAGTTGGGCCATGCACATGAGGCACAAGAGACAATGAGTCAGTCAATGCACAAAATTCAGTGCTGAAGGCGTCAGATAAGTTATCAAAGTGAATGTTATAATCACCCATAACGAGGAAGGATCGATTTCTCTCGCACAGAATCGAAATAAGATCGGAGAAATTTGAGATAAAGGAGAATTTAGTACCTGGTGAGCGATACTGCCACCATCGGTAGCTTGTTTCCGGGTGAAATCAAGACAATCGATTCAAAATACTGCTTCGAGGGTACTGCAAATGGCTTGAAGTTGAATTTCGAGCACACGATAATAGCAACTTCACCTCCAGTTTTGATTGATCTAGGGGTCTGAAAGAATGAGAAACCCAGTCGGGGTAGGACCTTTTACTGTCGGATAGTTTACCGATTTTAGCCAAGTTTCAGTCCAGGCAAGCAGGACAAGACCATTTTCAGAATGAAGTCGCTCATTACTAGAGGTTTATTGCGCATTGAGCGAGCATTCCAAAGGCAAGCGCTAAGTTGTGCCACCGGAGTTATAACAGGCCTGATGACCACTAAGTTAGAGAGATTCACAGTGATGCATGTAGGGGAGCATGCTGAGCAGTTCAAGACGATGCTAGGAATACCAAACGAGCAGGTACTCAGCTCGAAGTTCCCGCCAAACGAGCGGCATCTAAGTTCCGGCCACCGTGGAGGCTCCAGGGTGCTTTTCTTTAAGTCGCAGGTTTTGGCTCGACTGATTACAAACACGTACACGTTCAACTGACATGGTTTGTGTTTGACCCAAGTAACGCGGACTGCGCGAAGCAGCAGTCAGTAGTGGCTCTCGTAAGAAGCAAAGTGGACAATTATCATCTCCGACCCAAAGTGCACATGGGTTCCCATGTAATGAAAATAGAATAGACATGTGTTAATTAGCATGGCTCCTTGGCTGATTTGAAAAAAGTGAGCCAACGTGAACACATCAATCGTTGGCCTCACAAGCAAAACATGGAAATTGCCATCTTTGGCACCGCAATTGTGCACTGCTTGCTCGCCAGCTTTACAGCACTGTGCTCTCAATCCCTGATGCCACCATGCACAGCAAGACCCTCACCGGCCACCCAGAGAGTGGCCCACTATACAGATATGTCATTAGCTTAGTCGACTGAGCAACACGATAAAAAAAACGCAGCACTGCACACAAGCAAGCAAGGCATACTATGGACGAAACAGCATGAGGCCAACTGGTACAATGTCATGGCACACCGAAGCCCTCAGCAGATGGCCCGGCAAGCAATGCTAAGTGAGCTTACCTGATGGTATTGCAGCATTTTGATAGGTCGGCTCTGTCGTCACCTTCTACAACAGCAACGATGAGAATGCATTGTCACTGATACCTAACATGAAGAACAACAATGCTTGAATTCGACTCGTGAAAGAAACTACAAGGACGAACAATTAACGGAAGAGCTGACTGAAAGCAATGCTGCTCTATTCAGTGTGAGGCAGCTTCTCCTTTGCAACTGTCGAACCATACACAGTCAGCAAAAGCAAAGTCGGAGCAAATCGACAAAAGACTTTGAAAGCGAGAGGGAGTTCAGAGATGGCACAATGAGCCACATCGCGCTTGCCAAGGGCGGGGGACAGACGAGATTACTGAGAGGCTCTGCAAACTTCCGACTCAGGCTGGGGTGTCGAGAACACAGCCGTCGCCTGAAAGCATTCTCTCTAAGAGGAAAGGGTGTTGCCAAAAGTGCAAATTAATCTGACAACGAATGATGGGCGTGTAAGCTGAATCCAAAAGCTGAAGCACAAAAGACCCAGCGGAACTACCAGGTCTCTGACAGGCCGTTTGACGAATGGAGCTCCAGACAGGACACAGAGCAGTGTGTGCGAATTATGGTGGAACACTCGGTGACTCATGGCAAGCCCATTCCATGCGTGACCCTCCCCCCCCCCCGGAAATTGTGTTGCCGACCTTGTCAATGTGAAAGTCACTACGTTAAAGCACTTCCTATAGCACCTGAGCTCTTTCATTTCTTATGCCAAGCAGATGCATCGAGATTCGATGCGAGATGGGTCACATACACCGTTTCGACATTCTCAGACAAAGAGCCAAAAAAGCAACGCACACAGCATGCTGCACACGAAGGTGCTCGCCACATCTGAACGCCACAAGCCACCAGCCATGTTGAGATCGACAATGAGCACTGCCTCCTGCCTCTTATGCTTTCATGTGCCACCAGTCGATCACTTTCAGCTTGCTCGACTTTAGATGGAGAGCTAGCGACTAGACCACTAACTTTCGGGAACATAGACAGTACCAACAGCATCCATCCACACCATTCAGATCGCTCAGCATACACAGTAGCATGTACACAGTGCTGGCCGCACGTACGCTCGAGCACACAAATACACACACATGCGCGCGCGCGAGTGCACACACGCACGAGCATACATACACACAGCATGCAACATGGGACTCACCATGAACCTTAAACTGCCCGATTTCCAATGACAATACCTAAATTACAACCAAGAGGTAGAATGAATATTAAAAAAGCAATAAATGTTGCAAAGTAATCGGGCTGCCAGCTTGGCAAGCCGACTGGGTGCAAAAACAAGCCCAAGATTAAATTGTTTGGTTATTTCAATAGGGTTCGGGAACAGTTGCGGTTCCCAGAGGATAGTTGCTAGTAGCATCACCTGTACACAAAAAAGAGAAAAAATTGAAAGGCCAAGCATCCTCTCTCGAAAAAAAAAGAGGCAACTGCTCAAGCTACCCTGCATGCGGCACCGCACGAAACGTACACGCCCGCATGCATGCAGACGGCACTGACCTTATTGCCACCGCCGGAGGCTGAACTGCTACCGCCGATGCCGACGCTGCTGACCCTGCTCAATTTTCCTGCCCCGATCACTGTAGCAAATAACGGCACTGCAGGTGCACTGCAGGCTCACTGCAGGCGTACTGCATGCGAGCATTCGCAGGTTGGAGAGCATAGCAACCTGTGCAGCCCCTGCCGCCAGGGCCGGCTTGACGACGAGCGTGGTGACAAGAACAGCGGCTGCTAGAGCCGGCAGCCGTGACCACACAAAAGAGCCTTTTGAATGACGTCACCCGTACGAGCGAAACGTGGGCATGACCAGGCGCCAGGACACGCGAGCAGATGCAGTGCAAGTGCACCGTGGCTCGCTGTCACCAGAGTGGCAGCGTAGCAGTGCATGCATCACAGTCGGCGGAACGAGCAGCTGCACGATGTTCCTGCTCGCAGCATGCCGTCTACAGCGATATCTTAAAAGAAATGTATGAAAATGTGCGCGTGTGTGTGTGTGTGTGTGTGTGTGCGTGCATGCGTGAGTGTGTGTGTGTGATGTGGCTGGCAACCAATTTTTCATTAAGCCCTGCTAATCGGACATCGTGCAAAGCCATGATCATGAGGGAGGTGCATGCAGGAGTAAAGGTAGTGCAGTTCATCGGCCACATGCCTAATGAAACGGCACGTCTGGTTCCTTCCCACTGACCACGAGCCACTGCAGCCCACACAGCAGTGCACTCCGAAAAGAGGGAAGTCGCACTCTTTCTTTCTTGCTTGCATAACGCCATCCCAAGGCAGGTTGTACCTCAAAAAGCCAGCACCGGATGACCCGAACGATATTTACCTAATCAGCAATATGAGTTTTACCTATACACTTTTCTTGCTGAAGGCAAGACAGGGCCCCACCCCCAAGGTGAGTGTGCTCACCTAAACCGATATTCCAGTCCAAACAGGCTACTATAATGCTAGTGCCGACAGCTTTCGATCGTGTGCCAGCAGGCAAAATGATAGTGGGAATCTACCTTGTAGCACAGCACGAATGCACTTCTTCCATCTCGGTGCCCATGCATCCAGGGGCACAGGTGCCCGTGTGTCTTGCCAATATTTGGCCTGCAGAGATTGGCCAGCGGCTGCTGGTAAGGAATTTACCAGCAGCTGCTGGCCAGCAAGGTAGCAAGATTACTTTTCCACGAGCCGAGTAGCAAAGCTACAAAGTTTCCTCCCTCCTTTGCTCTCTCTCTCTCTCTCTCTCTCTCTCTCTCTCTCTCTCTCTCTCTCTCTCTCTCTCTCTCTCTCTCTCTCTCTCTCTCTCTCTCTCTCTCTCTCTCTCTCTCTCTCTCTTATCTCTCGCTCTCTCTCTCTCTCTCTCTCTCTCTCTCTCTCTCTCTCTCTCTCTCTCTCTCTCTCTCTCTCTCTCTCTCTCTCTCTCTCTCTCTCTCTCTCTCTCTCTCTCTCTCTCTCTCTCTCTCTCTCTCTCTCTCTCCTCTCTCTCTTCTCTCTCTCTCTCTCTCTCTCTCTCTCTCTCTCTCTCTCTCTCTCTCTCTGCTCTCTCTGCTCTCTCTCTCTCTGCTCTCTACCCCCACCCTCTCTTCTCTCTTCCCAGGTGAAAGCCATAGGCATCCTTATCTTTCCCTATTTAGCAAGCCATCTGTCTGATACCGTGCAGACCCTGACTTTCCCGACGACATTGAAAGTATAATTAGCAGTCCACCAGGTCTACGCATCATATGCTTATCTGTGTACAGCACACAACCACACATACCATCGTGTATGTGCATATGCACATCTTTTAATATGCTTTCTTTCAAGCCAAAGTGAATGTCTAAGCAAAGAGTAGGTTCTCCAAGTGTGCTATGAATTTGCTTTCGTAATATTACTTTCACTTGTCTTGCCACGCTATGATGTACTCATGTGTTCAAGCTGTCACTCGAAAATCACAGTTCCTTTCTCGCTATACGTTCCTTGTACGTTTCAGTAAGTTTACACGAAAGTCTGCTCAAAAACGTGGCCAGCAACGATTTCAATCACTCTTAGCCAAAACGAACCGCCTAGCAGCATCAGTTAGTGCACAAAGAAGGGCCTGGATGCACATCGGCAAAAAGCCTGCGCACAGCGACTCTGCCGCTCGCACGGTCGCTTCTCGAAACCTCTGCGTGCAGCCCGGGAGGCAGGCAGGCAGGCGGTCCACCAAGGCGGCTAAGCTGCGGCGGACCGCCTGTGCACACGGACCAGACCAGCGGCAGTGACGGCGGCGGCTCACCTCCGCGCTCCACCACGATCGTCGTCTCGCGTCCGAGCGGGCACGACTTGAGCACGCGCACCACCTCGCCGTGATTGAACTGCTTGAGGTCGATGCCGTCTATCTCAGCGAGGATATCCCCCTCGAGCAAGTGGCTGCAGCGAGCCCGGTCCACCACACTCTTCACCTTCTGCCCATGCACGCTGTCGGCGATCGTGAAGCCGAAGCCCTCGGGCCCTCGCACGATCTGCATGGACAGTAGCTCGGGCGCCGGCGTGGTGGCACGGCCTCCTATTCCTCCTCCTACGCCACCGTTGGCAGCAGCCGCCGCCGAGGCCGATGCTTCGCGGTGCTGCTGCGGCTGCACTCGGCTTCCGGTCGTTGCCGGGCTGACGCTCGTGTCCCTGTCGGCGCTGGCGCTGCCACGGCTGCCCTTGTGCGACATGTCTTGCACGAGTGCGTCGGCGTACTCCTTCAAGCTGTCTGCGTCGGGGTCGTTCCGGCTGGTCGACCGCTGGCGGCCTGCCTCGGCAGCAGCAGCAGCAGCTCCCAGCTGCTGCTGCCTGCTGCTGCCGCCACCGTTGGCCGGAGCTGGCGATGGAGCTCGCTCGCTGCCGCTATCCGATTGGTCGCTGTTCCCACCGCTGCCGAGGCCGCCTTCTGCAGCTGCTGCTGCAGCCGGTTCGGGCCTGGTGACAGCCACCGTCGTCACGATCTCGGTGTTGGGATCAGTAGGATCGAACGAGAGCGGATAGCCTCGGCACACCTCTAGCGTCAGCTTCTCGCCAGGCCGGATGCTTTGAAATAGCGACACGACGTCGGCATGCGTGCAGCCAAGAACGGACCTTCCGTTGAGCGAAACCAGGACGTCACCTGCAGCGGCATACAAGGGTGGTGGCAAGGCGAGCGCAAAACAATCCAATCGTGAGAAGCCGGCCTCGCGTGACAGCCAAGGTACAGGGACAAACTACGGCTTTTGCTGTCGGCAGCCACCCTTTGCCGGCGCAAGAGAGCCAGCCGACTGAGACGGGGTGTGGCACTCGCCGGCCACCAGGGCCCGCTGAAAGCAAGCGCCAGTCGTTAAAGACCGGCCTGCCAATGAAAAGCCTCGGCAAGAAACAATAAAAACAAGAAAAATCAATAAGCAATTCATCGGTGCAATGCAAACGTCAGGCTGAAGTAGCCTAACCGTTTCACGACTGCCATATCACGACTGCCTTCAGGCCACACGCTCGGCCACTCGGGCATCCTTCTCTGGTTTCTTTTGGCTTCCTCCTCTGCTGACAAGTGGGAGAAATAGCTTCGTGACAATAGCACACAGGCCTTAAAGTGGTGCGCTGTTGTTATGGAGGGGGAGGCTCGAGTCTGCCGAGCATGGATCACATGGTCAAATATGCCTATGCCGCCTTTCACTTGCATGCTAGAGTGAACCAGTACCGCGGTGAGCTACAAGCCTGACGGCTCAATGCTGCCACCCCCATCCTTTGCTACCGAGCAGATTGCCCATTGGGGAGAGGAGCAGGTTCAATGCTGCACTCAAGTCGCTGATGCTGGTGTAATGTCATGTAATGTAATGTAATTTAATGCAATGTAATGTACTGTAATGTAAAGTGATGTGAAGTGATGTGATGTGATGTGGAGTGATGTGATGTGATGTGATGTGATGTGATGTGATGTGATGTGATGTGATGTACTGTAATGTAAAGGGATGTGATGTCATGTGATGTGATGTCATGTGATGTGAAGTGATGTGATGTGATGTGATTTGATGTATCTCCGTCTGCAACTCCACAAAGCCATAAAGACTATGTGGGTGTTACGCAGGAGAGTTTTGTGTAGCCCACTCACAGCCTACGCGGCTTTCGGTACACATTCAGTAGCCAATAGACTTCGTCTCACGCAATAAAGAGAAAGTGGGAAGCATAGCAGTCAGGAGGGTAGTTGAGGTAGTGAGTAGCATGGAAGTAGCAGCTCCGAATCGCTGAAAAGGATGAGCCATAGTCTCAGCAGTGCAAAGATGCCATGCATATACCGGCTGCACCACTCGGGGGAGGGAGAGCGCTGCAGCAGCTGCAGTATCCGGTGTCCAGGTGGCCGGCTGACATCAGCTGCAGGAGATCAGGGTGAGCGAATGGCCAGCGATTCGGCTTTCAAGACCGACTAGGCTGCTGCTTTCTCTTACAGTAAGTCCGCCAGAATGCTCTGCCAGTCACGCAGGGCTCTGGTGACACTGGACAAATCCGGACGTCGATTTGGGGGCTAATGCACTTTGCTAATGCACTTTGGATTCCTGCCAGGCAAGCCTAGCATGCAGCATAGGTGATGCTAAAAATCATTTAGTCACCTAGCAGACCTACAGCTGCTGCTCTGCTGCTGCCTGGCAGAGCTGAGTACGGCCAACCACAGATTGCATCCACCCGACTTGCACAGCAGCAAGTCGGCTGGGCTCTCCGAAGCCCATAACAATTTGAACATCGAAGAGACGGCCACACACAAAAATATCGTTCTGTTCGACTGACAGCGCAGCAGCACTGAGCACTGGCAGCTGGAGAGCCCGGAGGCATTCGACCCACTTTAGCTTATAGCAAACCCCTCCCCCCAAGCACCGTTTGCTTGGAACCGAGTGTGGGGGCACTGACAAAGACATGCATGTAAGTTCACGCTTGTGTACATACACGTGCCCAAAGAAGCCGTATAGACAAGCACGGGTCGGCAGCCGTGACTCGCACCCACCCCAAGTGGAGTGCAAGGCAGCAGAGGCGACAGCACGCGTATCACGCACCACCGACCGTGGCCCGAAGGGTGGCCGGCCACGGCACGACTCCCCGCTATGGCTGGCGACACGTGGCTGCTGCCTGCCGATCCCAAAGGGCTGGGTATGAGGTGGCTTTGTACCGGCTTACCAGATCAGCTGCCAGATACAGGAGGACTGCCTTTATCCACTGCAGCGTCCATCCACACCGGCAGCCACTGTACTGCTCTCTGGAACCACCTCTTTGCCCAAGCCGAGAGTCCAGCTGCAACCAATGGCCGGTCACCCTGAGCCGAGGACCACCAAAGCGAGGCCTCCTCATTTTCGTGACACGATAGCACCCTGCTACCATAGGTAATGCTGCATACTGGGCAAAACGACTTTATCACCCGGCTTTTTCAAACCACCCTCCCCAAACACAGCGAGCCATGGCGGCTGAACTAAAGAGACGCGGACGATAATGGAATCCATTGCTGGAATCGGTCGAGGGGGAGGCCAACTAGAAAACAGCATTCTCAGCCCTAGCTACGAAAAAAGCTCACGACTGGCAGGTGGCAAAGAGCTGCTGGTGCAGGGCGGCAACAGACTCGCTGTCGCTCACCTGGGCACTCGCAGTGGATGACCGCTGCCGCCGCCGGGCGACCGCCGTGTGGGGCAGCCAGTGGTGGTGGTGGCCACCCATGCCTGCAGTGCAGGTGGCCCCAACGACAGGTCCCAATTGTACTGCAGTGGTGGCCGGGTTCGGGCAAGCAAACACTTCACACGGGGGGGGGGCAAGCGCTAAAGCCGAATGACAGTGGGCACTATCACTAGCCAATCGAGTCGCCGAGTGCGGTACGAACCAACCGAAGGTGCAGCTGCGGGCCAGCAGCCGAGGCCGGGGTTCGGCAGCAGCACCTTATACCGATCTCCGAATGCACTCTCGAATAGGTCAAGCTAACAAGAAGGAAAGAAAAGAGAAGGAAAGAATAGAAATGAAAAGAAACCAATAGAAGAAAAGAAAAAGAATTTCAGCTACACATCGAACCGGACGACGGCCGGCCTCTGCACTGCCGCCGGCAGCACTCGGTCGATGGCTGACCACTGGCCGGCCTCTCGCCCGAAGCGCAGGCGGTGAGCATATCGCTCGCTTACTTGCCGCACTACAACTGGCCCGTCAGGCGTGGCTGGCGCTCGAACGGCTATCTGTGTGGAAGTCGATAAGGAAAAGGATCAGCTGATTCAGCTGCGTCGCTTGTGCAGAGGCAGCAGAGCCTTTCAAAGGCAATTCGTACCGAAAGCCGCTTAGGCTGTGAGTGCGCTATACAAAACTCTCCTGCATAACACCCACGTGGTCTTTATGACTTTGTGGAGTCACAGACGGAGATACATACAAAGGCTAGCCCCGCCGCCTTAAGGGGGCAATAAGGAATTGCCTGCTGCAGGACTCGAACCCGCGACCTGGGTCGCGACTAGCGAGGGTCGCAAACAGGGGGAGCATCTCACCCTTGGGCAATGACCCAGGGCTATGGAAGCAAACCTGCTATCGTGTATAATAACAACACTAGTAATAATAATAACACCCGCATAGCCCTAAAGGGATCTAAATATCCTTCTAGTGCCAATAATCTATGCATTTGTCGTTGGCTGAAACAGAAGCACATCAGCTGATTAGTGGTAATAACATGCATGATTGTAAAAAAAAAAAGGTCAGCTGATTCAACAGCCCCATTCATATAGAGAGAGCACAAGAGCCAAACCGGCGCAATCACCCACTTACAGTGGGCAATAAAGAATTGCCTGCTGCAGGACTCGAATCCACGACCCGGTTCGCAAAGTTCGAGCACCTTACCCCTAGGCTGATTGTGGCACAAATAAGCACATAGAGAACGATTCACTCAGACGAAGCAGCCTGAGGAACATGCAGGTCTCAAGCTTTGCTTTAAATTCTAGCTGATTAAACAGCCTCTTTTTGTATAGCGACAGAAGAGCCTTCACGGCTATCACCACCGCTTGCAGTGGCGATAAAGGATCGCCCACCGCAGGAATCGAACCCACGACCTCGGGACCGAGGTCGTGAAAGCAACCGCCTTACCTAGGTGTGCCATCACGGCTCACCAATCCACAAGCAGCAGGCACAGTGTAAGCAGGCATGTGCAGACGAAGGACGACTCAAAAGACTCAGTAAATGCCACCCACATGCACTGAACCATTCAGCCATCGCCGTTATCAGTTACCAGTGCCCCATATGATGTAAGCCTGTGTGAGTACAAGTACATGTTGCTTTAGACGTCGTCAAGCCATGGGTTGCCACGAGGTACACAGCTCCAGGCTTGGAGTGCAGATGAGTCGATGGTGCGACCCCTAAGGATTTGGTGCTGTCCAGAGGCACAACTAAATTAGCAAAAAATCCGCCCTGGATGCAGTGGGCAGTGTGAGGGGACACCGGCTGCAGGGTCACAAGCTACCTTTGCAAACCAAAGCGAGGGTAATGAATGGATGGAGCTAAAAGTGAATGACAGCATCTCGAAGTCTACTCCATGCTCGACGAGGAGCCAGACAGGGCAGCAGCAGCAGCAGCAGCAGCAAGGTCTAACAGAAGCTCCTGGCTGAGGCAGCTGCAACAGTCACAGTAAAGAAACGTCGAAGTACGCTCGGTTGTTGCAGCAGCAGCCGCCAGACTTTACCAAGCCTCTCGAAAACGGCCACTGCTGTGCAAGGGGCCGTCTCGGTAGCGGAAGTGTGATGCGAACGATGGCAGATGCGGCGCGGCCCGGGCCGAACCGCCAAATAACCTTACCAGCCAGCTCGGAACTCTAGTAGTCGGAGCCTGGGTAGCCCGCAGCAGCGAGCAAAGCCCGCAGCGAACGCGTGGGCCGTGTTCGAAGCAGGAGCCACACACCGGCCACACGACGACGACGCGAATCGTATGGCCTCTGCTTCGGCATGTCAGAGAGCACAGCTGCACAGCCTGGACCTGGGCGAGGGGCGGCTGGCCTCCTGTATTGGAATCCATTAGCTCACATCCAGATCACAAGCATGCCAATTGGCCGCTGTTTCCCAATTAAGTATCACCTTGTACAAGAAGGGCAAGACACCCGACCGACGAGGCTCCGAGGCAAAGAAGTCGGTGGACAGCTGTGCTCGCCCCACCCACAGAGAAACCAGCACATGCACTCGCTCGGCCAGCGGACGCCAAGGCGGCCGACATCGTGCACCTCTACCCACAAGTTGTGCCTGCCACGTGCATTACCCGGCAAAGTGAGAGCAATACGGAAGCACTAGCCGACAGTGTGTGAAAAAGGATGCCGCATGATGAGACCCAACCCCCTTTCCCATTTCGACTCGTGGATCCTCGTTGGAATCTAGGTCATCCTTTACTCGCACAACGTCTTTCAGCTCTTCTGCTGGTTTGGAGCAGAGCTCAGCTTCCTTCTTTCTCCTTTCCCCCTCTGCTCCACTCTTCCTTCATCTTCCTGTCTCCTTCTCTGTCTGCATTCACGTCCGCTCTTCCAGTCCTCAGTCTAAGAAGACTAGCAGTCTTCTAGACCTGGTGCCTGCTGTTCTCCTTGTAAGATCCAACTAGCTTGCAGCTCACCGTGATAACAACTCTAGCGATGTATATGCCGTGCACCTCGGGTCTTGTTCCTGTATCCTTCAAAGAGGCCATTTGTCAGGTCACTCATTGGGAAGTCAACTCAGGAGAACATAAATAATTTAAAGTGACTCCATTCTTCCATTCTTATCAAAGACTCTAGAACAGGATCTACAGACTAGCTGACGCTTACATTATAACACGTCAAACCAAGCAAGTAAGTTTAAGGCAGAATTTAGAGCTAACCAGCCCACTGAAACTGCACTATTGTGTGTCTGCATGCGAGAGGTGTGTGTGTTAATTTGTTTGTGTGTAGGGGTGTATGTGTTTCTGTGCGCGTGTGTTTTCATTTGTGATTTTTGTATAATTGCCTTTTCACGAAAGCTAGCTTAGATAGACTCTGTTCGACCCCTACTAGATAGACCTCTCGGCAAGAGATCTCTCTGACGCTATTCATCATCAGTCATCCTTGAGCACATAGCGCCTCACCGGGGCATCACGGGCATGCTAGTGCAGTGGTCTCGGTCCCATCCAGGTAGCAGATCTTGCCCAAGGCATTAATGTCAATGGACGTCGATCATTGAGTGGACCTTTGAAGCATGGGCTGCCCTGAGAATCTGTTCTGGTTCCATTTGTTTTCAATCTATACTTTCCTTCTTGCCGATATCACCATCTTAGCACAATCTTGACGTTCACTCTGTGCAGATAACATTAGCTCTACTTCAGCTTTGATCGTTCCCAGCATTCCAGTAATTCAAGCATTTCATAACTTCCTTCAAGCTTGGATAATTGACATTTGCACTTCAATGGCAGCTAGACTACAAGACCAATCCAGTTGCTAAGGGCAAATCCGCAGTCACTCAGAAACCAGAAAATCTTACCTTCAAAATTGGCTCTTTCACTATACGACCACTACAACTTCACACTCGAGCCTGCTACCTCTCAGTTACGCAACATTGTAAAAACGTTGGGCACATTTGGATTAGGGTACTGTAGGTACTGAAGGAACCAGAATTCGAACTATTTGGCACCGTGTCTACATTTCGGTAGCTCTCTCCTTACAGGTCGTCCTGCTTGTGCAATAAGACGAATATGATGCTCACAGGTGGTGCTAAATTTGGCAACTACGCTTGCATGTCCCAAGTGTCACGATCAGAACATTACACCACTTTTCTCGGACCTGCACTGACTCACCAATGTGGCTTTGATCAAGCAGCACATCAACTCCAAGGTGCTGTCACTAGTTACTAGGTTCTTTTTCATTTTTCCGGTCTCCCGTAGCATTACTTGTTCCTATAACACTGGTCGTTTAGCTCTATCTCCCACCAACCTCAGGTTTGCTGGAGATTGTACCTTTAGTTCCTGTGCTGCTATAGCTTGTAACTCTTTATCGACAGAAGTCACGACATCCTCTGTCTTGACTACATTCAAATAAAACTAAAAATCATCTGTTCCTCTAAGCATATGCTTTGTCTGTGCAAAAATTGGCCTTATGCGATCACGAATGCTGCAACTGTGCTACTAGTAGCCCTAATCAGTTGATGTGCTTCTATGAGAAAACACTTCTATCGGAAATACATGAATTTCTCTCAAGTTGCTACATAACTGCTGTATTATTCTTACTAGTTCCCTGTTGCCATCTGCACGGCTACTGAATCAGTTCACACACAAGGTCAGTCAGGTACAGCTTCCACATAGCAGCCAAGCATGCAAAAATGCATAGAAAGAAAAGAAAATGGGATAAGTGAATAATGACGAACAGAATTGCAGGGCTCTAAAAAAATAGTACGGTCATGGTGGCGTGTCTGTGGCCTCATACGTAACTGAACTGCTGCACCAGTTTCAGCCTCCTCGTACCCTCGAGTCTTCTATGAACAATATATTAGCTCTTCCATTCCTCCACTTAAAGACCGTTGGCAACAGAAGCTTTTGCTGTGCAGGTCCTACACTGTAGAATTCACTTCCACAATTCTTACACAACATCTACTCAGCTGCAGCCGACTATGGCACATGCTCTCCAGCAGTCCTGAGCTGTTACTTCCATGCTACTCACTACCTCAACTGCTCTCCTGACTCAGCTATGCTTTTGCACTTTCTCTTTATTGTGTGAGATGAAGTCTGTTGGCTACCGAATACGCACCGAAAGCTGCATAGGTTTCGAGTGCGCTACACAAAGCTCTCCTTCGTAGCACCCACACGGTCCTTGTGGCTTTGTGGAGTGATATACGGAGATACATACATGTGTGCAAGCATACATACATCCATACATGCCCACACGTGCCCAGTGGACACGATTCACAGTGTCACAGTGTAAGGAGAAGAAGAAGATTGCTTTGAGCGATATCAAAATGACTGCATCGTCCTTCTTTCCCGACAGAAGACCCCTTGCAGCATCACTTTTGAGCATCGCTTTGGCTGCAGGGCACCCCCAGGCAGTCCCTTCTCGTGGGAAGAGAGCAGCAGACTGACTGGCCACAGGCTCTCGCTCGCGCTGCGTGCGCCTACCTGTCTGCAGCACGCGATCCTGGTGAGCAGGTCCGTTCGAGAGGACGTGCTTGATCTGCAGGAATTCGGCGTCCGGCTCGTCCGAGCCCACGATCGTAAAGCCGAACCCTCGCGGGCTCTTGATCAGCGACGTGCGTAGCCTTTCGCCCCGCAGCTCCGCCGGATTTTTGGTGAAGGACCGCGAGATCTTGGGGTGTGCTGCCTCGGCCGACGCACTTGGCCGCGCCGACGGCCGCACACCTGCAAATACATCGGCAGCTGAGTCAGCAACCGTTGACGCAGAAGAGAAGGCTGAGGGCCACCAGTGTTGCCTGACATCTCCGTCGATGTCAAGCCATCTTTGGCTCCGTTTAAGTGATGTCATTCGATATGTGTTTGTGTGTGTGTGTGTGTGTGTGTGTGTGTGTGTGTGTGTGTGTGTGTGTGTGTGTGTGTGTATACATACATACATACATATATATTAGCTCAGGGGTAAGGTGCTCGCTCATCACGACCCGAGTCGTGAGCTCGAGTCCTCCGGTGGGAGATGCTTCATTGCCCATTGCAAGTGGTGGCCTGATAGCCGTTAAGGCTCTTCTGCTGCTATATAAATGAAGCTGATAATAATAATAATAATAATGCACTTGATAAAGCGCCCTCAGAGAACTCAATCTCTCTCTCTCTCTCTCTCTCTCTCTCTCTAGGCACTTTACATTTGCTGCAAAGGGAAATGCAGCTGATAAAAATCAGCTCCAAAAAATCGGTACATCTCATTCTGTGGAGCGTGGAGTCACACACCCAATGCTGAGCCACTACAGCACACGATACATGCGACGATCAGATCAGGGGAAAAAATGAAAAACGTGAGCAGTCAACTTTGCATCTGTTGCATCAAAGTTGCATCATCATCATCATCATCAAAGTTGCAATCAGTTGATCAAAGTTGCCTGAGGTTGCATTGGCAGGCGTAAAAAAAAATCGGTCTGTAAAGATGTGCCTGTGTGTGCACTCTGAAACTACAATTACCCCCTGGGGGGAAAAAGGGTAGCCCCTTTCCTAGATGGTGACTCGCAGCAAGGGCTTTACCCTGAAAGCCTTTGCAGCCCTACCAAAAAATTTCAAAAACCAGTCTGGAGCGGACACACCTGAAAGCAAAGCCAGGGGTGAAGGAGTCCCACCCGACAAGCACGAAGACCTTCTGGCCTTCCTTCCGTGCCTCGGTTGGGGGGAGGGCTAAAGGATTGTTCCCAGCTGCCAGCCTGCTGCCTGCTTCCGGGTCGCCTTTTGGGGCGCGTGGATAGCCCCCTCCCTCTTCCTCTTCTATGGCCTGAAAGTATGCGATCAGCTTGTTATTCATACTCAGTGGCACACGAAGCGCTCTCCAATCTGCACACATCTAGCCACCGATCAGGCTGCTTTTAAGACTGGAAAGCTTCGGCGGTTCATTAAAAAATAATAATAATGGTCGCGTAGAGAGCAACAGTGGAAGCTTTTTTAGGCGAATGTGTGCGATGTCATGCTTCGACCAGCCCGCCGTCCGCATCCTCCTCCCCCCACCCACCCCTGAAAAGAGTATGTCACCTGTGCATGGCAAACAAGGTCACCAGCTACGGCCAGGCACAAATGGCGGGTCACACTAGCTGCCTGTCAATAGCCCAATAGCCAAAGCCCCGAGCGTGCGCAGTCGCTCAGTCGGCAAGCGTGCTCGCTCACCCAATGCAGCAGGTTTAGCCGATGCAGCAGCCTAGCACAGTGCTTTCAGTACGCATACAACATGCTCGAATGGCTGGCGGCCAAAACAAAACCAGCCGCTCCACGTGAACTATATTGCGGTTGCTCAGGCTTCCACAATTCGCCCTGCCTAATTACATGATGCAAACCAATGGCCCAACAAAAACAGCAGACACTTAGACACCCGCTGCTGCTGCTGCTGCTGCTGCTGCAGCTGCTGCTGCTGCTGCTGCTGCTGCTGCTGCTGCTGCTTCCGAGAACCGGGCTATTCAAGTCGAGTGAGCCTGCAGCCTGAACGACCTCTGCCGGCCACTTAGCCTTGCACGTGCGCACAAGAGGAAGCGAGATGCAATATCATGGAGGGTGAGTGGCGTTAAGTGCTTGATGCAGCCAGCCGAACCGCCCTGCTGGCGACACCATGATTACGGATTGGATCGTGCCGCCTGCACCACGAGCTCCGGCGCCAGAAGACTGGCAACAAGCGCAAGTGACTGCAGCCTGGCTGACGGTCGTGCCACGTCGATGCGATTAGCGACTGTGGAACGCCCGACTGCCACGGAGAAGTGTGGCAGGATCCGACGGGAAGAGGTCGGACAGATGCCGACAATCCCCCCCAAGGAAGCAGATGCCACGGACTTTAGACCGGCTGCCGACACTGGCAGGCCAATCGTGGCCACGAAGGCGACGAAGCTCGCTTGCCGCTGAGATGCAGTACCCAAGCTAATCGCTAGCAATTAGCCGACCCAAAGATACGCTCTGCAATCAGCATGAGCAGGCAAGGGGGTACAGCAAAGAGAGGACACCTCTGGCTTTGCTGCTCGCACACTGCAATGTCAAACTTCAACTGTGGCAACTTTTACTAGTACCAATTGTTGTGCATGCAAGCTCTACAGCCCAGCAGTGGAATCAGAGTGGTGAATAGTGTGGGGCAATAGCTAATGCATCGGGTGGCCCACACTGGAGTGCCCATAAATCACATTTTCTTGACTAATATATTTAAAACTCTTGAAGCGATAAATCAGGCTTTCGATTCAACAATACACCTAGGTACATAATGTGTTGGTTTTCAGTCTGGGGACATGTGTCTAGTCGCCAGCACACAGTCTGCAGACCAGAGACCCAAAGTAAAAAAGCCGAGAATTGAGCAACTTTCACATGGACACTGTAGCACGTAGTCAAATCTTAGCCAGCCGGTAAAACGTGGTAAAATGCGACCACACCGGCATTGGACACAAATGCCAAACTGCCACATTAGCGACCTTCCTGCAACCTGCTCGGTGGTCAGCCTACGAGAGGCGTTTCAAGTGGACGAAGAGGCATCAGCTTGATGCGAGAGGAGAGTCTCAAGCTCGGCCAGATGCCAAATCGATCAGCCAGCTGAAAGCTGCTTCAATACCTGCTGCTGCTGAGCCCGGCGATGACCTGCCAGACCTCGACGATGGCTCGACTTCTCGACTGATTGCTGACTTGTGAGAGAGGGCAGGACTCTTTGCCGAGGTCAGGGCAGCGCCTGAGCAAACGAATGCGAGACCAACGCGTCAGCAACCGGCAGGCCGTGAGATGGAAGCCACAACAACGGACGACGGGAAACACGTGGATAGCAAGAGCATGAGCCTGCAAGTGGCATCACAACCAGGACACTTGCCCGGTACGACTCTGGACTCTGCAGCATAGCAAATGAGTCGAGCACGAGCACGATCTATGCAAAGCATGCATAATCGAATAGTGAGACATTAGCACAGTGGCATCTACTACATTAGTCAACCATTTACAACAGTGTGGCAAGGGTGCTAGCACGAGGCCCTCAGTCTGGCTGATGACAAGGCAACGAAGCATCAAACGGCACATTTCCAATCTTATCGAATCACATTTCTTATGAGAATTATAGATGGGAACATGGCTGAGGCTATGCCGAGCGGAGCATTGCCAAAGACTGGAGGCTGCAGAGAAGCCAATCAAGAGTCTGGTGTCACCTCGATGGGAAGAGGCTTTCGGTTGAGGTTTAGGTTTCTACAAACCTGCAGTATACTTGTTCACGTGTTTTACGGTCTACATATTGAACACAACAAGGCGAAAAAGTTTAAAGAAAATGCTACGATGCATGGACGATTGGTTTTGTCGAGTTGCTGCTTCTTCCATTGTCACCTAAGCAATTTTTAGCACAGGTGGGCCCCGAATGAGGAAGTCACTCATTGGCAGGGTAGTCGGAGATTTCCCTCTCTAGCTCAATGCATGCACGTATCTGGTCTTTACCTCCATAAAGCCGCAGAACAGGGCATGTCGTCCTATGCTGGTGATTTTTCTATGGCTCTCGATAGCCAACCGAACTGTATCTCACCCAACAAAGACAGAGTGAGAAGAATAGCTGAGTCAGAAAGACCGTCGAAGGGAAGTAAGTCGTATAGAAGTAGCAGCGCAGCTAAACAAAAAAAGAACGCACAGAGTCGGTAGCAGCACATTTACCTCCTTTGCAGCCTACATTAACGACATCTGCACTTGGATGGCCACTAACATCGTCAAGCTTCAACAAAGTTTACACCAACCCAACAGTTATGGGCACTCTCAAGACTGGTTCACCTAGATTTACTCTCGTGATGACTGCCCATGATCTTGGAGTGCTGTTCCAAAATGACTTGTCACGGCTGAGCACGGTCTCTCCACTGTATTTGCCTACTTTCAGCTGAGAAGCTTTGCCATGTGCAAGCTTATACCGAAGTACGATGGCCAAACTAGCCCGA
This sequence comes from Cristatella mucedo, assembly GCA_009760855.2. NCBI lineage: Eukaryota > Metazoa > Bryozoa > Phylactolaemata > Cristatellidae > Cristatella > Cristatella mucedo. The sequence goes on from WPIO01000015.1 coordinate 5,804,083, forward strand.
GAATTTGCGACGTTATGTCCAGATTAATGCAATTCTGTTTATTTAAGACTCCCATTGTACCCACAATCATCTGCAACTGGTGCAAAACTCAGCAGCTCGTCTGGTTTGTCGTCACGTGCGTAGCTGCCACATTACACTAGTTCTGTCTGAGCTTCACCGGTTTCCATCGACGCATCGCATCGACATCAAGATCCTCTCTTGGGCCTGAAAATCGCTTCACTTGCTTGTACTAGGCTATCTAGCCAACCTCCTTGCTCAAAGTCTTGTGCGCACCCACACGATCTGCTCCTAGGTTTACAGTCATCTTGCCATTCCTTGCTCAGGACAGATATTTTTTGGTGATCAGGCCTTCAGTTGTACTTACCGATTGTCTGGAACTTGCTTCTGGTTTCTCTCACCCCCTGCATTGACTTTGCACCATTTAAATCTCAGCTAAAGACTCGCCTGTTCAGCTCTCAGCTCTACCTCACCTCAGTGAACTTGTCCTTGTCCTACTTTAACCGCCTTCACAAACCAGGGGCCCTACTAAGCAGCCACGATGAGTGTCTTCTAGTGACTTATTGTATGAGTTTCTAAGCATGATACTTTGCTTAGTATTAACTCTTTGTTACTGCTTTTCTTGCTGCGAGTTGTTGGGCACTTTGGATAGAAATTTGGCTCTCATATGGCGATATACGGCAAACTTATTATCGTCACCAGCTCAGTCCTGCTCGAACGTGATCTATGCCTTTATGATCTACTTACTGTCTGTACCAGGAAGCTTCTATTTATAATCAAGAACTATAAGGTCGGCTGCTGATAAGATAATAACGTTATCAGCAGACGACCTTAGGTTGGCCATATGCCAAACCGGCTCAGATAGTCGAAGGGGGTCAAGTATAAAAACTGCATGCAGCTGCATGAAAACTTTGCAAAAAAAGAAACGCAGCTCCGAGCAGGAGCAGGAGCAGAAAAGCTACCAGAGCAGAGACCCGAGCTGCCAAATCCTTGTTATGACTGGGGTATTTTTTACCTGAACGCCAATTATCAGACGATTTGCAAAGCTGAGCGATCAGAGCTGGTGCATTTATCACATGCCGAGGCATGCATGCAACAGTGTATTGGTCAAGAGCACACTGTCAGGCACTCGTGCATCCGAGTCATCAGTATAACTTTAATGCCAGCCTAAGGCAACAGCTTTCATGGGTCTGGCTCCCTTACAATTACCCGAAAATTAAACTGAAGAGATAGACGTCAAGCGAGTCTGGGCATTCGACCAGCAAGCACACGACCTCACATCAAACCCATCCCTTCATGGCATAGGCAAAGCCGCGTGCCAAAAGCAAGAAAAAAGCTGATATTTTACCTGCAGAAGCCAGTGGATGATCATATTGGGTAGTTCGATTCACATGACTAAAATATACAGATTTGATGAAATCATATCTATGTCTAGACAGCCGGTAATATGAGTACAGCAGCAGGTGGGTCAGAGCAGCAGCAACGAGATGACTCTTGTCTCCTAGTAACACTTATGCAAGTGCTGAGCCAGATCAACATCACAACACCGGCATGCTTCGACTGCTTTCGACAGCTAGCATTCATTGACAGCAAACACCGCGATGACATGCTTTACACTATGTAACCAGGCCCGTCTCCAGATATACCGACGACAGGAACTTGGAAACAAAGTTGCAAAGACTCCACCAAAATGATCACATTGAGAAGTATTCATGTTACTGCTAGCATCATTTTCACCAGCCTACCTATCCGAAGCAGTTCCTAATAAGGCTTTGCATCACACCACCTGCTCTTCTGACTCGTGTAGTGTAGCTATGCCTCTAGCCAACCTCAAGAGCCTGCGCCGACAGTTCGTCTGCTCCCAAAGCCAGCCTTGAACTGACTCAGGACTTATGGTCACTACATTCCCTGACTTAGCGACATTGAAAAGAAAACCAAAATGCACCTGCTTCTCAAAGCATTTGCTTGGTCCATGTGAATTGCCCCTGTGCTTATGTGCACTGATGTTGTCCTTTGTATCACAAATCAATTGACATGCTGCTTTGCAGCATATCAATAAAGTGCCTTGAGAGAGATTTACTTAACTCGGGGCAGTATACAATTGTCTAATTATTAGCAGCAGTTGCAGTATTAATTATTATTATTAAAAACTATTTCGACAAGCCCGAGGCTGCTGCAAAAGTAAGACCTGGCGCAGCCAACAGAAAATAAAGTGCTCTGGAGCTGCTTGAAACGTATTGACCAGACATATAGCAGCCACAAAAAGGCACCCAGGTCGCAAGCTCTCCACTCATGCCACGAGCCAGTCCCATGCAGTGCTAAAAAAGAAATCGCATTAATAATAATATTGGCCGATAGAACCGCCTCGTTTTGTATAGCAGCAGAGGGGCCTTAATGGCTATCACCGCCACTTGCAGTTGGCAATAAAGGATCGCCCAATGCAGGAATCGAACCCACGACCTCGGTCGCAAAGAGCCAGCACATTACCTGGGCTATCACGGCCAAAGAAATGAAAAAGAGAGCACGGATGAGAAAAATGTCAAGACGTCGATGAAGTCATTCCAACAGTATCACTTTGGTACTCTAATCGTGATCAATCCCACAGCTAAAGCCTCTGGGCCAACGTGCCCTATACGAACGATATCTCCGGGCAGAGAAGGCATTCGTTAGTGCCGAAAGAATGTATGTGTGGTCAGTTCGGTCACTTCAACGGCACGGCAGCGCATATGCAAGTGAAAGAACAGAAAAGGAATGCCAACCAGACGCAGCGCCAACGAACGAAGTTCGCCGATTCGTAAAAGCAAGGAGAGCACCGGTGTCTTGTCAGCTTTATACGAGCAAGCCTATCGTTGGCCATAGCAGCCTGCTCAGTTTCGCACGGTAACCCAACCACACATGCACTCATTGCACCTCGATACTTACTCTATATAGTACGTGCCATACTTTGGGTCCACGACTCGCTCCCATCCGACCGGAAGTTCTACAACAGCCACCAGCTAAGAAATTTTCATCTGCCACAAGGCAGCAAACGATGATGATGATGATGATGATGATGATGATGATGATGATGATACTAGTAAGACATGTATACAGGGCCCCAAGAGAACTAAGCCTCTTTTTAGGCACTTTACCCATGCAGTGAGGAAAGCAACTGAGAATGCAGATAACCATCATCAAGATACTAGCAATTGCACAACAGTCGGCAGGTCAACTGTCAACTGTCAACAGTCAACTGCTACTTCGAAAGTTATCTCTTTCGACAAACCTTTGGTTTTTTTTAGGTTACCCCACCAGAGACAAAAGTGTACGTGCAACTGCCGTCGGGTTATAACGATAGTTATATGATGATTGCCTTCAGCACGAATACTCATAGCAGTCACTTACAACAGTCTACAAAACTGTCTATTATATTCATAAAAACAATAATGATACATTTGTTAAAGCGCCCTCAGAGAACTCAATCTCTTCCGAGGCAATTTACATTTGCTGCAAAGGAAGCACGATCGAGTGGTTAGTGGTAGCATGCTCGATAAACAACAAGAATAACATGGTTAGGGGAGGCATGCACAGCATCAGCATGCAAGTATGGTTAGTGGCAGCATGCACAGTGTCAGCACACATGAGCACACAAAAGACAAATCACGTGGACCGACTAAATACTGTGATAAATATGTGCACTTTTTGCTTCTTTTTAAATGTGGTCAAGTCAGTGGATCTCGTGAAAACAGTCGATGTGAGTTCCAGGCTTTCGGAGTATACGAACTAAAGGTACGGTCTCCAAGGGATTTGAAGTTCGTACTAGGTATAGGCAAATGATTCGATTCCGAAAAGTGGGTGGTACGATACTTAGCCTGCTGGGAGAGTAGATCTGATAGGTAGGCTGGAGAGCCAAAGAATGAAGGCATCTAAAAGTGAGTGACAAACCCTTGAAGTCGATCCGTTGCTTGACTGGGAGCCAGTGCAGGTCGGCGAGAAATAGTGTGATATGGTAACTGTGATGCTCACGACAGACCGGTCAAGCTGCCAAGTATTGTACCAGCTGAAAGCACCTGATTGTACAGGCCAGTAGACCAGAAAGCAGTGAGTTACAGAAGTCAAGACGGGATGTCACAAATACATGGACTTATTTAAATATGGTATCCCTGACTAAGCGAGCCTTAACTTTAGCAATGTTATGTAACTGAAAGTAGGCAAACTTGACTGTGACGCTGATGTGGTCGTCTAATGAAAGGTCACTTTGGAACATGACACCTAGATTACGTGCAGATTCAACAACAGATATGCTGGCAGAGCCTATTGTGAGTGCTAACCTTTCCGATTTCTGAATCACACTTGGTTTGCCCATAACTAGGAGGTAGGTTTATCATTGCTTAATTTCAGAAAGTTTGCTGTCATCCACGTGCAGATGTCATCAATACATGTAGCAAGAAAGTTGAGAGAATTCAATATGCTAGAGGGCTGGAAAGGATTAAAGCAAACGTACAACTCAGTGTCATCTGCATAGAAGTGAAAGTCGAGATTGTGCCTGGCAATCACATCGGCAAGAGGGATAGTATAAACCGTGAAAAGAACAGGATCAGACACAGGCCCCAGAGTTACCAATACTTCAGTGGTTCCTTGGATTATCTTTGCTTGATCCCATATTAATAATAATAATAATACATTTGATATAGTGCCCTCAGAGAACTCAATCTCCTTCCAGGCACTTTATATTTGCTGCAAAGGAAGCACGATCGAATGGTTAATGGTAGACACTACATCAATAATCTGGAGTTTCCCGCTGAGGTGGGACCTGAACCATTGCAGCCCAGTAGTTGTGCTGCTCAGGCGAGATGAGAGGCACACGAGAAGGACTTGGTGACCAATTGCATCAAAAGCTGCCGAAAGATCAAGCAAAACAAGCAGAGACTTTACCTAAGTCTGCATTCCTAAGTAGGTCGTTATACACCAGGAGCAATGCCGGCTCTGTGGAGTGATTAGCTCTCAAACCAGACTGGAACTTATTAGCAAGGTTTGAAGTTTCAATATATGAGTTCAGCTAGTCTGTCACACCCATTCCAGTATTTTATATAGGAACGGTAGAATGGAGACTGGGCAGAAGTTGCTCAAGTTCACATGGTTGACAAAGAAGCGATCAGCTGTATCGTCACAAGGATCACTAAGTAAGGAGCTAACCTGGGCGTGGCTTAGACGATTGATCGAAGGCATCAGCATTTTTGGATTGTGCATCGGTGATTCAGCAATGTTTTTTTATAGAAGCTAGACTTGGCCTTTGCTTGGATCGATTGGTACGATCTACAGAAGTCCTCCGATGCCTGTCGATAGACAGTCAGTTCTGATCTTTTGCATGCTTATTCAAGCTTGAGCTTAGTAGACCTACCTAGTTTAATGTCTGCGGTAAACCATAGGCCGTCTGGGCAAGGGTGCACAGTGCGCTTAGTCAGAGGTGCAAACTCAAAAGAGAGTATGTCAGCTAGTGTTGTGCTGTAGCAATCTACCAATGATGACAGGTCGGAAGGTGGAGGAGCAAAAAGATGGAGGAGCAGCATATCCGGGGTGCAAACCAAACTGAACAAACCCTGCCAGCACCTCTGCAGGCAATGGCAGCTACCCGAAGGTCACGTGGTTCTGCAACCTCGACCAGCCAGCTGAGCAAGCAAGCAAGAAAGCAAGGCCGGAACAGACAGACCGGCATCCAAGGGGAAGACATGCCACCCTACGACGACCGGCAACAGCTGCAGTGAACTTTTCGTGTGAACTCGGTCGATGTCGAATACGCCCGTTGGTAATACGAATAAGCCGCAGTAGGGAGCTGAAGGCAGATACTCGTGAGCTCCAAACTCAGACCTACGCATCGCTGTTCCACGTGATCTTTGCAACACCATGTGTAGGCACACTCAGCCTCGGCTTTTAGAAAGATGAACCCGATAGCCAAGTGGCTACCCAGGCCAACAGCAGGCCCTCGGTAGCCAGCTGCTAATCCTGGCACCTGGGCCTGAATGAATGCAGATGGGCAGGCCCAAGGGATGGCCCAAGTTCCCAACCCACGCACAAGCGCACGCACGCACACACATACACACACACACACACACACACACACACACACACACACACACAAACACACACACACACACACACACACACAAACACAAACACATTTCGTGGCGATTTCTCGGTCTGCAAATATGTCCATCGAGATGATGTTGAGGGCTCCAGCCCACGGGCACGTGCAGGATTTTGGCTTCGCTATGTGAGTAAAACATCGACCCTGAAGGAAAGATAAAGCACAAGGTCAAGACCATCACTCCAAAATCTACTCACTCGGAAATGGCTGCTGACTCATTGAAACTCTTTGCTTCAATTCTTTATGCTGTTGCAACACGTTCGCCTTAACTGCTAGCTAGCTCGTAAAGCGCTTCGGAAAAGCAGGGAGCTGGCACGTGTCTGCAGCGACCACGAACATGACCTCGGCCCTTCAAACGCTGGCCGCCCAGTAGCCTTTTTCGAGGCCCCAAAAAGAGGGCAGCGCCCAAAAGAGGGCAGCGCCCACTTTTTGAGAGTGCCCGCCCGGGGAGCAAGTGCTCGCAGCTAGAGAGCAAGAGCGCGATGGCGGGCACCGGCGAGCAGAGAGAGAGAGAGAGAGAGAGAGAGAGAGAGAGAGAGAGAGAGAGAGAGAGAGAGAGAGAGAGAGAGAGAGAGAGAGAGAGAGAGCTCGGACCCTGCCAAGCCAGCTGTGGCTGCTGCTGCACTAGAGAAAACTGAGCTTGGGGTGCGGCAGCCCCACTTCACTCTGTCTCTCTGCCATGCCTCGAGAAAATCACCCAGCTGGCCGGAAAGCCTAAGAACCTGCACAGAGACCGAGGACGCTTTTGACGAGCCCGCACGCATGCATCGGGCATTTAAGCATCCAGCAGGCATTAGCCGAATGCGGATGTAAGGAGTGACCTGTTTCTCAGACTTCTTGGACGACCCGACCCCTGCCGGGGAAGGTCGTCCAAGAAGCCAAGAATAAGTAGGGGCTGTGGGCCGGTCGAGCTGGTTATTCTTGAAGGTTAGTCCACACAAGCCTCACGGTGTCAGCTGGTAGGGCGTCGACCCCAGTCGTGAGTTGCTGAAGGAGCATTGCTCAAAGGTGCCAGCTCTTGCTTGCTAGGCAGCTTGCTAAACAGCAAGCCGCCCACTCATTCCCCGGCACACGGCGTTGGTCGATGGATGCAGGCTGGATGCTGGCGGCCAAGCTTGGGAGGCCATGCAAGCATGCTGTGGCATCAGCACGGGGCTACGCCAGGCGCAGGTCGGGATGGTGAGAGGCGGGTAGGAGGAGACAACCGAACCAATCGACCTGCCTGGGTCTGAATCGCCGGGCTCGGCTTCCATACTGGCACGCCGAGGCGATGCTTCTCCTGCAGAGTCCCCGTCGTCTTTTTCGTCCTCGCAGAGACGTTCGCCGTCGTGCGGCCACGACGGCATCGACTCGGGTCTTGCTCCACTGCTGCTGCTGCTGCTGCCGCTGCTGCTGCTGCTGCTACTCCAGGGGGGCTAAGGACATCCAGCCGAGACAGGAGACTGCTGACTACCGGCAACCCTTGAACTGGGGTAACCTGGTAAGAGTTGTGGATGGCATTGGCCGCCCAAATGAGCTGCCGAGCTAGCCAATGGGTGGCGGCTTACGTTGCTAATCATCTTAGCTGGTCCTGGAAACACCTGCTCCGTTGCTCCTCGGGGGGGGGGGAGCGGCAGGGAGGGCACAAGGTGGGCACAAGGGTCGACCCCAAGTCAGGCACAAGTATGCCACTGCTGGCCGTGGCCCTCCGGTCGCAGCAGCTCGGCAAAGGTTCCAGGTGACTCGTGCAGGCACGTGACCTTGCACCAGCAAAGCTCGGCTCCCGAATGTCTGCCGTGCAAGCCAGCCAGCCAGCCAGCCAGCCGGAAGGTAACTGGCAACCGATGGCTTCTTTATGGCAGCTCCTGTCGAGCTCTTGCTTCCGGACCGGTCTCTTGGCACTTGCACCTTAGCCTAGGCACTGCAAGCAATGCTTGACTTTGCGAGCCTATGCTGGCAACAAGAGCGGGCAGTGTGAGGAGAATCACCCCACCCACCAGGTTGGATGATTTACAAGCCCTGCCAGACGGTCAAGAAGAGGAAAGCAATTGTTTCAGAAACAAGGAAGAGGTAGAGGCTCAGGTGCAGTAGGGTAAAGCTAAAAACCAAAAGTTAGACAGCCGGTGCCGTGAGCTGGCAAGAGGAACATGAAGATGAAACTCGAAAGTGATGCACAGATGAAATCGCAAGCTTTAATTATTAGCAGTGAGCCGACGAAAATAGCATTAATCACGCAGCAAAAACAAGTCCTTGGGTACAGATGACTACTAGAAGAGATCATTCTCACACACGTGCAGACACGTGCACACACACACACACACACACACACACACACACACACACACACATCCCATGTGCTCTCTGCCCTCTCTTTCTCTCTCTCCACACGTCTGCCTCTCCTGTCCGTCCGTCTAGCTGTCTGTTTATCTGTCTGTCCGGTCAACTTCTCTCTTTCTCTCATCTGTCACTTAGAATGTAGCAAACCATTATTACAGCTGCCCTACTAAACTCTCTGGGCCTTCACTGTCTGTTTAAAAAAGTGTGTGAAGATGGCCTTCAGATATAAGATCAGTCATTCAGATCCGACGGCAACTCGCCCAGCTTATACCAAACAATTAATCATTAGATGTTAGACTTCAACAAAAGGGTTTACCTAAATAGCTCCTTTTTACAAAACACGAAATTGAATGGTGAAGAGTCACTCGGCAGAAACTCAACGACTACTAAAGTGTCGGTCAAGCCACCATCTATTGATATACAATATCTATGCTTCCAAATACACTGTTGCCTTGTGTACTACCATGCGATTCTCCCGACCTAAATTTTCGTGCTGCAGACATTCTACATTTCTGATCAAAGTGAGGTCTGCACCACCTTTAATTGAGGACAAATATATACCTCGTTAGCCACAATTCACAAACGAATGCAGCACAATTTGCTCACTATAAAATCTAAATGCAATCAAGGTTTCCGCTACCTACCTTGCAGTGCAACAATAGCAGCAATAGCCACAGCAAGCAGTCACGAAAACTACTGGCTCGTTGTCTCTGAAGGTGTTGTTTCACCTACAGACAGTTCTTGATGCTATAGATTGTAAGATCAGCTATCGAAAGGTCAATATAAAGATGCTTAAAAGCCCAGCAGTGAGAGTCGAATCCACATTCCCTACAATCCGTGTGCAAATGCCTTATCGATTGGACTTCCCGGAGGACTTCCGACTTTCTCAACGCAGGATCAGGTGACATGGTTTGAGACATCTTACAGTCAAAGTCCCAAAGTAGACTGTCTCTCTCTCTCTCTCTCTCTCTCTCTCTCTCTCTCTCTCTCTCTCTCTCTCTCTCTCTCTCTCTCTCTCTCTCTCTCTCTCTCTCTCTCTCTCTCTCTCTCTCTCTCTCTCTCTCTCTCTCTCTGTCTGTCTTGTGCTTCCTGCCTGCCTACCACTTATTGTTGCAACCTGGCGCACAGCAATTCCTTATTGCTTATTATAGTTGGGCACCACAGCTAGTACCCCTAGCTCGACGACAAGTTTTTATGGTCAACAGCCCGTAATGGGGTGGGGCAGCAAAGAAGCACTGCGCAAAGCACTATGCAAACAAGCACACCCCAGCTTCAGGATGTACAAGCTCCGAGCATCGACAAAGCCAGCCAATAGAAAGAGGCCCGATAGAGGAGTCGTAGCACAAGTCTTGCTTCCCGGTGGCCTGATCGGGTCCACCTCTCTGTAGTACGAGCAGATGTTTCATGCCCTGACTCAGATGATGCAGAGATCTCTGCGTAACTATTGACTGACTAAAGCAGCAGCCAGCGCTCACTCACCCAAGTTTTCATCGTCGTCGTCATCGCTTTCACCTCCGGGCTCTTGGTTGTCTGTCCAGTGAGCCACCTCGGCCGACCCGGCTCTGCAGGAAACAAGATGTGTTGCTCTCGGTCAACGGACAGGTCAGCATATTATCCACTGACACAGATGACAGATAGGAACCACAATAGAGATTTAGTTCTCTTGGGGCGCTATACAAATGAATTATACATAGGCCCACATACTGCCCACTGCTACCAATAGACCAAACTATGGTGCAACAAAATGGCCTCTGGCTGACCTGCTTCTGTCTACCACATCGTGCGACTTTTCTATGCAATACGAGTGTGAGTGTGAGTGTGTGAGTGGGTGCGCGCACGTGTGTGTGTGTGTGTGTGCGCGTGCGCGCGCACTGTGCACAAGCAAGCTACACTGCTTAAGTTTGAAATGCCAACAGCAACAGCTGACACAGATGTTCCCACTGCGCATCTTGACCGCGCAGTGAGAAGGTCCCACTCGGCAACCCAAGGTCATGGGTTCGACTCCTGCAGCATCTTCAAGCTGGTGACCGCCACTTGTGGCTCGTGCGTTGTTATATATGCCCTGCTGAATCGATTGGTCTTAATTTATTTATTTTGTCAACGACGCCTACCGGAACGATTGGATGGTCTGCTCTTGCTTCGAGTGGTGTCTCTACTCGCTGAAATCTGACGACCGGCCGAGGACAAGAGGCCACAGCAACACTGGGCCCCATCGGCTATTTCGCACCACGAGGGACAACGTCACAACTCGACAGGCATCCCTATAGTGCGGCCTGCCGTCATAATAATCATCAGCATCATCCTCATCGTCATATTCTTCTTCATCATTACCATCGTCGCTATCATTGTCCTCTTCATCATCATCATCATCATCATCATCAAAAGATACTGTGAAGATGTGACACTCTAAGAGAACAAGATCTCTTTGTCGGCAATTTACACGTGCTGCAAAGGAGGCATGCCCCTGAGGGTTAGTTATAATACACAGTCCACAGGTTGCTGTGAGTAGAATTACTTCTCATTAGGATGCAAGCACAGCTGGCCGTGTTCAGTCGAGGGGCAGCTCTCCTTTGGACAGCAATTGCCTTCGGCGATAGAAGAAAATGCAAATGTGTCTCAACCGTCTGCAGGATTCTAGTGGTGCCAGTAGTGCTAAAGAGTAAGAAATATATGCAATACCCGGACGCCGGGAGTTTAACCTACTGTTGAACCTCTCCAACGCGAGATGCTAGGATTATGAGTGCTACCAGTGGATTGCTTGTTTTTTTTGTTTCTTATTTACGAGTGACACATGTTGCATGCCGAACCCACTGCAAAGCATGCTGGACACGAATCGAAGAGTAGTTCAGTGGCAAGCAACTCAGACGCGGCGACGAGAAGACAAGGAAAACCTTTTCACGACCAGCAGAGGCTGTCTCATAACCGAAAGAAGGCTAGCTCCATGACTGGGTATCTGCCGACGAATACCCAACCGCTTGAGGCAGCTTGAAAAACTGTTAACTAAGAAAGCATTTGAAGAAAAAAGGTAAAACTTAAAGACTATCTCTCCCCGTTCCAAAAGTGGCGGAGATGCAAGGAGTGGATCTCAACAAATCTTAGCGTCCCTCCGCGTGCAGCTTGGCTTCAATGGGCTCGAACTAAATAAATAAAAATGACACCTTGAACTGGGCGTTTAGCAGTCTGCTCAACGGGTACGAGCTTCGCTAAGAAAAATGAGCGTTTTATCAAAAACGTGTTGCTAGTTGCGCTAGGGTAGTAAAACGTAATTCGACCAACAGGGCATTGCCCGAATTCGACCTCGCACGACCTCGACGCAAAAGAGTAGAGAGCGGCCGATGCTGCGCTGGCTACGGCTCAGCCCCGGCACGCCGGGCTCAGCGCAGCAGCGCATCTTGGCTGGGCGAGCACCTACCTATTGTCACTCGCCAGGCGCCCATTGGTTTTGGCGATGATAGAGGCACGTGGTGCAGGGTGCACACTGCCAAAATTTCGCCTTGCCACAGTGTCGTCACCACCATCGCTCTCGCCCTCGCTGACACGGCCAGAGCTGGTGCTGCTTCGAGTTCGCTTGGCTGCCTCTTTGGCCTTGCTTCCGGCAGCATACTGACCGACCACCGCTTGCGGCTCGGCAGAAGAGGCCGTGGGTGAGAAGTCGTCGTCGTCGTCGTACCCAGCGGTGGCCTCTAAGCTCGATCGATTACGCCGCCGCTTCTCTTCAGAAGAAAAGCGGCCGCCTTCTGGTGGAGGTTGCTGCCCCGCCGGGCCAATGCCATTTGCGCTTCTCTTCGGCGATGTGTGATTGTCGGCAGACGGCTTCGGTGTCCCATAGTAGTTGCCTACACGGCAGTACAATTGCTCGTTTTCGACATGAAAGCATTCGCAAAAGGGAACGAGTGAAATTCCCAAATACGAAAACGTCGGAGAGCCCAAGCAGTGGTATCGCCTTTCCAGGGCACTGCCAACGATAAAATCTTGAAAACCAACTCAGAGAGGCTACTTAAAGATGTATAACTCTGTTGTCTGTGCAGCATCAGGGAAATTAAACGTGAAGCAAGTTTTCAGAGAATGTGGCTGATAGCTTATATCTATGTGCATATATATATATATATATATCTTTATTTATATAGTTGTGTGTATGTGTATATGTATATTTATTTACATTTAAATACTTACATTTATATTTATATTGAAATTGTGTGTGTGTGTGCGCGTGGTGTGTGTGTGTGTGTGTGTGTGTGTGTGTGTGTGTGTGTGTGTGTGTGTGTGTGTGTGTGTGTGTGTGTGCGCCTGAGCGTGTGAGCGCGTGTGCGTCTGAGCGTGTGTGTGTGTGTGTGTGTGTGTGTGTGTGTGTGTGTGTGTGTGTGTGTGTGTGTGTGTGTGTGTGTGTGCACTCCTGCATTAATACTCGCATAGGCAAAGACACTTTTATTCCAATTCTAAACCAGGCCATCCGAGTATGACAAGCCCTGACCAAAGGCAGGGAATAGGCTGAACTTAGGGGCGTATCTACGGTGCTTCGAAGGATAAAAGACTAACAACGTACGTTCTAATAGTGACACCCGCAAATTCGTCAGCATGTTATTCCAGTCTTCCAGCCTCTGCAAATAATCGTATGCAACTGGTGCAAACTGGTCACTCGGCAGGTCTGCCGTCCACGGCATAGCTGCCACAGCATACCCCTTCTGTCTGACTTTCAAGCCTCGAATCGATTCCAAGATCCTCAACCTGGCTTCCAGGTCATTGTACTCGCTTGCACCAGCCTACCTATTCTTCCAGGTCATTGTACTCGCTCGCACCAGCCTACCTATTCGACCTCCTTCCTCCTCCAGCATGCTATCGCACCAGCTGCTACAAAGCATCGAGACATCTTGCTGTCCATTGCACTAAATCGAAATCTCTTGGTGATCAAGCCTTCAGATCGTATCGATCGAAAGTCTGCAACATCCGGCAGCGGTCACTACCTGTCACGAGCTGCATCCTATAAGTTTAGCTAAAGATGCGTCTGTTTTGATTAGCTTTCCTTCCACCCCGGTGAACTCATATGGTCTGTTCAAAATAAACAACCAGAGCCAGAGGAGCAGGTCCAGAGCCGAGGGATTCGAGCCTAGAGGATTAAATAGCTCAAGATATGCAACCCGGAGCAAGCGAGTGACGGGACCGAAAGCGAGTGCAACTTCGGGGTCCATGTGCTGTTCGATGGGGAGACAGTGCAGGTCCGACAGAGACAGTGTAATGCACCAGCTGCCACGTTCACGACAGACAACGAGCCTCGAAGCAGCGTTTTGGCACCCATCTGCAACATTACTGAACAGCTCGGATGACCTGCTCAGTAAGAAGCAAGCTTGATAACCTAAATTTTCTACGGTAACCTTATATAAGCAGGCTCCAACTTCTGAAATATTGTGTAGCTGAATGCAGGCAGGCTTGACTGTGGAGCTGATGCGGTCATCTAGCAAATGGTCATTTTGGAATAGACTACTCATATTCCATGCAGCCGCTAAAGGAAGGATGCAGGCTGAACAGATTCTAAGGATGCAGATTGTTCCCTTCTCTTTTGGGTGACACTAAGTTTTTCCCATAGCTTCCAGGTGAATGAAAGCCAGCTTAGGTTCACACAACACATGCTGCTTAGCCCCCCCCCCCCCCGCAGCCCTGCCTATTCTCGATCTACCGTGTTCGGTGGCCAGCAGCAGCAATCAAGAAAACAAAGCTGTGCTTTCACAACACAAAACTTTGCTGTCAACTACTAAGCAAGCCAAGTCCTGATACGTCAAAGGCCTGCAAATCGGCCAGTATCACTTTACTTATACCAGCCCAAAACAAGTACACCCAAAAGCAAAATTACTTACAGGGGCGAGCGGATACCTCCATCACGATAGTATCCTTCACCCCATTGACATAAGTTTTTGTCTAGCTGCACTGGAAACATATGCATGGGGCTCTTCAATATGTTATACAATTAGAACCAGGGCTGTATATGTACAGGTCACCAAGTAACCTGCATATTAGCTATGATCGTGCATACCTACTATCGCTTTGCTATCATGGTTCATATGCATTCCTAGATGTTACTGCTGTTGCTAAGATCCACAAATTATGCGTTAATAACAAAAATTGCCCCGGAGCCGACGCGGGGCCGGGCCAGGAGCTGAAACACTGCTTGTTTGGGGGAAGCTTCGAGCTGAATATTGGTTCGTTTGGTATTCCTAGCATTGTCTCGAACCACTCAGCCTGTTCTCCCTAAAACGTTACTATAACTCCAGCGGCTTAATCTGCGGCTTGTCTTTAGAATCCTCACTCAGTGTGCCATAAACCCCTATTAAGAAGCGCCCATATTTCTGAAAAAGGTCTCGAGATCTGCTGGCCTTGACTGAATCTTGGCTAAAATCAGTTAACTACCCGACAATTAAAGACATAACCCTGACTGGCTTCTCCTTCTTTCATACCCCTAGATCAATAAAAACTTAAGGCTAAGTCACTATTATCACTCGCTCAAATCTCAATTTCAAGCAATAATGAATTTATTGAATGCAGACATTGAGGTGCCGCATGGAATTGAGGGACAGCATTATAGGAGGGGGTGCTGCCGTCTTAGGAGGGACTCCCCGATCTTGCCTTCTAGGCAAAAAAGTTTGAGAAGCGAGCCGCTAGATAATCACAAGGATTACTAGGTAACGAGCTTACCCGAGAGCTTTTAAGGAGATAGTTGATCGTCGACATCAGCATTTTCGGATTGTGCACCAGCGAATCAACAATATTTTTTATAGAAGCTAGACTTGGATCTATAGGATCGATTGGTACAATCTACTGTTGTCCTCGTATGCCTGTCGATGGACCGTCAGTCATTATCTTTTGTATGCTTTTTCAAGCTTGAGCTTAGTAGACCTAGCTAGTTTAATATCTGTGGTAAACCATCGGCCATCTGGGCAAGGGCACGTGGTGAGCCTAGTTAGAGGTGCAAATTATTGATTGAATTTATTGAATGCAGTTTGCATTACCCTCAAAGCAGACTTTCGAATCTATTGTCTTGACTTCACCCGATTACAAGCTACCGATGTTGGCAGTAGAATAACACCTACCAGGTATCAAGTCCTCCTTTATCTCATATTTCTCTTATCTCATTTCGATTCTGTAGGCAAGAAATCGATCTTTCCTCGTTATGGGTTACTGAACGTTCATTTTGATAACTCATCTGACGCCTCATCACCGAATTTCATGCACTGACTGACTCATTGTCTCTTGTAGCTCATGTACATGGCCCTACTCACATCAAGGGTTAAACGCTCGACTACATTTTCTCACACAACTGCACGCTATTATCACCGATTATTCCCAAATTCTGCTTATCCGACCACATGCAGATCTCATTCAGTCTAAAATATGTGCACTCCTCCTCCTCCTCAACTAAAATCACCAGTAAATCACGAAACATCAAGACTCTTGACGTCGATGCTGTTCGTGCGACAATATCCGCTTTGCCTCTGCTGCTCAATGCCCCTTCCGACCTGTCATCATTGGTAGATTGCTAAAACGTGGTATTAGTTGACATGCTCGGTAAGTTTGCACCTCTAACTAGGCTCACCACGTGCCCTTGCCCAGATGGCCGATGGTTTACCACAGATATTAAACTAGCTAGGTCTACTAAGCTCAAGCTTGAAAAAGCATACAAAAGATAATGACTGACGGTCCATCGACAGGCATACGAGGACAACAGTAGATTGTACCAATCGATCCTATAGATCCAAGTCTAGCTTCTATAAAAAATATTGTTGATTCGCTGGTGCACAATCCGAAAATGCTGATGTCGACGATCAACTATCTCCTTAAAAGCTCTCGGGTAAGCTCGTTACCTAGTAATCCTTGTGATTATCTAGCGGCTCGCTTCTCAAACTTTTTTGCCTAGAAGGCAAGATCGGGGAGTCCCTCCTAAGACGGCAGCACCCCCTCCTATAATGCTGTCCCTCAATTCCATGCGGCACCTCAATGTCTGCATTCAATAAATTCATTATTCAAAAGTCCTGAAGTTCATATCCCAATCAAAGAAGACAACTAGTCCTCCGGACCCTATTACCACTGTCTTGCTCCTACGCTGCACTGATCTGCTGCTGCCATGCATAACTAACATAATAAATATGTCATTAGCCTCGTGGTCATGTCCAAGCACCTGTCAGCAAGGCTGTAGTCATGCCACTACTCAAGAAAGCAATGCTAAACCAAGAGAATTTGAGCATCTTCCACCCAGTCTACCTTCTACCGTTTCTATCAAAAAGAACGAGCCGTGTCAGACCAGCTGAAATATATTAAAACTTCAAAGTTTGATATTAGCTACAGTCTGGTTTAAGAGCTAATTACTCCACCGAGTCGGCATTGCTGCGGGTACAAAACGACCTACTTACGAATGCAGACTTGGGTAAGGTCTCGCTGCTTGTTTTACTCGATCTTTCGGCAGCTTTTGATGCCATCGACCACCATGTCCTTCTTGAGCGCCTCTCATCTCGCCTAGGCATCACTGGCACTGCATTGCAATGGTTTAGGTCCTATCTCAGTGGGAGGCTCCAGAGTATTGATGTGAATGGACAGAGATCATCCGAGGAATCTCTGAAATATGGGATACCTCGGGGCTCTGTGCTGGGTCCTGTTCTTTCCACGGTTTATACTCTCCCTCTTGCCGATGTGATGGCCAGGCACAATCTTGGCTTTCACTTCTATTCGGGTGACACGCAGTTGTACCTTTACTTTGATCCCTCCCAGTGCTCTAGCATGTCGAATTCTTTTAACTTTCTTGCTACATGTATTGATGACATCCACACATGGATGGCAGCAAACTTTCTTAAATTGAATGATAATAAAACCAACTTACTATTTATGGGCATACCAAGTGTTATTCAGAAATTGGAATGGCTAATGCTCAAAATCGGCTCTGCCAGCATATCTCCTGTTAAACCTGCACGAAATCTAGGTGTCATGTTCCAAAGTGACCTTTTATTACACGACCACATCAGCTCCACAGCCAAGTCTGCCAACTTTCTTTCAGCTATATTATATTGCTAAAATTCGGGCTTGTTTAGACAAGGATACCACGTCGAAATTGGTCCCTGCATTTGTGACATTTGTCATTTGACATGTGTCGCTTACTTTTAGGTCCCTTCATTGTTTGGCTCCAGCCTACCTATCAGATCTACTCCCCCACCAGGTTAAGTATCGTGCCACCTGCTTTTTGGAATCTAACTGTTTACCTGTACCTTGCACAAATCTCAAATCCTTTGGAGACTGCTTTTATATCGTATGCTCCCAAAGCCTTGAACTCACTCCCGACTTGTGTCACGACATCTCCTGACTTGTCCTCATTCAAAAAGAAACTAAAAATGCACCTATTTATTACAGCATTTAGTGGTCAACTGGCCAGAGTGCAATGCCTAGCAGTTCTCTGCGATCAGCTGGCCATCGACAGTCGATCAATTTTCCCGGTAAACAATCAGGTTTGTGTAATGCATTCAGTGCCCGAAACGAAGTGCGCAAATTACAAAATTACCGTCAAACAGGCCGCTCTCCAGAAGGCCGCCACGCTTTTCGAGCTCGGTGAATTCCTTTATTGTAAGGAACGTGTAGTCAGCGCCGTCCACCTCGCCGGGCCTTGCGCGTCGAGTGGTGCCTGCCGACACGACGGATAACGCAGCTACATGATGCTGACCAGAGCACAGAACAATGAAAGTGCAACGACAAATTGCAGTGCAGCGCTCGGCACTCGCTGCAAAAGTAGCAAGAATTGCCCACCTTCCCTACAAGTATCACCCCTTACTTAATGCATAACGTTTGTCTCAGGGAGAAGCTAAAGCTGGCAAGAGGCCGGCTGGCCAGCGAGCAGTACGGGCTACGAGGTAGAGGCTCTTCGAGCTACCGAGCCAAGATGCTTTCAGCGACAATTCGTGCATTAAAAAAAAAACAGTTGACCATGGAGTAAACTATGACCAGCCGCTGCTTACGCCTCGAGAGACACACACTGAAGCTGCACGAAGAAGTAGATGGCCAACAGAAATACTCACACGGTACGGTGCGCTGGTACAAGTTGTCCCGGATGGCCAGCTGAAGGTCATGGTCGGGCGAGCCCTTCTGGAAGCGAGCACTGAGGTATGCTCGCAGGTCAATCACAAGAGACCCTGAAGCGATGACAAAATGATGCACAGCGTAGCATGTCTCGTCAGCACAGGAACGACCGAGCACGAACACCACAGGCATGCCCAGCTATTATCACGGTGAGGCAGGGCTTGACCCTTGACCTTTGCACTGCCAATTTAGTGTAACTGGAAATAACAGGAAAGTAAACAATCCTGCAGGCTTGCACAATCAAAACTAAACGACTGCCAACTGACAGTGCCAGCACAAATGACATGCCTAGCTAGGCATGGACGACAATGAGGAGGCATGTGCCTGGGAGTTTTTAGTACTCCAATAAGCAAGGCTTCCCATGGTAGAGAGCTGGCTCACGTCACGTGGCTGCCTAGTTAGTAGAAACGACACGGCCGATTCTGTCGCAGCTCTTGTTTGCTTGATGGGGTTGCTGTGTGTTCGGGCCAAACGTCGGCCAGTTGCATGCCATTTACAGGCAAGTGCTTCGTTGATTACTGCATAGGCACCGTTTTTTGAGGACTGCTTTCACATCCGGTTTGTCGCAAGAAACCTGCTACGATGGAAAAACCGAGACCCAGCTGACCTGCAGTGCATCAGCCTGGGACCACAAGTTGAAGAAAACCCCTTGTAGCCCCGGCCTGCTTCAAAACGGGGCTATACGACGGCACGCACTGGGAAACCCGAATCCGACGGATACTCTTCGTAGTACTCACTCACTCACTGCCGGCTGCAATGCACAGCGATTAGATCACTCGATACCAAATCAGGCTAAAGCTTCCCCTTCCCTTCTTGGTACCATGTGACTAGGCATGTGACGAGGTCCATTGTTGACAAAGCCGTGCACGACCATGATGACTGCAGCCTCAGTATTATCTAATCTTTGGCTAGTAATCCCCTCTCGGGTGCATTTAGCTATAGACAGACTAATGGGCCAGTTGTTCAACGTGCAGACAGCAGCAGCAGAGCGTTGTATCGTTACATATAAGGCCAAACTACAGAAACATTTAGGGGCTAGCTTGCAAAGCGAGCACTGCATGATGCTTCCCGATAGTTCTCCCGAAAATTATGGCGAGCCTCTTGAGATATTACTGGAGCACAAATCTTGGCTATCGGCACAGATGCATAATGTAATGCAACTCGGCCTATGTGGGTGTTACGCAGGAGAATCTTGTAGAGCGTACTCACAGCCTAAGCGGCTTTCGGTATGCATTCGGTAGCCAACAGACTTCATCTCACACAACAACGACAAAGTGGGAAGCATAGCAGAGTCAGGAGAGCAGTTGAGGTAGTGAGTAGCATGGGAAGTAGCAGCTCAGGACCGCTGAAAAGGATGTGCCATAGTCGGTAGCAGGAGAGTAGTTGTCGTTGCGTAAGAATCGTGGCAGTGAGTCCCACAGTCTAGGACCTGCAGAGCAAAAGCTTTTGTCTGCAATGGTCTTTAAGCAGATGAATCCTTGGATCATCGGACTGCCACCACAGCATCACACGTTAGACAGCAGAGCTGAGGCTGATTGAGCCTCGTTGCAAGCAAAAGGCCTGCTATCGCAGGTCGATATCTAAGCTGAATGCCGCCTCGTGTGCACTGATCACAAGACTACCACGGGGCTTAGTGTTTACAACTCTCAACACGAAGCATCTAATGGTACAGTGTACGGTACAACACAGAGGGCTAGCTCCTCCCTCCACCTCGAAGGCATGCTCAGGGGGAGTTGCAAGATTAAATAGTGAAGATCAAAGGCAAAGGCTTCAATCGACGTCATGGCTCAATGGCTGAATGCAGTGCAAACCCATGTTTAGGCCCAAGCATTCCACCATTGACAAGGTGCTCTAGTAGTCAACAGACCTGGTGCACACACAAAAAATACAAAGACGAGCCAGATGTAGTGCTCCCAGTGGCCAGTCGCCGATCAAAGGAGCAGACGGCTGCATTCGAGCATAGGCCGTGGATGTGGGCAGGCTATCTATTGAGAGAAAGCATGTGTGCATTGGGGAAAAAGAGATAGCCATCGTAGATGCACTTGCATTTTGGCACTCGAGTTGTAAGCAAAAAAGGGAAGAGATCAAGGGAGCCCGAGAAGTCGCAGCCTAAGCTTAGGCTCAGCAGAAACCGATATGAAGATCATAATAAATATTGTATTACCATGCACAACTGCCAGCACACTCCATTTGGTCAGCTGCGATGGCTCACTAGGTAAGGTGGTTGCTCTTCCCGACCTCAACGCCGAGGTCGTGGGTTCGAATCCTGTGGTGGGCGATCCTTTATGGTGGTGATAGCCATAAAGGCTCTTCTGTCAGGCTGTTGAATCCGCTAGTATCTAATTGGCATGAGAGGCTGTCAGTCAGAGAAGCCGCGAAATGAAATAACAGCTAACTTCAGAACATGTGGAAAGTGTGCTTAGCTCAGGTTTTATAAGGCTGACAGAAAAACATATCGGTAGACGTAGACGCCAATCACAATGCAGAACAGCTGACCTGACTCCTCAGAATTCGTAAAGGAAACATTGCCATCTAGTGGTGGCAGCTTAGGAACTGGGTGTGAACAATCGAACCTAGAACAAAGCATGTCCTAGTTCTGACCTACTTGACGAACAGCAAGGGATGGGAACTAACACTACAAACTTGATGCTGGCTGTGCCTCGACATGAAATTAAACTGCTTCTTTAAGAACCTTAAGCTTGACAACTGCAACTCGACATTGCATAGTGGCCTGGCCGCCTGCCTTTCAGCAATAATTCATCGAAGGAAGATGTGATTTTCATAGCTAGTAAGTTCCAAAATTGGTCAGCTGCAATGGAATCGTCCGGGCCAACGACAATATTATTACCCCTAACAGTTCTCTCAAATCGAGGATGTGGGCTGACCAGCGGCTTGACAACAAGGAGCTCTGCAGAGGTAGCTAGCCAGCACGGTGACCCCCGCCAACACCCCAATTGGTACTACTACACAGGCGTATTCAATCGACCAATTATGGTGCTTCGTATATAAACCCGTGAAAAAATCTATAGCTGCCAGCGGTCCCATCGTCAAGAAATGCCTCAGACAGCATGCAGCAGTCCTGTGCTCCGGCATTGGCACGGGGCTATGGTCGCGGCAGCCAGCAAAGCTTCCTGGCTACCTAGACAGGCCACCACCTCAAGTGGGGTCGCTCGCCAGTGGAAAGAAGCAGCTCGCTGTAACCGACGTGACCGAGTTAATCTAGTGTGCCTGTGTGGGGAATAACTACGAGAAAGGAAGCCGAGAAGCCCCAGGACTTCAGAGTCAGCATTGCAGCACGCTTTAGTGTCAAAAAGAGTGATTTCAGCACATTAATGCACAATACTTACATGTTCTTAACCAGACTTGGCTAGTTTATATCCAGAAGCTAAATACTAAGAGTTTGAACCCACCCTCCCACATAAGAGAGCAGCCAGAAGCCAGGTCAAATTAATACTACAACATTTATAGGTACATAACAGCTTATGAGAACTAAATCTCTTTCTGTGCACTTTGACGGAAGCACGTCGATTGGTTAGTGGTAACATTAACCGCTGCTTACATG
This sequence comes from Cristatella mucedo, assembly GCA_009760855.2. Taxonomy (NCBI): domain Eukaryota; kingdom Metazoa; phylum Bryozoa; class Phylactolaemata; family Cristatellidae; genus Cristatella; species Cristatella mucedo. The sequence continues at coordinate 5,826,186 of WPIO01000015.1, forward strand.
CAGACTTGGAAAACTTGGGGTGAATCGCGCTGCGATTTTTATTCCGGGGGTAGCGTTTCCAACCCGTTTGCAGCCTAGGATTTTGGTCCCGTCAAAGGGGTGGTCATTCATTCTCTGGGTCTCAGTAAGTCGCTGGAACCACACCCCTTTGGTTGTGGACCAGGCTCCTGCCCCATTCCTGTCTCCTCTGTGCTCACCTATATAATAATAATAATAATATTGCACTTGATAAAGCGCCCTCAGAGAACTTAATCTCTTTCTAGGCGCTTTACATTTGCTGCAAAGTGATACGCAATAGAATAGTAAGTAAAATCATGCTTGAAAAACAAACAAAATGAATAACATGGTTAGGGGTTACATGCACTCGGTCAGCATGCAAATGTGGTTAGTGGCAGCATGAACAGTGTCAGCACGCATAAGCACATTGAGGACGAATCACAAGGACCCACTAAAAGCTGTCCTAAATAGGTATGTTTTTAAGTTTCTTTAAATGTGGTCAGGTCAGGGGATGTTCTGATGCAGGTCGGGAGGGAGTTCCAGGCTTTGGGAGCATACGAGCTAAATGCACGGTCTCCAAAGAATTTAAGGTTTGTACGAGGTATTTCTAGACTGTTGGATTCCGAAAAGCGGGTGGTATGATGCTTGACCTGATGGGGTAGTATATCTGAAAGATAGGCTGGAGCCATAGAATGAAGAGACCTAAAAGTGAGCGACAAAACCTTGAAGTCAATCCGTTGCTTGACTGGTAACCAGTGCAGGTCGGCGAGAAGTGGAGTAATGTGGCAACTGCGACGCTCACGACAGACAAGCCTAGCTGCAGAGTTTTGCACCAGCTGCAATCGCCTGATCGCACATGCTGGTAGGCCAGTAAGCAGTGAGTTGCAGAAGTCGAGACGAGATGTCACGAATGCATGGACCAACTTGGACGTGGCATCTTTATCTAAACAAGCCCTAATTTTAGCAATGTTATGAAGCTGAAAATAGGCTGATTTGACTGTGGAGCTGATGTGGTCGTCTAACGAGAGGTCGCTTTGGAATATGACACCTAGATTTCGAGCTGATGCAACTGGAGATATGCTGGCAGAGCCAATTTTGAAAGTCAGCCTTTCCAATTTCTGAATAACACTAGGTTTGCCCATAACTAGTAAGTTAGTTTTATCATCGTTTAGTTTTAGAAAATTTGCTGCCATCCATGATCGGATGTCATCAATGCATGCAGCAAGTGAGTTGAGAGAATTTGAGGTGCTCGAAGGCTGGGAGGGATCAAAGCAAAGGTACAACTGAGTGTCATCCGCATAGAAGTGAAAGCCTAGATTGTGCTTGGCAATCACATCACCTAGAAGACAGTTGCATGGTGGGCTGTTGAACAGTAATTACCAGCACATAATTTTGTATTTGCATTTCAATCTGTATTCAGCAAAAGGCTTCCAAGCAGTCTCATTAGAAGAGCATAAGAGAATGCAGCAGCCGGCTTTTTCCTGCTGGCTTTGACGGTGATAAGGTGGATAGGGGCAACTTATGTGTGGGCTGGGCCATAAGTAAATCAGCTAGAAGTGAGAGGCTAGAAGTGAGCCCTCCCATCCTCCACCCCAATGCTATGGCCGTGATGATAACCCAGAGATAAGGTGCTGATCCAAGAGATAGCTGACAAAAAATAAAGGTTAACTGATTTGACTAGGCTCGTTTGTATAGCGGCCAATATCAAAGACTTCCTCCGAGTTTATGGCAGGAAGCTTAGAAAAGACACGGCTCCTCCGGGTCTACACCAGGAAGCTATTAAATAACAGTGCCTCTTTTTCACTCGAAAACTGGAGTCCTGTCGGTCAGAGCCAAAACAGATTTTTATAAGATGGCTAACAATTTGCTGGCCAATTATGAGAGGTCTCACTCCCCACGTATTAACGGCTCGGCCGACAAGTTGCAAGCCTTCACCGCTGGAGAAATTGAACATAATCGCGCATACGTAAAGCTCCCTCCGACTTGAAAGCTTCGTTAGGAACACTCCTCGGCAGCTAGCCATTAAGTCCTATCTAAGATTAGGGACTGTCTTCCAAGGTGGCTTGCAAAAAAATTAATTAGCTCCCTGATTCTGTATTGGCTCGCCTACTGCAACTCATTTTGGCTGGGCTACTGAAAAAGCCACCAGGCCACTGCAGCTGGTGATGAATATGGATGCAAGGCTAGTTTACACATCTCAGAGATGTCTGACCATGTGTCACCTTTGCTGAAAGAGCTTGGATGGCTGCCGGCTGATCAACGGATGCCGAGTCAAGTTCTTTCCATGGTCCAAAGGCCCACCACGGCTTGGCTCCTTCATACTTAGCTGAATTGCTGCACCAGTTTCAGCCTCTTCGTGCCCTCAGGTCATGTATGGACAATATATTAGCCGTTCCATTTCTCTGCTTAAAGATCGTTAGCGACAGAAGCTTTTGCTCTGCAAGTCCTAGACTGTGGAACTTCCCATGCCACTCACTACCTCAACTGCTCTCCTGACTCTGCTATGCTTCCCACTTTCTCTTCGTTGTGTGAGATGAAGTCTGTTGGCTACCGAATGCATACCGAAAGCCGCTTAGGCTGTGAGTGGTCAATACAAAACTATCCTGCCTAACACCTACACGGTCTTTGTGGCTTTTTGGTGTTACAAACGAAGATACATTTTTTCTATGCCACATCCTTTCCAACCGTCCTGAGCTGCTACTTCCGTACAGCTAACAACCTCATCTGCCTTCCTTTCTCAGCTATGGATCTTACTTTTTCTTTGTTGAGGACGATGAAGTCTGCTGGCTACCAAATGCATGCCGAAGGTCGCTTAGGCTTCGAGTGTGCTATAGAAAGCTCTCTTGCAATAGAAAACATCCACTTAGTCTTTGTGGCTTTGTGGAGTTACAGATGGAGCATACACATACATCAGCATTCGTGGCACCTCCTTCAGCCTGTCATTCTTTCCATTTAACCGACGACTCGCCAGATCATCACCGAGCAGCTGGGGCCACCCGACTGACAAGCAGCTGACATCGGTTCTAGATGCTCATCGCTGATCACCGGAGGGTGTTGGCCAAGCCAGAGGTGACTTCGACCCTAGCCAGAGAGGCATTTCTGGCATGCAGGGCTAAGCAAACAAAGCAAATGGCTAACCACGACATACCATTGTGGTAAAGCAGCAGTGCTTGCCACTGGAGCAGCTAGTAGTTGTGCCCGAGCCAGTGATGCAGAGCTCAGATACAATATGGCCAATCAGTAAACAAACTGCCTAGGTCCACTTTGCCATCATGCTGATGCTGACACGCCTGCTCACGACCACGTCGTGCCATCAGCCGAAGAATCACGCTTGAACTGTGACCTTATCCACGAACGATCGGTATGCTCTTTCAGTGAGCGCCATGGTGGCCCGTGGAGATGTGGGATCATGGACCTATTCAGAGCGGGTGCTCGTTGAGCTAGCAGCCACAAGTGCCTTCTATTTGCCTTTGCCAGCCGTTTCCTACTAGGCAGCCTCGGTGCGGCTCCGTTGGGACATGCAGTTGGGATGTCATCACAGGTGACTAACCAAGCCAAGCCCAAAGGATAAAACCAAAGTGAGACTCATTAAGCAAGCAAAGAAATACCTTGGCCAAGATCGGTATTCGGCTCGTGAGAATCGATATATATAATTCATTAGTATATAGCGGCCCAAGAGAACTAAATGTCTCTATTCAGGCGCTTCACATATGTCTCAGGGGGGCTCGAGCCCACGACCTCAGCCAGACCTTGGTCGGGGCAAGCACCTTAACCGCTGGAGGCCAAACCAGCTTCGCCGGGACAGCAAGGCAGCCACTGAGCCCTTGGCCACAGCCATTCACCTGCATTCCAGCTATGCCACAGGAGACCAAAGACGGCACACGCACCCAGCATGTCGACGCCTTGCCGTCATCATGCATTCGAGTCACCCCAAACTCACTAAAAATGGCTTTGTCCAGGCAGCATCTTGGGCCAAAATCACAAGCCTCCGAAAAACTGATTTGGCTTTGCTCGAAGTCCTCGAAGGAGAGACTTTCCTGGGCTTCTTTTATCGCTATTGATTACAGTAATATGGCAAATAGTGTCAGGGAGCATCTCGGAGAGAACGAACGTATAACGCATATAACGCAGGTATAATTGGTTGCCTAGTGCTGGTTTAACAGATGTAGCCCCTTTTTCCTTCGTATCCGTTCGGGTACCCGGACGACAATTGCAAAGCTCCGACTTATCTTTACGGTGGGCAAAAGAGAAGAAACTCGAAGAAGCAACGACATTCAGCTCACCGACCCTCCCCCACCACCACTCAAGTCATCCTCCCTAGCAACTATACATAGTTAGCAGATAAGGCTCCATACGGTCAGCCTGAAGCAGTGGGTCGAGCTCTGCCTGTCGCAGGATATAAATGTCTGCCACTGCAAGTCATAAATCTGTAAGTCTGTAATTAATTAGTTTTTTGTCAGGCTAACTTACGTTAACACGAAAGTCCTCTTGGTTTTCCTAGCTGCATTGTCAGATACCAAGGCGATCCGCAAGCCATTTCTTCTAAATATTTGCAAATATTTACATGGACTCTGTCCAAAAATCGCAGCTGCTTCAGACAGTCCTCGGCACCCTCACGCTGTAGTTGTCTGGGGCCGAAGGATGACCATTGTTTGGGGCTGGATATGTGGGGTGGGCAGATGTAAAGGAGAGATCCACAACAAATCGGCTCCCCTTCGGCCTCCTTGGATTGGCAGCACTCGCAACGATGTCACGGTCATCTGAAGGTGATCCGGGTCAGCAGCCTCTGAGAGTGAACCATGCAGACATGTTGAGGAACTGAACTTGGGGTGAAAGCATCAGTGAAGACCGTGGGCCTTATTTGACTGTCTAATCTACCGAAGAAAGCAACTAGGCCACTGCAGCTGGCTATGAATATGGCTGCAAGGCTTGTCTTCAAGTCCCAGAGGTTTGAGCACGTGCCTCCTTTCCTAAAAGAGCTAGGATAGATGCCGGTTGATCAAAACGGATACAGAGCAAAGTTCTTACACTGACCCACGACGCCTGCCACGGCTTGGCTCTTTCCTACCAGCTGAACCGCTGCATCAGTTTCAGCCTCCTCGCCCTCAGATGCTGTATGGACAATAAATTAGCTGTTCCACTCCTCCGCTTAAAGACCGTTGGCGACAGAAACTTTTGCTCTGCAGGTCCTAGACTGTGATACTTGCTTCTACAATTCTTACGCAACGACAACTACTCTCCAGCTGCCGACTATGGTACATCCTTTTCAGCAGCCCTGAGCTGCTACTTCCATGCTACTCACAACCTCGACTGCTCTCCTGACTCTGCTATGCTCCCCACTTTCTCTTTGTTGCGTAAAACGAAGCCTATTGGCTACCCCATGCGTACCGAAAGCCGCTTAGGCTGTGAGTGCACTATACAAAACTTTCCTGTGCAACACCCACATAGACTTTATGGCTTTGTGGAGTTACAGATGGCTTGTGGAGATACATTACATAATCGAAACATGTGAACCCTCGGACAGGCCCAAAAACAAACCGATGCCCCCTCTCAGATCAGGCCAGTTCTTAGGAACCCCTCCATCCATCCAAACACCCGTTGGGGCTGCTCTGGCAGCCTTACAGCTCCTGTGCCGCCAGGGCGAAGTAAGCTGGACGGCCACGTCTGCTACGTCCACTATCAGAAGAATGAGTAGCATCATTTCTTTCTGCCTGGCTTGGACTCGGGCTTCTCAGCTCTTTCCTTCAGGTAACAGCTCAAATACAATCGACAAGCCCCCTTGACCATTCCAACTCGACGGTGCCTGCCTGATCTTTAGCTTCAAGGATTCCTGTCGCTTGTTCCAACCCTCGAGAGGGCTGTGGACTAATTAACCCCACCAGTTTACTTATAAGGGGAACTGACCCCACCCGGCACACAAGTTCCCTACCAAGCACCGATTCTTCCACTATTCAAAATGACATAATGACAAGCCGGATCGGTAGCTCTGAATCTCGGGGAGAACTGACCAGACACTGAATGGCCTGGATGTCTGCCTGCAGGGTCCTAATCATTGATCGATCGACCGAAAAAAATGCTTGCTGATTTAACAGCCTCTTTTTGTATAACGGCAGAAGAGCCTTAAAGGCTATCACCACTGTTTGCAGCAGCAATAAAGGATCGCCCGCCGCAGGATTCGAACCCATGACCTCGTGGCCGAGGTGGTAACGAGCAACAGCCTTACCTGGTGCGCTAGTGTGCCATCACGGCTCACCGAAGGACATAGCAACGTAATGCCGGGCTTCAACCATCGACCATAGCAGGCCAGCTCCTATGCAG
>WPIO01000015.1:5837500-5887500 GCA_009760855.2 Cristatella mucedo
GGGGACGAGCCGAAACTGCCCACCATTTCACCTACGAAGCTCCGAACATATATGCAGCTCGTGTATTTATAAAATAATGTCATCTTGCCTAAAAATTAAAAAAAGTTTGAAGGAACACTTCCGGTGGCTCTCTTCAGCTCCGTGTGAGGTAAGAGGCAAAGGTGCACTTGTGCTCCAACAACTATTAGCCTGCCTATTTCCGGTAAAACGTTCCATCGGTGAAACCAGACTCATAGACAGGCAGGCCAGTGAGGTGCAAAGCAAATCCCGTCAAAGTGGGGCCGGTAATGAACTAACACCTTACCGTGAGTACCAAGTTCGATCGGCCAAAACTACTATGGAACGATAAGCTTAATTAATAACACGGCACGACTGGTGAGAACAGAATGCCTATCAGCACTAAACACTACACACTGATGTCTGATGCTCAAGCTACTCACTGTGCTACTCCTGTGGCTACTACACTACTACATACGATTATCGCATTGGATCTCGGGAATTCGATAACACTGATGAGAGGACCACTGCTAAAAAATAAACTGTGGTGTCAGCAGCACGTAATGATAATAATACATTTGCACAGCACCCTCAGAGAACTGAATCTCCTTCTATATATATATATATATATATATATATATATATATATATATATATATATATATATATATATATATATATATATATATATATAATTCATTTATATAGCGCCCTAAGAGAACTTAATCTCTATTCAGATGCTTCACATATGCCTCTGGGCTCGAGCCCACGACCTCAGTCAGACCTTGGTCAGGGCGAGCACCTTAACGGCTAGACCAAACCAGCTCGGTGCCAGGCACCTTACAGATGCTGTATAGAAAGCATTACCAAATGATTGGTAACATCCACAAATAAATAAATAAATCCTAGCTGATTAAACAGCCTCTTTTTGTATAGCGACAGAAGAGCCTTTACGGCTACCACCACCGCTTGCAGTGGCGATAAAGGATCGCCCACCGCAGGAATCAAACCCACGACCTCGGGACCTCGGTCGTGAAAGCAACCGCCTTACCTAGTGTGCCATCACGGCTCACCAATCCACAAGCAGCAGGCACAGTGTAAGCAGGCATGTGCAGACGAAGGACGACTCAAAAGACTCAGTAAATGCCACCCACATGCACTGAACCATTCAGCCATCGCCGTTATCAGTTACCAGTGCCCCATACGATGTAAGCCTGTGTGAGTCAGCAGCTCCTATCCAGGCAGCTCCGACAGCTCCGACTCACAAGCCTCTGCAAATACTCACACCAGCAAATGGCAGAGTGCATCCTGAGGCTTAATTCTCGTACAAGAAAAGATGTCCTTCCAGCAGTCACTGGCCCATTTGCTGAAAGTGTAGGCTACTCAGCCAAGCCCAACCAAAGCACTACAGCTAATAATAATAATAATAATAATAGTGCACTTGATAAAGTGCCCTCAGAGACCTTTCTCATAGTAATAGTCCCCAACTGACTTGACTACAATTCATGTGTACATTTCCCTTAAGAGAACTAGCTCTCTATCCAGCCGCTGCACATACACTGCAGGACTACAGCCCACAACCCCGGTAGCCATGGATTTCCTCTCTTGACTTCTATTAACTCGTAGCTCAGCTAATCCTGCGTCCATGTTGCAACAGCTCTACTTGGTCATCCACAATCTCAATCAGGTAAATCCTCCTGAAATCGCCCCAGGCCCGAATGTGCTCAAGAGCGATAAAACGGGTTAGTGTCATAAAAGTTTTAGTACAGCCCATATACATTTTACGACTACCAACCAGAGGAACCGGTGGTTCACAGAAACCGACACAGCAGGTGCTGTACATTCTTGCCTGGCTATTCCTAATTCGCTACATCCGATTAAAGCCGATCTCCGATTAAACGGCCTCCCCATCCCCCCCAGTACCCAGCCACTCGTGCGACATCTTACCAGCTAACGAAGGGTACCACACTGTACGGCAATTGAAAGCCCGCTGGCTGACATGTCTCCGATGGACATCTGCAACACAGCAATCAACACGTAGCCAATAAAAGCCATAGACTGCCAGGGGCATCTCTAATGCCCTCTAGGCATCTCTAGTGGCCACCACATACTGTGGGTTGGTAATATCGTTGAGTCTGGCAGTACAACTCGCAGGTAAACCGACAGGGCTCTTCGAAGTCGACTCGGCAGCCGATTTCGACAGCCAATAGTGCAGTCGACAATCCTGGGCACAGCTGTTCGACCACTAGTTGAGCAGGCAGCTAGCTTGTAAAAGTTCAGGGATTTCAGGCGACAAGCTGTGGCAGTAATGGTCTCAAATGAGGAAAACGCTTCGATTGCCGCCACTCGCGGCAATCGAGACGGCATGAGAAAATGAGCCTGCCGCAGCAATCCCGCTCTGCACGGCCGCTGCCCCTGGACTTCCTCTCTCCAGCGACGACAAACAACTCGACCAGACTGAGTCAAGGGTCTCGCTGCAGCAGGCGACGGCTCGCGGGAAGCACACGAGGACGATCACCCGTATAGCGCCCTGCTCAAACAGCTACGGCCGGATCCTCGATCGCAGGCGAGGCGACTCGATCATCGACCAGCCACCGGCGGTCGCGTCATTTCTTCGGGAACGCGGCTGCCCAATATCATCGGGAAGACGGCAGCCGGCAGGACGGCGACTGTACGCGCGATAGCGAGCGCACGAGGGCTTACCGAACGGCACCACGGTCTTGAACATGACGGGCGCGCCATTGTGACAGACTTTACGGATCCACGCGACGACGTCCTTTTGCGTATAACCTGCCACTTTCTGTCCCTGCACTTCCAAGATAACGGCATCCACCAGCAGTCGTCCGTCAGTGTGATACGTGATCTTCGACTGCCTCACGTCGGCCACGATGCAGAAGAAACCGTTTTCGGAGCCTCCTTTAACTGCCACCGGGCTAGCGTCCGACCCGCCACCGCCGCCGCGGCCTCCCTCCGGTCGCTGAGGAAAGGAGGCTACGCACTCCGACACTTTGCTCGTCCAGTGCGCCATTCGAGTCCAGCAAGCGCGACGCCCGACGCGAGATAGTGCTGCCTCGGCAGAGAGAGCTCAGTCGTTCACACCGCCTCGGCATGCGCCATTCCGGGTGGGCGGGGGCGCGCGCGCGCGCACGTAATCAGTTGGATCCTCGCAGCATCTCGAATGGAGCCCGAGCGGCCGCGGCAGTCATTGAGCTGGATTTGTACGTCAATGACCGGCGCGACTTACGACGACCGAGGCCACTGGCTCTATAAACTCACGCACGGAAATGCGGCATCATCGTGTGAGACTACTCCTGGGCAGCCAGACGGTGAACGAAAAGACGCCGCTCCGCAGTTCCACCAGCACCGCCGCCGTCGCCGCAGCCGCCACAGGACCCCCACCTGCGGTGCACCGCCTAGGCTACGTAGGAGACAGCGTACGTTTGGGGTCACCACGCATGCGCCACCGGACGCTCTACGCCGGAAGCTCGTCGGCGTCGGCGGCTCCAATGAGGCGGGTCTGCCGCGGCGTAACGAATGCGGCGTGCGGCTTCCGCGTCCGTACAGAACTAGACCGCAAGCAGCGACGGTGCTGGTCTCAGGCGACGCGCGCGACGAATATTGGCGACGCTTGAACCTTGTATCGCGGCTAGCGACATGTAGCCTCAGCAACGGTGGACAGCAACGACAGGTACGCAGGTACGGCCGACCGTATCGGAACGCGGCAGTAATAATAATTAATAATAATAATTCACTTGATAAAGCGCCCTCAGAGAACTTAATCAGCAGTGACGGAGAGCTCCCCATACCTTAACAGGACGAGGGTCACGGAAAGCAGCTCAACAACGGCTACGATCTACACCAACGGCTCCGTCGCTTAGAGTTCAAACGAGCTCTACCGCAAAGGCCATCTCTGGGTGTACAATTCACAGCCCATAGCACGGCTTCTGCTTTTTACGCGGCCTTGGTCATATAGATAGGCTCGCATAATCAGCTCCTAGCCGCTTTAATTCAGTTTCGGCGAATAGCGAACTGCAGTCACCATGTGTCTGATTTAGCGCGCCGCCGTTTCAACGGGCTGCAGCTGCTGCTGGGCGGCAGTCACCTTGACCTCGCTGTATCTCTTCTTGCGTTGCTCGGACGCCGGCTGGTCGATGGACGTCGGCAGATTCCTAGACGCCAATAATAACGAACCTGCGGCAGAGGTCGACGGTTGACGCCGGGAGATCCCGACGCGTGCAACGGCGCGTCACTGTCCGGCGCAGTCGGCAGCTGATCGGGACTAGTTGCACGGAATGATGGAAAGCGCAGAGCAGACCCTGCAAGAGCCTCTGCTCTGACAATTCCACTCGCAACCCTCCCTTAGCCTTCGTCCGTGGCTTTTACGCCGAGAAAAACCTATGGCTGTCGTTGTGTTGACGCGGCTCCTGTCCGCCGCTAGCCCTTATCTAGTGCCGCGCGGAGAAAGACCTGCTCACGCCCCGATTACATTAAAAAACAGACCCGACGCCAATCCGTTACTTTTAACTTTACCCTAATTCACGTCGCTCGTTGGGACTATCGCCCATGAATAAATTGCCTCGCTGGTTTGGCAGAGCGGTTAAGGTGCTCGCCTTCCCGATCGAGGTCTGACCGAGGTGGCGGGCTCGAGCCCCGCGGCGTATGCGAAGCGCCTGAATAGAGACTAAGTTCTCTCAGGGTGCTAGATAAATTAATTAATTATTTATTTACTATGAAATTGTTATATCGTCCGCCGGCCCTTCTGAACTGGGCGCCGCCGACTTGTCGACGAAAGCACTGCTGGGTGGCCACAGGTCGGCTATAAGTCTGCCAAATCCTTCAGGTTCGCCTGACTGCCACCTGGTCAGCGGCTGTGAGATAATGAGAGACGGATTTTCTCTCTCCTGGCTAGACACTGTGCTGGGAATTCTTAGCAAGAGTATTGCGGGACGGGCGTCGCCTTTCAGGGTTGCCAACAATTCTGGGACTTGATCCGGAACTCAACTTCATCAATCGAGGGGGCGAGCGCACCGGCGGAGACAATCCTAGCTGACCGTAGCGAGATGACGTAGAAGCTGCGTAACTAAAATTGAAACGTGCGCGAAATCCAAGACCCCTGGGCAGGCGGTCGGGCGAAGTAGTAATAGCGAAGTAGTAATATGGCGGACGAAGAAGTAAGCCATTAAGAGCGTGGCGCGTGCATATGGGAAACTCGACTGGTGGAAACTCATGGGAAACGCATGGAAGAAGAAGCCGTCAGAGAGAGAGAGAGAGAGAGAGAGAGAGAGAGAGAGAGAGAGAGAGAGAGAGAGAGAGAGAGAGAGAGAGAGAGAGAGAGAGAGAGTTCATCCTTCAGGCGTGGACTCGGAGATGCACGCTTGCAGACGTAACGACGAGGAGACGCGACGAGCCCTTTCGAAGTTTGGACACGCGGCCACGTGTGCGGACCTATCGCCGCCGAATGCTCGAAAAGGCGCGTTTGATGTAGCCACTCGTCTGCATTGGCGTTCCTCGAGTCCCAATCAGACGGACGCAACCGCTACGGAAAAGTAGCTACGGCGATCTCAAGACGCGGCTGCCGAAACTAGACCTCCCGGCTGCGTTCTAGAATGGCACTACGTCAGCACTGAGGGCGAGGCCTCTTTTTTAATGAACCAGCCAGCGGTGCGACCCCGGTAACGCGCCTAGTATGACGCTGCGAGCAGAACCCTTGAGACGTTTCCTTCAGTTGACACGCGCGAGAGCGCGATTGTCGCCACTGGAGCCGCGGCGGTAGCAAGCGTAGGCATATCTAAGAAGAGCTAGAGAGCCCTCCCGCCCCTCCGCCCGCCTTCTCTTTAGCGTGGTGGGGGCGCTGTGAGCAGTTGGCCGAACTGCACACTCCTCCAGCATTCGTGCGATTGGTCAAAAACAGCCGTCGCTCGATCTTGGATACATGGGGCGCCCCAGGGCGGCTGACTCACGCGAGCTTTGCAGGCTGGCGGTGTCCGTCTCGCCGGGCACACCTGGACCTCTTCCTGCATGGGCGAGCTGCCAGCTCGGGTCGGCCAATCACTCGGCTGGCAGTGTGACCCTTCGCTCACGCCCACTTTCTGACCCACATCAGGGCTGCACAGCCGCTCACAGGACCGCTAAGCGTGCGGCTTGACTAGACGGCTTTGCTCTTCTAAAAGTTGACGCTGCTCTGCGACCGCCACCACGTGCTCAAAATATAGGCGTCGTATTCAACAACTGCCTAAATTGTAAAAGCTTCGTTAAGAGACTACTTCCACAGCAAGCCATCGCGTCCGATCCCTATCTAACCGTTCGCTCGCACTTCCGCTGCAGCAAATTTAAAGCGCCTAGAAAGAGATTGAGTTCTCTGAGGGCGCTTTATCAAAATGCGTTATTATTATTATTAACTAAGATTAAGAACTGTCTTCCACAGTAGCTTACAAAAAATTTAGCTAGCTCTTTGGTTCTGCCTCAGCTAGATTATTGTAGTTCCCTTTTGGCTGAGCTTCCGAGAGAAGCCACTAGGTCACTGCAGCTGGCTATTAATATGGCTGCAAGGCTAGTTTTCAAGTCCCAAAGGTTTGACCACGTGTCTCCTTTTCTAAAAGAGCTAGTATGGCCACCGGTTGATCAACGGGTACTGAACAAAGTTCTTACGCTGAATCTCAAGGCCCGCCACGGCTTGACTCCTCCATACCTAGCTGAACTGCTGCATCATTTCAGCGTCCTCGTGCCCACAGATCCTATATGGACAATAAATTAGTTCTTTCATTCCTCTGCTTAAATACTGTAAGCTTTAGCTCTGCAGGTCCTAGACTGTGGAACTCGCCTCCACGACTCCAGCGAAACGACAACTACTCTCCTGCTGCCGACTATGGCACATCCTTTCCAGCGGTCCTAAACTGTTACTTCCATACTACTCACTACCTCAACTGCTCTCCTGACTCAGCTATCGTCTCACTTTTTCTTTGTTGCGTGAAACAAAGTCTGTCGGCTATCGAATGCATACCGAACGATAGCTGTTTAGGCTGCAAGTGCGCTATACAAAACTCTCCTACATAACACTCACATAGTCTTTATGGTTTTTGTGGAGTTACAGATGGAGATACATTACATAATTAATATCAGTATTACCCTCCCTCAGGCCAATGTAATTTCCAAATATGATCTTGGGTTTCATTTCTAAATTTTGACCCTTTTAAGTCTTGCTCCTCATCAGACTCACTTAAGTCATTTACTAACTACATCAACAGTATTCGTGTTTGAATGGCTACCAAATTTCTGAAGCTTATAGATGATAAGATAAACCATAGATTATTGGAAAACCTAGTAATGATGTTGTGCTCATCGGCGATCAAGACTGAGAAGCCCGGCTGCTGAGTTTGGCACAACTGTGAACATTTTAATGGACAGGCAGGAAGGCCTGCCAGAAATTTATTACAGAAGTCGAGACGGGATGTCACATATGCATGGACCAACTTAAATACGGCATCCCTGCCTAAGTAGGAACCCCAATCTTTTGCAATGCAACGTAATAGAAAACATGCAGAATTTACTATGGAGCTGATGTCGTCGTCACACGAAAGGTCATTTTGGTACAGGAAACCCAGATTTCGCTCAGATACGACAGGAGATATGCAGCAAGGTAGTTTAGAGAGTTTAAAGTTCTGGAAGGCAAGGAGGAATCAAAGCACAGGTACACAGGCTGTTTTTCATGCGAATACAACGAAATCCTACATTGCGTCTCGCTATCTGGGTACAATGTAAACTTGGAAAAGAATTGGACTTAGCATAGAGCCCTGGGGCACTTCTTACATGAAAGGCTCCTCTGATGACTGTTGTCCGTTGTCCATCAATGTTCTGAAATCTTCCGCTAGGATTCAGAGATCTGATAAAGTTACAAAGTGCACGACGTGAACAGTGAATGAGGGTAGGTTTAAGTTCTCCTTTCTTCTCTTCTTCTAGTGGTACAATGAAATTAACGAGGAATTTAAAATAGAAATAAATAAAATTAACGAGGTAGGAATTCGTTTTCAGACATCGATTTTCTGTTGGCCTAGGAACGAATTCTTATTTTTTTTAAAGTAGCTCAGTGTGCCGATAACGTACGAAGCCATCAAAACTTGAAAAAGGCAACCGAGGGCCAACCAATAAGCGGTGGCACTTTAGAAACTCAACGTAACGTGCAAGTTCGTCAACTCTAACAACAGCAGGAGACCCAAAGAGAGGAATCTAAAGAGCATCGATGCGCACGATTTCTACCCACTTCCGGCCTGCCAAAGCCAGTTACGATAGATATTCCGTAATCTTCGCTGGGTGGTCAATACTCCTGGCCTGCTCCTTAAATTGTGTACAACTGGTGCAAAACCCGCCGGTGTAAAACTTGTTTAGTCTGTCGTCAACGGTGCAGCTGCTTCATCAGATCACTCCTACAAGAGCTTCACTAGCTCGCTATCAAACATCTGAAAGACTTCAATATCCCCTCTTTTTGGCCTACTACTAGTCACTTCACCAGCTTGCATCAGCCTCACTATCAGACTTCGTTACTTCTCGAGATGCATTCTTGCATAACCCTCTCCTGGATTCCAGGCCGTACTCGCACTAAAATTACCTCTCACTAAAATTAGCGCCCAGCGATTACTAGCTATTATTTGTTATCTTTTCAACTCATGTGCACCGAAAGTCTGAAATTCACGCCTGGCTTAGGTCACTACCTGTAATGAATGACTTTACATCCTTAAATTTTCAGATAAAGGCGCACATGTTTCTCTGAGCATTCCGTGCGCCCCAGTGGACTAGTCTTTTTGATCCTATGTGGTTCGAGCGCTTATTTTGTATATATAGCCTATTTTGTATATGCATATATAGCGCTTATATTTGTGCATAATTCAGTGCTTGTTACTACCTCCAACGTCCTTCTAACCGGAAGCCACGTGAGTCTTCCGGTGCGCTTTTTCATGCCAGTCTTTGCGGGATATCTTGTGTGTAGTTAATCCTTTTGAAAGATATTTATTCCCTTGCAGTTAGTAGCAAAGCACCTAGATAGTGATTTGGTTTTCTTATGGCACAACGCAGGTGCTAACTACTTTTATTATTATTATTAATTTGTGCGTTTGCGTAGATAGACAAGCGGTTTCCCTAATGCCCGTGGCTGTCCTGGTCCGAAATGATCTTTCACTAGATGGCGACATCATCTCCACCGTCAAATCGGCCTATTGTCATCTGTGAAACATTGCGAAAATTCATACTGATAAGGATACTATAGCCTAGATGTATCATGCAATTGTGACATTCCATTTAGACTTCTTCAACTCGTTACTGTTGCAGTAAATTGTACAGCCTCTGGATGGAGATTTAGCTCCTCTTATGGTGCTATAAAAAGACATTGTTATTATTATTATTATTATTATTATTATCATTATCTCGCTACTTGCAGATTCTCCTGCCAGTACAACATGGCGCCTGCAGCTCATTCAAGACCCTGCAGCATGCATGCTTGTCTGCCGTGAACGCCGCATCTGGTACACTGTACTACTTCTCCCCGACCTGCACTGGCTGCCCCTACTGCAGCTTACAAAATTCAAGGTGCGACAATCGTTGGCTTTTTAAGTTCCTTTACTCTCTAGCTCAAGTTTGCCTCCATGAAATAGCGCTCAGGCCTCCCCTCGTAACAGCTTTTACTCTGATTCTGGTGGGATCGCTGTGTCTCTAACTAACCTCAAATCCTCTGAAGACTGAGTCTTCGATTGTTATGCTCCCACGGTCTAGAGCCCACTACAGAGTGAGATCACGACAGCCCCTGACTTGACAGCATTTAAAAATTGAGCTAACAGTTCCACTGTTTCTCTCAGCTTCGACAGCGGTGTCAGCTGTTCTTTGATTTATATCGTCCATGCTATCACGAATTTGATATAATTATCATTTGAATTATTAATGGTGCATTGTTTTACTAATGAGTTTAAATACTTCATGTTCACACTTGTTAGGTGCCTTGAGCAAGTCTTGCTTCTTGCAGGGCGCTATACAGACTTTTTATTATCACGATTATTATTATTATTGTGCATTTTGGTTAAATTTTTATTGTACTTGATATTATTTACTCTAACTTTAGGAATCGTTACTTTTTAGTTGTGGCATAATCTCAGCGACAATGCACTGGCAAAAGGAACATGTCCGCACGACGACACCGTGGTAAATTTCTCCAAACAGTGCCAGCCGCCAGAACCAGCGGAACCGCACTCCGTGAGGGGGGTCCTCACTATTTCCCATGCTACCTCGACCTCTGGCCATAAAGATCCATCAACAGGCCATCAATCGGCCACACCGCGATCAACAAGGTCGTAAGTGTCGACTAGCCATAAAGTGGCAACAACACAATCAACAAGGTCATCAATGTCAACAGGCCATTAGCAGGCCACATTACTTAAACAGTATTGTACCGCGTATAAGCTCACCATTTTTCCAAATTTTGAGGTCAGCTAATGGAGAGGGGGCTTATACATAGGAGGTTATTATACTCTTTTGCTTCAATATTTAGCTAAACACCGTACCTCCTTTGAATGGCACCCAACCAAGATTAACTGGTCGCTAAAATGTGTTTGGTAGACTTAATTATCAACACAAATTTGACATTCCACGGATTCGTAAAGCCCTCACAATGAAGGACGAAGCTGATGGTGTCATTGAGATCGATGACTGCACAGACCTGGATGAAGGAAGCAACGGACGCGGCCAAAACGACGACGCAGGCGGCCACGACAACGACGGGCATCATTATGAAAGCTGCCACTACATGTGCAGAAGCCGTGTCGATTGTGGAGGTGGCGACGACATCAGTAGCACTAACGGCGACCACGATGACCAGGATCAAGTTGGAATGCGAAAAACCGGACATAAGAAAATACAAGCTGCTGGCTTCAAGTTAAAATTAATTCAGTATGCAAAGGACAATAGCAATCATGCAGCAGGGAGAATGTTTGGACCTGTATAAGACCGCAGAATCATCAGAAGATGGAGGATGGAAGAAGAGGCTCTGCAAATATTCCCAAGGCAAAAAAGGCACGTCACGGAAAATTTGCAAAGTGGCAAGAGTTCCAAAGTGACTTCTCGTTAAACGACCACATCAGCTCCACAATCAAGTCTGCCTACTTTCAGCTATATAACATTGCTAAACTTCGGGCTTGTTTAGATAAGGATACCACGTCTAAGTTGGTCTTAAGAACTTAAAAACACACTTATTTAGGACAGCCCATGGTGGGTCCCTGTGATTCGTCCTTCATGTGCTTATACGTGCTGACACTGTGCATGCTGCCACTAACCACACTTGCATACTGACCCTGTGCATGTCACTCCTAACCATGTTATTCATGTTGTTTATCAAGCATGATATTATTCCCCATTCAATCGTGTTTCCCTTTGCAGCAAATGTAAAGCGCCTAGAAAGAGACTGAATTCTCTGAGGGCGCTTTATCAAGTGCATTATTATTGTTATCATTATTAAGAGGCAGAGAATGGGGCTAAAACTTGAGTATTGAACAAAGAGAGAATAGAAAAGCAAACCAAAGTGATCCAGCCGGAAGCCAAGAAGATTGGTATGAACAGAGGAGCTGTGACGTTTACAGGAACTGCAAAGTGGTGCTATCACTTTATGAAACATCAGGGATGGGCCATGAGAACGCTGACTGAATTGGCAAAAAAATGCCACAAAACATGAAGAAAAGCTCTTGAACTCCAAGAAGTTCTCAAATTCAGCTGCGAAAAGAAAAAAATTGAGGTGTCCCGCATCCACAATATGGAAGAGCTATCTGCAACATTCGACGCCCAAGATGCAATAGAACTGTTGATGTTACAGGAGCCAAGAGGATATCAATCAAAACTACAGGGGGGAAAAGTCGATACACTGCAGTGTTGGCATGTGCAGCAGATGGCACAAAACTTAAACCAATTGTCATTTTCCGACGTAAAACACTTCCAAAAGAGCAGATTTTAAAAATATTGGTCCTTGAAGTTCATGAAAAGACTTGTGTGGACAGAGAGGAGTGAAAGTGTGGTTTTTAAAGGCACTTGGCTGCCTAATGGAAGGACTTTTGAAAAACCTACCTGGCTCGTGTTTGATTCGTACAGGGGAGATTTGAAGGACGAAGTTAAGAAAGTGGCAGCTGACATGAAAACTAAGCTGGTAGTTATGCCGAGTGGTCTTAATAGTCAGTTGCAGCATCTGGATGTAAGCATCAATAAATGATTCTAGGCCTTTATATATATATATATATATATATATATATATATAATCTGTATTCTTAGTTATACATTCATCAACATAGAGGGAAATGTCCTACCCTGGGGGGGTAATGTCCGGGGGAAATGCCCTAGGGTCCACCATGGGGGGAAATGTCCTACATTTCCTATATTTCTCTATACATATGATATTACTCACCATTCAATTGCATTTCCCTTTGCAGCAAATGTAAAGCACCTAGAAAGAGATTGAGTTCTCTGAGGGCGCTTTATCAAGTGCATTATTGTTATTATTATTCCCTGAGACTCCACATGAGGAGCAGGATGTTCTTACGAGTTTTCTTTGGAGTATTTGGTGCCTCTAAGTGGCCATGTCAGTGCTCAGTCGGTGCCTTCGTCTCAGGAAACAAAGGAAAGTGAAAAGCCTAGCTGATTGAAAAGGACGAACGATAAAGCCAGCTGTACAGAAAGATCTGTTCAGGACCGAAAGAAGGACAGTTTCAGGGTCAAGCTGTCTAAGAACAAATAGTATCGCTTCAGAAAAGTTTTGAAAGTGAGTTTCACTGTCTAGGAGTTGCAGAGCAAGTTTCGTTCCCAAAGACTAGACTTTTCTCTACACAATTTTGATGGGGTCGAACCGGTAGAAAATTTCTTACCTTTCCTGCCGAGCAGAGCTGTGTTGTGTGGGAACTCGGAGGTATTGGCCTGTAGAGCAGACCAGGCAGGAGATATTGAATCTGCATCAAAGCAAACTGTGGAGCTCACTGACTCAATTTGACCGACTGACGTAGCCACTCGAGCGCGGGATGCTCCATAGAAAACTCGTACGAACACCCTGCTCCCCATCGATGAAGAAGATCGAGCGAGGCGATTCGTGAGCAAAAGATAAGAGTCGTCATTTCATGCGCATCCCATGTCAGAGCAGCCTTTTGTATTCGAGCCCTACCCCCAAGTGACGAGGTAGTGGTGTTATATATATATATATATATATATATATATATATATACTCTTTACCGAAAAAAAGAGAATTACGTAATTGTCTACTCAACAGGCCACCATTATATATATATATATATATATTTATTGATATATATATATGTAATCAAATGAAGTTTACGCTTTATTTAAATAAAATCAACTCAGTATAATTGGACGTTTTGTTAATTCCGCATGACATGTTCACTGGTTGGCCTCGTACAACACAGTTCATTTGAATAGTATAATCACAAAAACTGTACTTTGCTCAATGAACTACTGATAGGCCAATTAGATCAATTACGTAAACCCTAGGCCCTAAACAGGGGTAAATTGCCTACCCCAGGGGGAAATTTCCGGGGGAATATTCGGGAGAAATGTCCGGAGGAAATGTCCGTCCATCGATTTAGGCGTACTGCGAGCTGTGTTAAATTGTATTGACGATGCCTTCTATGCACATTATGAGGCTGGCCAAGAAGAAACGACGCTTAGTGGTCAGTTATGGTAAGCAAGCTACCGCTTTGTTGCTCAAGGCGACCGATTGCCTTTCAAAGATGGGTGTACAGACAGTAATGGTGCATGACTGTAGTAGACCGGATACAAAACTAAGGGAGAAACTCGGAAGTTAGGTTGCTATGTACGAAAGATATTCGATCTCCAACCCTCTAGGTCGTCAATGTGTGAAAATAAAACGTTAGCTTAAGGAAGCAAACAAGCAGCCATTGCTCGCCTCGTTCGGACAATTTACCAGAGACCCGCTCGTAGTTAGAAGCATCCGAAAACAAAATGGCTACTGACCCCGAAGATAAATGCAATCAGCTTCAGGCCCGATTGTACACGGATAGCTAGCCTTAGCCGCGTTATAATTTTTCCCTCTAAAGTATCTCGGATAATTGCCTGAAGATGCGACTTCCTTAATTCGGCGAGGAGCAACCTTTAAAGAGGAGACAACTTTACAGGGCCAGCTACAGCAGCTGGCAGTCAGTGCGTCGGATGCTGCCAGGGCTGCGAGCAGAACTCTGCGCTTCAGCGTCAGTTTAAAGAGCCTGCATCCAGAATTACGAGCCGGTTGCCTAGTTCGCACGGTGTTCTCTTGGCAATGAAAGATCGTCAGTGCCGAGTCGTGCGAAATCTATTTACTGCTGCAAGTCAAATGAGCAAGACCGGGACGCGATTTTCCTGTGGAACTTAGAACTAGACTGCAGCTTCAGCATCGAAACAGGAGTCAGCACAAATGTCTTCTCCGGCCGGAAGCCTGTGAACCGCCACACAGACGCTTAACTCTGCGTGGCCGTTGCAGCTCCTTACCTCGGGACGGCTTGCCCCAAGCCTACTTTCCAGAAAAAGCACTGCCTCCGTTCCACGAAGCGGCCCAAGATACCGCGCCCAAGCCACATCAAAAGCGGACCAACATGCCGCAGCCGAGTACTGGCCTGCACATGAACTACATGACTAGTGATCTCAAGATCACATGTCAAATGGGGCTGCTACAAAAACCCAGACAGAACAGCAGACCTACCACGGGAAGCTAAAAGCGCAGCATGATATGACGATGCATCTTAGACGGTTTTTACAAGCAGGCAGGCTAAAGAACAGTCACTCGGAATCATGTCAGTACACTGCCATCGATGGCTAGGTGAGCCATGATGGTACACTAGGTAAGGCGGTTGCTTTCACGACCTCGGTCCCGAGGTCATGGATTCGATTCCTGCGGTGGGCGATTCTTTTATCGCATTTATATTATCGCATTTTTATTTATCGCATATTTATATTTATATTTTATTTTTATTATTTATTTATTATTTCTTTATCGCCACTGCAAGCGGTGGTGACAGCCATAACGGCTTTTCTGTCGCTATACAAAAAGAGGCTGTTGAATCAGCTAGGATTTATTTATTTTATTTAGGTGTACCCTGCACCGCGATAACTTACGGAGGCACTGATCGGAGCTGTCGCGTTCAATGCGTGGGCCCTCGCTGTCACCCACCGCCCCCCCCCCCCCCTGTACAACCAGACAAGCTCCCTGTACTGGGCATCAACTACCATGCCCTAGGTAATAAACCACTTATATATATATATATATATATGTGTGTGTGTGTGTGTGTGTGTGTGTGTGTGTGTGTGTGTGTGTGTGTGTGTGTGTGTGTGGGTGTGTGTGTGTGCGCGTCTGTGTGTCTGTGTGTCTGTGTCTGTATGTGTGTCTGTGTGTGTGTGTCTGTGTGTCTGTGTGTCTGTGTGTCTGTGTGTCTGTGTGTGTGTGTGTGTGTGTGTGTGTGTGTGTCTCTGTGTGTGTGCCACGCGTGTGTACGTGCGTGTGCATGAGTGTGAGTGCGTGTGCATGAGTGCTCGCGTACATCATGACAGGTTTTTGCCCACCACATATAGTTTTTATTACGTGTAATTTAGCCCAGGAGGTAAGGTGCTCGAACTTCATTATCTAGGTCGTGGGCTCGAATCCTTCGTGAGCGATCCTTCTATTGCCAACTGCAATCGGTGAGAATACCCGCTAAGGCTCTTCTGCCGCTATGCGAATGAGGCTGCTAAACCAGCTAAAATTATTTTTTAAGACCGGCCGTGAGTTCACTTTTATGCAAGGCTAAGAAGACTTAACAGGTGCAGTGCGTTCGGATTGGACGCCGGGCACATGCGCCAAACGATTAGATGCTCATACGCAAGAAATTCCGTACGCTCACACTCGTAGCCTTTAGATCTTGTAGCTATCTGCTTGCAGTATGGGCAGATGGCTATGTGACAACCACATTGAGCGTGAGTTCGTTCGCCGCGAAAAATAAGAATACCAGCAGCCGATCTATAATAATAAAAATAATAATGATACACTTGATAAAGCACCCTCAGAAAACTCAATCTCTGTCTAGGTGCTTTACATTTGCTGCAAATGAAACACGATAGAATGGTGAGTGGTATCATGCTTGATAAACCAAACATGAATAACGTGGCTAAGGATGACATGCACCGGGTCAGTATGCAAGTGTGGTTAGTGGCAGTATGCACAGTGTCAGCACGCACAAGCACATAAAGGACGCATCACAGGGACCCAATAAATGCTGTGATAAATAGGTGTGTTTTCAAGTTCTTTTTAAATGCGATCCAGTCAGGGATGTCGTGTCGCAGGTCGGGAGTGAGTTTCACGCTTTGGGAGCATAGGAAATACGTGCACAGTCTCCAAAGGATCTGATGTTTGTACGAGGTATAGGTAAACAGTTAATTTCCAAAAAGCGGCTGATGCGATGCTTAGCCAGGTGGGGGAGTAGATCTGATAGGTAGCCTGGAGCCAAAGAATGAAGGGACCTAATAGTGAGCGACAATACCTTGAAGTCGATCCGTTGCTTGACTGGAAGCCAATGCAGAACGGCGAGAAGTGGTGTGATATGGCAACTACGACGCTCATGACAGACAAGCCTAGCTACAGAGTTGTGCACCAGCTGTAAGCGCCTGATTGCACATGCCGGTAGGCCAAAAAGCAATGAGTTACAGAAGTCAAGACGGGATGTCACAAAAGCATGGACCAACTTAGATGTGGTATCCTTATCTAATCAAGCCCGAATTTTAACAATGTTATGTAGCTTAAAGTAGGCACTTTATTGTGAAGCTGACGTGGTCATCTAACGAAAGGTCACTTTGGAACATGACGCCTAGATTTCTTACAGATTTAACAGGAGATATGCTGGCAGAGCCGATTTTGAGTGTTAGCCTTTCAAATTTCTGAATCACATTTGGTTTGGCCCAAAACTAGTAAGTTAGTTTTATCATCACTTAATTTAAGAAAATTTGCCGCCATCCATGTGGGGATGTCATCAATACGTGCAACAAGGGAGTTGAGAGAACTCGATCTGGCTTTCAATCGTCCCCAGGCTCCCAACTAGTGCCACGGCCGGTTGCACATTTTAGGCCAAATATGGGCCGGTATCTGGTATTGGTCAAAGTAAGAATTTAACAATCTGAATATTAAACCGGCTGGACATTAACAGGGGGGTGAAATCACGCTCGTGCGGGCAGCCGCCTGAGACTCTCTCACAGCCCGAATTATGGGCAAACGGGCACCGACCAGCGGGCGTCTGGCTCCTAGCCGGTATGACTAGCGAGTTCGAGTTCTCGAACCAACGAGCGAAACCGGAAGCGGTTCGCCCAGCTCGCCGACCAATCGTTCTAACGAGGTCCCGGAGCCGTAGGGGTCGACTGTCTCACCCGGGGCAAATGCCCGCTACTGCTAGCCGGCAATATCATATTTTTACGAGTATAAGTAGCATTTTTTCCAATTTTTTTTGAAAAATTAAACCTGCGACTTATAAACTGCAAGCCAATATTTGACACCAGGAGGGAGGATTAGAAAAGCCAGTATCGAGCAAGTTTATACTTTTCCATGTGGATTGTACATGCTTGGGACAGCATCAAAACAGAAGTCATTGTGAAGTCTTTCAAGAAGACATGAATTTGAAACATACTGGATGGAACTGAAGATGATGCAATGTATGAGGAAAGCAACGATTTAGACATTGACGATATTGCAGAAGACTTATGAAGATGTTAGCAGTGATACTGATGACGAGTTTCTTGCTTACTGTGACGATTGTTTCCTTTGCAGCAAATATAAAGCGCCTAGAGAGAGATCTGAAGAGTTCTCTGAGGGTGCTGTATCAAGAGTATTATTATTGTTAAAGCAAACTTATATTAATACAAAATGAGCTATATATTGAGTAATTATATTTTTAAATAAAGACTGTCTTTCAAAAAAGGTGTCCGTAAATTTAGAGTGCGACTTATACCTGGGTGCGACTTATACCTGGGTGCGACTTATACTCGTAAAAATACGGTAGTCGTCAACGACGATAGCAGCGCTGGTCATGCGACACTCGGCAGTGCTCGTCCTGGAAGAAACCAGCCAGATTATGGCTGATGGTCATTATTCGCGATTACTCGAAAGTCTAGTGGCCGAGGCCGTATACAAACAAGACGGCGCCACGAGATAGAAGGCTTACTGGCCTACCAGCATGTGCGATCAGGCGATTGCAGCTGGTGCAAAACTCCGCAGCTAGGCTTGGCCGTCGTGAGCGTCGCAGTTGCCACATTACACCACTTCTCGCCGACCTGCACTGGCTACCAGTCAAGCAACGGATCGACCAAGATTTTTTCACTCACTTTTAGGTCACTTCATTCTTTGGCTCCAGCCTATCTCTCAGGTATACTCCCCCATCAGGCCAAGCATCGTACCACCCGCTTTTCGGAATCCAACAGTCTAGAAATACCTCGTACAAACCTTAAATCCTTTGGAGACCGTGCATTTAGTTCGTATGCTCCCAAAGCCTGGAACTCTCTCCCGACCTGCGTCAGAACGTCCCCCGACTTTACCACATTTAAAAAGAACTTACAAACACACCTATTTAGGACAGCATTTAATGGGTCCCTGTGATTCGTCCTTCATGTGCTTATGCGTGCTGACACTGTGCATGCTGCAACTAACCACATTTGCATGCTGACCCTGTGCACGTCACCCCTAACCATGCTATTCATTTTGTTTGTTTATCAAGCATGATATTACTCACCATTCAATTGCATTTCCCATTGCAGCAAATGTAAAGCGCCTAGAGAGAGATTTTGAGTTCCTTAAGGGCGCTTTATCAAGTGCATTATTGTTATTATTATTGTTATTATTAAGGCAGTTGGGATTCCACACTCGTCATTGGCATCGGAGCTGGTTTGAGCTCTAGGCCGCAGAGCCGTCGGTGTACGTCGTGGCCGCTGTTGACCGCCTGCCAGTCACCGTCCGCTGCTGTCGGATATTCTGGTCTACCTTATGGATACGGACCTAAAGTGTTAAAGTGTGAGCGCTCTTTGTCGCTGCCGTGCTCCTACTAATTCCGGCGTACATGCGCCACATTATTGGTGCAGCACCTACAAATAGCCAGCCGTGCTACAAGGTTCAGGCGTCGTCGCCGGTATTCGGCGCGCGTCTTCGGAGACTAGTGCCGCTACGAGCGCTGCGCTCGCGGCGCGATTACGACCGTGCGTGGAAGCCGCGCCGCGCGTTGGTAACGCGGACTTGTCCGGCGGCCTGAACTGCCGCGGTCCTCGCTTCGCATTCCTTCTAGTTGAGCCGCCGACACGACCTCTAGCGAGCACGCTGAAAGAATGCTCGCGCGCCGCTTGCGAGCGCGCGGTCCCCTTGCACGCGCGCCGCTCCAGCGTTTAAGCCCTGTCACGTGTTTAAGTCCGCCGGTCGTCATAAACGAGGACTCCCAACTCTAGTCACGCCCTCCGTAGACAGGAAAGTTCTCTTATTGGGGAACAACACACGGGGAAATTATTTTTATTTTCAGCTCTACAATGACGGCCGTGGTGGCAAATTTAGGTGTGACCGTCGGACGCAGACTCGAATGGTCACATTATGTGCACGCTCAGAGATATGCGCCGGTATGTCTATGGCTGCCAACACGCGACCTGCTGCGCTCTAGTCCGCGCATGTGTACATGTGGACTCGCTGTGCGTGTCAGTACACCGCTTAGTCCACGTCGTCGCCGGCGAGGATGGCAGACGCTAATTCGGTCGATGCCTCGGACAAAATCAGTAAGAGGTACGTCAGTTTTTTTTAAGCGTTAGCTGAAATCCAGCGAGGGCTATATCTATATCCATAGCCCTCCGAACGGGCTGCAAGCGGGAAGTAACTAGTCGCGAGCATGCCGGCGGGTCGGCCCTTGCGTCTGGCGGGCAGTGTGTATAATGGCCGTGCCGGTCGGTCGCACTTGGATTATCTGGCGCTGAACCAAATTCTAGCCCGGTTCGACCGATCACTTCCGAATAAGCTGCTCATTCGGGCTGTCATGTACGAATGGCCCTCTCCCGCTGGGGCAGGAACTCCTTATGCTGTGGCCACCCCATTGTTCCGCTGGCCAAAAGGTTCCTGGCGCCGCCGCCGCGCATCTGCTTGCTTCTGCCGAAGCGGCGCAGTGATCTCGCTGTGCACGTACTGCCGACGTCCTGCTCAGACTACCAACGAGTCGTAGCTTGCCTCGTGTTCCGGCAGTCCGAGCTCGGTATCGAGCTCTGTATGAGTTCGGTTTGCCCTCGATTAGTTTCATTGGGAGAAAAAGATGAGCCCATCGCCCTTTTTGCGAGAGTGATGAGAGGCGTTTGCTAGCTCTCATATGTGCGCCGCGGCGTCGGCCGTGGGTCGATCGATGGCTCCCAAACCTTCACTCAACTAGTGGCAGAGTGTGGTAGAGGCAGCTTGTGAAAGAAAAACTCTCGCATGCATTTGTAAGTCTCGAAGGAGATTCCGGATCATTATAAGGTATGTTCAGGTAGGTGTCCTCCGGCTCATTCAGGCGAGCATTTGCAGCACGGCGGTACCCTGCCGATGGAATGAGCCTCGAATTTAACCGCAGCATCCTTCGACTGCCTCCTGGGAGGGAGTCCGAAGCAATTAGTCAAAAGCTCTTGTCAGCTTCGGGGGGGGGGGGGGGCTTTGCATTGCTTTTTCAACCGGTTGACGCGATCTCGTGTCGATCACGCGATGCAGCTGGCCACCCACGTCACAGTGGACAGCGTTGCCGTAAATAAAGTTACATAATAATGAGAGCCATAATGAGAACCTGATTCAAGCAACAGTGTGTTTTGATGGCCTACTGCACAGCTGTGTGGAGCCAGGCAGGTGCAGGAGGCCAGCAGGATTCAGCATCGCCTGACCAAGATCTGCCATTCTCCCCTACGTGGCAAGCCATATGGGGCGACACCTCACTCAGAACAGCATACACATGCAGCAGCAATCTGCTGGGCAGCCTGTGATCTGCGAGATCTGTGTGATCTGGATCTGTGTGATCAGGATCTGTGAGAATGACCGATTGCCGAGCAACCTTTGATGGGAGGGTTGGGGGCTGCAAGCCGTTTGCCCGAGTTCTCGAGAGCTACTTTTACTGTATTACTTGTTGAGCTTGCATTTTGTTCTTGTGTGCATTTGCATGCTTGCCTAAGCAAAATACCTTTCGTGCCATTCTCTCTTGTTTTTTTTAGCTTCTCTTGCAGCGAGTTGTTAAATGCCGGCATAGATTCGGTTCTCTTATAGTGCCATGCAAGAATAAATATCATTATTATTGTTGTTTGAAGTCCTTATGTCTGCATGCTGATTGAGACCAGTTAAGATTCGAGCAGCCGAGTGAGGCACCTACAGGCAGAGAGTGAGCGTGACAGGGATTTATGATGCAACAGCCAGATAAACGGTCGGCAGCTGTGAATAGTGTTGTGCCACCTTGTTTATCTCATTTAGGGGATGTGGCACCAGCCTACAGTTCCTTCATCACTCGCTGATGGAACGGCAGATGATGGGTGTTTGTTTTAGAAAGAATTTTTCCGGGTTTTCTGGTTGTCTTGATTGATTTTAGGCCACGAGCTTTAGCAGCTTTTTTAAATCTTATTTGCAACCAGCCGAAGCTAAAGGTAATTGTGGCCGGTTGAAGCATCGGAAACTGTTGTGGGCATATAACCCTTACAACAACCTTCTGGTGGTTTATTCGGCTGCTAGTGTGTTCTTAGTTCTTGCTATTAAGTTGTGCTCATTGCCTCGAATAGCCATCGATTCGGGTTTCGACGTTACATATTGCTCCTGTTCTTAGACGGCCGTGTCTCGTGTACATAGACCTGCTGCAGCTACTGATCAGCTAGAAAGAATAGCCTTGTTTGAGTAGAGATACACACACTCGATGCAATCGTAATACATTTTGCGGTCCTGCTACTCTGCTGCTTGGTCTCTTGTGCGGCGCTCGGTCTCTTGTGTGTCGTCGCTGTAGCTCAGCCGACGCAAACCAGGGGCCGAGCTGCTCTAGCCTGCACTCAGGCATGCATGCTGCATGCCTGAGTGCACGCTTATGCTTGGTGTGTGATCGTGGCAGATGACGACGCCGGTAGTGATTTGCTTGTGCCCCTTCACCAAATAATTATACTTGGAGCTATCGGCTCACTGAATGGCGCCTGATAGCATTCGAGTAGTCCACAGAGTTCATTAACACTGTTTTTATATCTCGTCTTATGTAAGTCTTTGGTTGCAATTTAAACTTCTGGAGAGCACGTCAGAAGCTGGAAGTACTTCTCGAGGTCACTGCAAAAGGCCCACTTGGTGTGCTTTTTGCAGCTAGTTAGGGAGCCACGGTGAGTGATCCTGCTTCACTTCCAACACGAGTGTCGTTTGAAGGACGTTGAGTTCGTGTTGTGTTAATACGCAGGATATTTGGGATCGTACCTAGTTTGTTTGTGTGGTCCTGGTGGATATGGGCTGCTCGCTCGTGGGACGATCTGGAACTTAAACTGTAGCTGTAGCAAAACTCGTCCTCAGCTCGTAAGTTGGTACAAGCTGCCTATAGGATGAAGCTTACCGTAGATTATACTCTAGTGCATGGGTGCGTGTGCACCACACATGCCTGGTTTGACTGAGTGAGCCCCAGGGTAAGGTGCTCGCTCTTCACGACCCGGGTAGTGGGTTTGAGTCCTGCATCCGATGTAAGTGGTGGTGAACGCCACCAAGACTCTTCTGCTGCTATGTAATTGAAGCGGTTGAACCAGCTGTTCTTCCCTGGAGTTTTTTAAATGTTCACTTGTTGCTCTGTGTGTGCTTGCATCGAGTGCTGCCCAAGTCAGCTCTGTGATAAACGTGGCACTCAAGTGAAAGTCCTCTGTGTGGTGCAGCCATGCATCCATCATACGGTCATTCATCCATTGCTTGTGCTGCTCAAACCAATGACTACTTCATATCGGTTCGTCCGCCCCCCCCCCACCCGGACGGTGGCTGTGTCTCAGCTCTCAATGCCCACCTGGACGTCGGATTGTTCGACCGCCGTTTCCCTTCCAACTAGCTTTCTTTCTAACGCGCGCGTAGACCGAGCTGTGATCGGGCAGCGAGATCTCGGCACTGCTGCTGCCACGGCGCCCCACTCACACCGGCCGTCGTTGATAGGTTCCCACCTACGGTTTCCTGCTGAGCGAGTACTCTCTTCTAAGCTGCGTCTGCTGCCACTTTCGTCAGCTTCGACGTCACGTCGCTCGTTGCAATGTCGAGAGCGCTGCTGTCTCTCACCTCTCGATCGTGCTGCCTGCTGATGCAGCAGCAGCTGCAGCAGCCCCGGCGGCAGCTCTTGATTCCGTCCATCAGCCACGGCGTGACCGTTGCCATGGCGTTGACGACTCGGTGTGTACCTGGTCTCTTCTCCTGCTCGTTGACTCGGCATCGTTTCTCCGACTTGTGTCGATCGTGTGGTTAGAAGGCTCGTTGCTTGTGTGCTGAACTTGCAGTGACCCGACAGCAGCGGCTGCTGCAGCATCCGTTGCTGCCGTCCATGCGCACGGCGGCCACTGCACAGTCGCGTCTCTCTGTCGTCTCGAGAGGTGGCACTGCTCATCTGCCTCGGCGTTTTCAGCGAGCAAAAGAGGCAGCAAAAGGCTCAGCGCAAAGCTGCCGAGAAGGCCGCGAAGGTCGCCGCCGACGCTCCTGAGAAGAAAGAGGAGCCAGAAGGAGGCGGCGGCGGAAAGCTGAGCGATGAGGACATTGATCCGAACGTGGGTGTAGAGCTTTTCTCTGCCACTCCGCTGTCGCCTGGGCCTGCATTGCGCGCCGGTCTCTGTGGCTGTGCTTGCACCTGCACGGCGCGCGCTCGAGCCTACGTACGTGATGGAGCGTGTGTGTGTGCGTGCGCGCGTGTGCACTTACGTGTCCACATCGACGGCACGGTCTCGTGCACGAGTTCTCGTGCACGCGACGCTTCGCGGATGCCGGTGACCTGCTTGCTCTGCTCTCGTTTGCTCGGGGTGTGCACCACGCTGCTGTTTTTTGAGGTAGCAGGCATTCACTTCACTCGCCCTCTGCCCTTTCGTTAATATGCATCGCTGCCTCGACGCATCGAGTTTCTCTTTTTTCTTTGTTTTATATTGGATGTTCGGATGTTGTTGGATGGATGTTGTTGATTGTCATGCTTACTTATTAAGTGCCTAGAAAGAGATAGTTCTCTGAGGGCATATACGAATGTATTGTTGTTATTGGTTTCTTTTTATTGCCCTTGAAACCCTCTCAACGGAATTGGTAGCATTCGCGTGGGCGTTCGTTAAACTGCCAACGTCTCCATTGTAGAAGTGACGATTCCTGATCTTTTGTAACCTTTCTCAAGTTTGCTCTTAGTAGACGTGGCTACAAGTTTATCTGAATGCCGACAGGTGTTTAGAAGAGGCAAGGCGTTAGAGGGAGTTCGCAAGATGACAGCAATTTTCAGCCATTGAATCTCGGGCGCATGCTAGAACCAGCGTCGTTGCGTAACCATGCTCACCCTTGATGACTGCAGCATGCGGCCGGAACCTATGTGGTTTTTTCTCTCCCCCTTTTCACCTCTGCCTCCCTCCCCCTGTCCTCCTTCCCCCTTCCTAGTGCCATCTGCACGCCACCACAGCCCCGTCTCTCGTGCGAAATTTTCTACCCGAAATTGTCTACCCGAGTTGGAAGTAGCACTGTATGCAGCCCGTGCCATTTATTTAATGTAAGCGTCTTGCGAGACGCTGGTTCTAGCCAGTTTGTCATCTTGCTGGCTCGTAGGAATATGTCAAGCTGAGGACGGCTCACGTGAAGAGTCTAAAGGAAGCCGGCGAAGCGCCCTACCCGCACAAGTTCAGCGTCTCGATATCGTTGACGGATTTCTTGGACAAGTACAATTACCTCCAGCCTGGCGACAAGGTCGACCAAGTGGTCAGCGTCAGCGGTGAGGGCGTGAGCGTACTGTTTGAAGGTGTAATCCTGTGTGCAATGTTCAGCTTGGAAGGGTCACTTAGCTCACCCTAGCCAAGTGTGACCACTTAACGTTGTCTGCTGCTTGCCACTGGATCTCAGTCGAGGAGTAAGGCACTCCGCCTGCCACTTCACGACCCAGATCCGCGCGTTTGAGTCCTGCAGCAGGCAATCCATATTGCATGCATCAAGAGGGATTGATAGCTAACAACGCTTGCATGCTGACCCTGTGTATTATTATTATTGTTGTTATTATCATTATTATTATAGCTGCTGTGGCCTTTCTGGCCGGCTGTATAGATGAAGCTGCCGCATGAGCTAACATTGACCTTTGCTACTGCCTGGCAACTAGCTTCGCTTGTTTTCTGCCTGGCCTTTAGTCCTTCCGGTATAGTTATCGCGACTTCTTTCCATCGTCTGTCGGGATGCAAACGAGCTGGTCTGCTGCTGGTGGTCTTAGCAAAATAGTGCCGACGTGGAGCTGAACATTGCATTGCTTTTGTCGTCGTAGAGCGAATTTTGGCTTGCATGTAATTTGCACTTGAGCTAAAGATTGGTAGTCTGGCGGGTCACTAAACATCCTTTGGGAGGGGAGGGGTTGACCACGTTGACCTTTTTTTAGCAACCACAGTCGTGGGCTCGAGCCCTTCAGTAAATGTTAATCGCCTGGATAAGAGATTGAGTTATCTTACGGTGCTATACAAGTCAAGCATTAATTTATTATATATAACTTGACTTTATCGAAGTAAAACCTAGAGGCACGCACAGTTTATTTAGGCCAACCTAATGCAGCATAGTCGTTGCCACAGAAGCGGGCCCAAGACCTCGTCCGGTAATATTTGTTATTGGCCCCCCCCCCTGCCGGCCTTCGAGCCACAGTCGCCTAGCGTTGCTGTTAGACGACATGGATAATTAAGTGACCGTGTGCACTTTACTCCCATGTATCACTACTTAGATCGGCGTGCATGCTCTGGGCTCACTGTATCTCAGGCACGTGCTCGTTACAAGACGCCATGCTGCCGGCTGCATTTGCTCAGCCGTACTGCCGCCTCTTTGGGGGGGGGGGTGCGATGAAAAAAATGCCTCTATCGATCTCGCTTTCGTTTGCAGGAAGGATTCATGCAAAGAGAGAGTCTGGCGCAAAACTCATCTTCTATGACGTGCGCGGCGAGGGCGTCAAGCTGCAGGTTATGGCCACTGCGGCGTAAGTCGTTCGCTTCCAGTGCTGATGGGTAGTGCAGCTTGCTGGGCCGGTGCGGATGTGCCAGTCCTTTCTGTACCAGAGCCCCTGTCTGCCGCGCAGGTCTTTCAAGTCAGAGGCCGAGTTCGTCGCCATTAACGACAAGCTAAAGCGTGGTGACATCGTGGGCGCCGTGGGCAATCCAGGCAAGTGACTCGCCAGCAGTGCAGCTTTCATCAAGCAGCAATCGAGCTGGAGGGCGCACTAGTTTAAAACATCCGGCGAGCGCACCAGCTCAAAGATTCACTGCACTTGCTGCTGTCAGGCTTTTGTTGCTTGCTGCAGGGGCGACCAGTAAAAACGGTTGAGTTCCATAGACATTCCTCCATGTAGATGCAGCGAAAAGCAGCGGGGATCGGTTTAACTTCTCCTTATGAATGGGAGATTACCCAAATACTCGGATAATCTGTCAGAGCAAAATCCGGGCCTTTGGAGAGTCAAGACGTTTTGCTCGTTTGCTTCTGTTATGGCTCCCAATCAAGCAGCACATCGACTACATGATTGTGTCACTCAGTTCTAGGTCTCTTCATTCTCTGGCTCCAGCCTACCAAGCAGAACTACTCCCCAACCAGCCTGCCTAGGCATTGTACAACTAACTCTTCTGACTCAAGTCGTCTACCTATAGCTCGAACCAACCTTAAATCCTTTGGAGACCATGCCTTTAGTTTGTATGCCCTCAAAGCCTGGAACTCACTCTCGACTGGCGTCTTGTCATCTCCTGACTTGAAGATATGTAAAAGGAAGCCAAAAAACTCACCTGCTTCTCACAGCATTTGCCTGCCCTTGTGATTTGTTCTTTATGTGCTAATGCATCCTGACACTGCAGATGTTACTTCTAACCTTATGTTGTATGTCGACACCGTGCATGCTACCACTAACCATATGGTTATGCTTTGTATACTGCATGTGTTAAGTATCTAGAAAACGTAGAGGTCTCTGAGAGTGCAGTACAAATGTATTATTATTACTACTACTACTACTACTACTACTACTACAAGTACTACTTCGACCATTCTGCTTGTAAAGGCCAGTGGAGCGCGCTGCGCCACTCGACGGCCGCCATGACAGGCCAAACGGACGTAGCAGTAGCACTCACTCATCGGCCTCTATGCCGATGAGGCTCTTGAGTCAGCCGTCCTTTGCTATTCTACCCGCCGCTGGTAGGCGTGCCCCTATCTGATTGCTAGCACGTTTCGCGTAGGCTACGAGCTGGCCCGCTGGCAGGGCAGCGGATCGTTGCACACCTGGCCGGCAGTGACGGTTTGAGCTCGGCCGCCGCCCCCGAGCTGCCGCTGCTGCTCGAAGCCCTCGTCGGAGGGAGGGAGTGCCCCGAGCTGCAGCAGCGACGTTCCTTGGGCGCAGACGGAGCTTGCTCGGCGGCTGCGCTCCAGAGGGCTTCGGCGGCGCGAGTGCGCTCGCTCGGCGAGCACTTTCGTCGGCAGCCGCCGTCGGCTCGGCGGCTGCGTGTGCTGAAGCATTCGTCACATGATCTAATGTAGGTAAAACCAAGAAGGGAGAGCTGAGTATCATTCCGACGGACATGGTTCTGCTGGCGCCTTGCCTGCATCAGCTGCCGCACATGTTCTACGGCCTCAAGAACCAGGTAGTCGCTCGCTACTCTGCTCGCTGCCAGAGGGAGCAGCCGGCATTGTGGCTGCGGTGGTGGCCACGTCGTGGCATCGTTACGTTTCGTTTCCGTTGATGCTGAGAACCTCATCTCTCGTCGGTGCTCTCGCTCTTGGCCCTTCCCCCCCTTCCCCATTGGTAGTGGGTAGATTGGGATGAGAGCTGTTGGGTCAGCTAAGAAGTGAAGCTCTGCCATTTTGATGCGTGTGCCTTTCAGCGTGAATGCAGCCGCTTGCGTGCCTTTGCTTTACAGGAAACACGCTACCGGCAGCGATACCTTGACATCATAATGAATGAAACGGTGAGGCAGAAGTTCACTGTACGAGCAAAGATTATCAACTACGTGCGGCGCTTCCTCGACGAGCTCGGCTTTCTCGAGGTAATCCATTCTCGAGGCACCCCGTTGCTAAGCAACCATATTTTGTCCCACCCCCCCTTCTAGTGTGGTCGAAATTCTTTTCGGGCCTCGGTCGGTTTTACTTGGCGGCTGGCCGAGCACGCAGGCGACCCTGTGGAACTTGTGGCTCCCTGTGCCTCATGTTTTGGCAGGCATTGGTGGCAGCGGGTCATCGGAAGTGCCGGGCCCGGCAGCTAGGCGTGAATAAGAAGGCTTCCGTCGGCCTGCGCACACTCGCCGGCTTCCACTGCCCGCCTGCTTGTGCGGAAATCCTTCGTGGCAGTCAGTACCGGGGAGGGAGGAATGTGGGGAAATGAACTGAGAAGGCGCAAACGAAGCGGTTGGGGCTGAGCCGAAGAATGCGGTGTCTTCGGAAAGGGTAGGTTAGCTTCGGTGAGACATGAGACGAGCGTGAGCGGTTTAGTAGTTAGTGCATGGGCTGGGGAAAAAATGGAAACCAGATCGTTATCAAATAGGGCACGGGGCTTGGCACGCACGAGCAAGGGGGGGGTAGCCCGGTAGCGCGTGCAGCTGTTCGATGTAAGGAAGGCACGCGCGTCAGCAGAAGCCAAGACAGACGCAAGCGCTGCGGCAGGCCAATCCATCGTCCTGCTAGCTGAGGTTCAGACATGCCGATGAGATTCATCGAAGGCGTGCTTGTTTATTTTATGAGAAATCTTGTAACCCGACTGTTATGCCATTCGAGTGCTGTGCGCCATAGTACTTCATGCTAACTGGTCTGGCCCAGGGGTCAACGTGCTCGACTTTGATGACCGAGGTCAAGACGGTCGCCTTTGGCAGCCGAGGTTGTCGGCTCGAGCACCGCGGCATATGTGAAGCACCTGGATTGAGATTCGGTTTTCTTAGGGCGCTGTGCAGATTAATTATACTTTGATGAATAGTAGGCGATGCGCGTGGGCCCCTGCCACGGCAGCAATCTATCTGCTAGGCTGTTTGGTGCGTGTCTGGTTAAACTGTATGCTTATGATTAGTATGCCTATGATCATATGGATATAATGCCTATGATCATATAGATATAATGTATGCTTAGGATCTGATGCTCGGAACTCGAGTGCGCATCCCGTGATAGGTGGAGACGCCGATGATGAACATGATTCCCGGCGGCGCTGCAGCCAAGCCGTTTGTCACACATCACAACGACCTGAACATGAAGCTGTACATGAGAATCGCTCCGGAGCTTTACCTCAAGCAGCTCGTGGTCGGCGGCATTGACCGAGTGTACGAGCTCGGCCGGCAGTTCAGAAACGAAGGAATCGACCTCACACACAATCCCGAGTTCACCACGTGCGAGTTCTACATGGCCTACGCCGATTACTATGACCTACAGGAGATCACCGAGAAACTTCTGTCTGGTAAGTCGGGGCCGAGCCAGCTCGGCGGAGTGGCGCTGCAGAGTGCGAGCGCTGTCGAGAGCACGGCTCTGAGGAGCACACAGGACAGCAGGTAGTCGGGTGCACTTTCCCGCCGGCACTTTCCTCCCGGAGCGAGCTCGACTCGACGTCAATTGGTCTGCCATTTCAGGAATGGTGAAGTCGATCACGGGTGGCTACAAAATCGTATACCACCCTGAGGGACCCGAAGGCCCCGAACAGTTGGTGGACTTCACTCCGCCGTTCCGTCGCATCAGCATGTGCGCCGAACTGGAGAAGCTGCTCGGCGTGAAGCTACCGTCTCCCGATTCACTCGACTGCGAAGGTACTGGCTGTGTATCTGGTGGTGGTGATGGTGGTGGTGGTGATGTGTGTCAGGGCTGTCTCATCGTCGCCTCAAGCTGAGCCTGGCAGGCAGGCTCAGCTTGTCTGGTGGCACTTTCTTCTTCGTGAAGCTTTTTCGTCCTGCTCATTTTATCAGTCAGCTGTAGTCATTGTGCTAAATGACTAAATGATTTTTTCTACAGCTGTCTATCCATACAATTAATTGCCTCACCAGCTGGTGTAAAATCCTAGACGATCCTAGCTTTCGTTCGTTCGTTCGTCGGAGCAATTTTGATGCCGCACAGCCACCCCGGTTTACAAAGAAGCTGCATCTGCAATCATTTGTAACCGTCGTCACCGGCTGTATTGCCACATTTGGGGCTGGCTTTGTTTTGTAGAAAGCAGGAAGTTCTTGGACAATCTGTGTATCAAGAATAATGTGGATTGCACGCCGCCAAGAACAGCCACTCGTCTTCTTGACAAGGTGGGTGCCACATGGCATTGCCGCTGATACTAGAAACCAAGGTAGCATCATCTCATCGTCTTGACTATCAAGGAAAAGTTACGCTTTCCAAGGAAATCATACGCCTTCTTATTTTCTTGTCTGCTTTTTCGGTTATCTTTATGGTTCTCTATGTGTAAAAGGTGTCCTTAGATCGCCGATCGATTCCTTGTTTTAGCTCGTCGGTGACTTCCTCGAGGTTCAGTGTATCAATCCGACATTCATCTGTGACCATCCCGAAGTGATGAGCCCGCTGGCTAAGGGGTGTGTACAGATTGAACGAGCGCCGGTTTTGTGTGTGGAGTAAATAGTTGTATTCAAACTGCGTGGGTTCTTTGAAGATGCTTGAGCCTGTTGATTTTTTTTTTTAGGCATAGGTCTATGAAAGGACTTACGGAAAGGTTTGAGCTTTTCGTCTTGAAGAAAGAGGTCTGCAATTCGTACACCGAGCTGAATGATCCCCTAATTCAAAGAGATCGCTTTGCTCAGCAGGCCAAGGTTTGTTTCACCGTTGCTCCTATTACGTTCGACTCAGATGCAGTACTCCAGATGCCTCAGAAGGATACAAGTCGTTGCTTATCGTTATTGCCACAATCTGCTAAAATCGAGGCAGGGTTTCACGTGCTGATATTTCGTTAGAGTTTAGCGTAATGGCACACCAGGTCAGGCGGTTGCTTTTTTCATGACCTCGGTCCCGAGGTCGTGGATTCGAATCTCGCGGTGGGTGGTTCTTTACTGCCACTGCAAGTGGCGGTGATAGCCGTAAAGGCTCTTCTGTCGCTATACAAAAGAGGCTGTTAAATCACCTAGTATTTATTTATTTAGGACAAGGCTGCAGGTGATGACGAGGCCATGTTTGTGGATGAAACATTCTGCACTGCACTGGAATATGGCTTGCCTCCAACGGGAGGATGGGGCCTTGGCGTCGATCGTCTAGCAATGTTTTTGACAGACTCTACTAACATCAAGGTGAGCTCCACGAGACGGCTTTATGCATTTAGCTCTGATGTGGCTTTGTTCACCCGAGTCCTTATTTCCCTCCACCTGCACCCTTCCTGCTTCTTGGTGTACCGTCCGTTCTGACCGCTCACTAAATGTTGATTTGCATGCATTGCAGGAGGTTCTCTTGTTTCCTGCTATGAAGCCGGACGACGGTGCCACCCAGCAATAGTTTGGACTTGCGCTTACACTTCTGTCTCAATGCCTTCACTCATGGCATTGTGCTGTGCTGTAATAGGCCAAACAAGGCAACCTGGCACGTGGAGCTGCTGCTATTTATTTTACACTTCCCGACGTTGGTTGAACTCGGTTAGCAGCCACTGCCAAACGGCGTTGTCGTCGTTTTCAATAAAGTTTCAACCCTGCATAGGTCGTCGCCACTGGTGCTTCTCGTTTCCTTATTTTTATTCGGGGCACTTTTCAAAAGACAAACGTGTTTGAAATGAGATCTGAAGTTTTGGTGATCTTATAAAGATAATAGAAAGCACCAAAAAAACGATTAGGAAAACCTTGACTAATCCGAAAGCAACTTATCTGCGAATAAAAAAACTCGCCGGTCTTAGCAACATATACGACTTGTGTCCGAACTTGTTGACCTTGGCTTATCGAGGTACATGTTTGCAGCTTGTTGAGGTACGCGATTGTGACTTTTAAACAGCTTCATTTGCAGCATAGCTTTGTGCCTTGTAAATTCCGTTACTCGGCCAATATTTGACGGATCAACTGGAAATTTCAAGTTTAAGTACAATTGAAATTTCACGACTTGGCTGTGCTTGTCCTGACTTAACTTTGCTTCTCCGGATGCGGATTAATAAATAAATAATAACTATTAGCAGATTTGACAGCTTTATTTGTATAGCGGTAGAAGACCCTTACCGGCTACCATCGCAGCTTGCAGTTGGCAATATAGGATCGTCTACTGAAGGATTCGAACCCACGACCTCGGGCGTGAAGAGCGAGCACCTTACCTCTTGGGCTTTCGCGGCCAGGTATGTGAGAAGGAGGACGGCTACATTGGACGAAGGCAGGTGGGCATACTTCGGTTGTCGGAAAGCCACTAGCATCGCATTGGCTGCTGCTGAACAGGAAGAAAGGTGACAGTGCAAGGGCAGGCGATTTTGACTCATGGCAGCCTCATCCTCATCCAACGTAATTTTCGCACTCGCCAACGCTTGGTCTCATTCGAAATTGCGTTGGATGAGTGTGCATCTGCCATGAGTCAAAATCGCTTACTATTCTATGTAGTCCTTGCGGGGGAGTTGCTTCTTATACTTTGGTAAAGCTGTTTGCAAAGTTAATGTAGTTAAGATGTCTGATCCGCACAAAAAGTAGGTCAACCAAAGGTATGAAGAAGTTATGCAATACAACAGCAAAGTAAGGTTTTTGCCTAATGAGTTGAACGAAGGTAAGATAATAATAATTCACTTGATAAAGCGCCCTCAGAGAACTTAATCTCTCTCTAGGCGCTTTACATTTGCTGTAAAGTGAAATGCAATTGAATGGTGAGTAAAATCATGCTTGAAAAACAAACAAAATGAACAATATGGTTAGGGGTGACATGCACAGGGTCAGCATGCAAATGTGGTTAGTGGCAGCATGCACAGTGTCAGCACGCATAAGCGCATCGAGGACGAATCACAGTGACCCACTAAATGCTGTCCTAAATAGGTGTGCTTTTAGGTTCCTTTTAAATGTGGTCAGGTCGGGGGATGTTCTGACGCAGGTCGGGAGGGAGTTCCAGGCTGTGGGAGCATACGAACTAAATGCACAGTCTCCAAAGGATTTAAGGTTTGTACGAGGTATTTGTAGACTGTTGGATTCCGAAAAGCGGGTGGGTGGTACGATGCTTGGCCTGATGGGGTAGTATATCTGAAAGATAGGCTGGAGCCAGAGAATGAAGGGACCTAAAAGTGAGCGACAAAACCTTGAAGTCGATCCGTTGCTTGACTGGTAGCCAGTGTAGGTCGGCGAGAAGGGGAGTAATGGGCAAACTGCGACGCTCACGACAGACAAGTCTAGCTGCCGAGTTTTGCACCAGCTGCAATCGCCTGATTGCACATGCTGGTAGTCCAGTAAGCAGTGAGTTGCAGAAGTCGAGACGAAATGTCACGAATGCATGGACCAACTTGGACGTGGTATCTTTATCTAAACAAGCCCAAATTTTAGCAATGTTATGAAGCTGAAAATAGGCAGATTTGACTGTGGAGCTGATGTGGTCGTCTAACGAGAGGTCGCTTTGGAATATGACACCTAGATTCCGAGCTGATTCGACAGGAGATATGCTGGCAGAGCCAATTTTGAGGGTCAGCCTTTCCAATCTCTGGATCACACTGGGTTTGCCCATAACTAGTAAGTTAGTTTTATCATCGTTTAGTTTTAGAAAATTTGCTGCCATCCATGTGCGGATGTCATCAATGCATGCAGCTAGTGAGTTGAGAGAATTTGAGGTGCTCGAAGGCTGGGAGGGATCAAAGCAAAGGTACAACTGAGTGTCATCCGCATAGATGTGAAAGCCTAGATTGTGCTTGGCAATCACATCAGCAAGAGGCAGAGTATAAACCGTGAAAAGAACCGGACCTAGCACTGAGCCCTGAGGTACTCCATATTTCAGAGGTACTTCAGATGATCTTTGTCCATTCACGTCAATACTCGCGAGTCTCCCACTGAGATAAGATATGCACTGAGATTCGTAAACATTGTCATCGCTAAGAGTAACGATTACCAGCACTTACATACCATCAGTCCCAGAGTTATCTAACGTTGTTCCTGCCTTAGCAGCAGTAGCTACAACGTTATTATCAATTGATGGCGTCATTGCAGAAATTGACAAACGCAAAAGAGCAACTCTAGAAGCAAATGCAAGGTTTTTCTCAAAGGTAACCGATGCTTTGTCTGATGATGTCATAACTAGATAAGAATTCGATGATATCGTTGGACCACCAGATGAAATAGTTTTTGATTACTTGCAATTCTTCATTGACAAGACTTGTTTAGAAATATTTAACTAGTTGGTCTTTCATTACCATTATTGTAACTGTCGTATGTTTTGTAAAACTCCATATCGGATCTGTAGCTCTTCTTTTTTCATCTTCTCTTTCGCCAGGTTCTAGTAAATATCTAACAGTTGTTCCAAGCTCTAATGACTCTTCTTGTTTTCCTACTTTTTCTATTTTACTTTGGTTTCTTTTATTCGACTTTCTTTTTTGTCGCTTTTGCCGGTTCTAATCTTGTTGTTCTTGTAATGTTATTTTTCAGGTAATCTAAACTCTTTGGTAGATTCTCGATCCACTCCCTGTCTCTAGTATGATCTTCAGAATTCAGACTTTCTAACTCCTTTTCATACTGAGAAATGAAAGCTCTTTCTGCTGTCGTTCTATTCGTTATCTACTAATGCAACACCTTTCTTGCTTGTTCCTTTTATCATGTATGTTCCATGTCTGTTCATTTCTTTCTTGAATTCTCTTTGAACGCCGAACCAGGATCTACTGTTATCTTCTTCGGCCATTCTAAAGGGCCGTTTGAGTAAATATCACCTAGCGCAATAACACTCATTGCAAAACTGTTTCCATTAATCAAAGGCAAGCACAAAGCAAACAAGCTAAAGGAGCTAGTAGTATTACTGATTCATCTCTATTATTCACGTGAATACATAGCTGACCAAGAGAATCTGTTCCTGTGCTTACAGTGTTTATTGCGCGTACGCCGAGCTGGTTTGGTCTAGCGGTTAAGGTGCTCGCCCCGACCAAGGTCGTGGGCTCGGAGCCCCGAGGCATGTGTGAAGCGCCTGAATAGAGATTAAAAATAAATAAAATAAATCCTAGCTGATTAAACAGCCTCTTTTTGTATAGCGACAGAAGAGCCTTTACGGCTATCGCCACCGCTTGCAGTGGCGATAAAGGATCGCCCACCGCAGGAATCGAAAAGCAACCGCCTTACCTAGTGTGCCATCACGGCTAAGTTCTCTTGGGGTGCTATTTAAATGAATTATATTATACGTCTCCAGAAACTACAGTGGTATCTGTGCTTGGCCGCAGGTAAACACAATTAGAATTACCAACAACCATCATGCTAAGCGTTCTTAGCTCGGAGCACTTTTATTAGTCCACGAATAACTAGCTTAACTGTCTTTGTAATCGCGTTCATAGCCTTAGGACTAAATGACACTTGCATCACTTCTGTTATTTTTTTAACTGTTCTGTCAACATAGCTCTTAGTTGCAGCATCCCCGGGATTAATAGGATCAGCAACATTAATTATCGAATTATTCCCAATGTTTAGCTTTGTTGTTGAGGGGCTTCCATATAACACAACATCTCATTTCATTCCCCTATAAGTAACCCAAAGG
Organism: Cristatella mucedo; assembly: GCA_009760855.2. NCBI lineage: Eukaryota > Metazoa > Bryozoa > Phylactolaemata > Cristatellidae > Cristatella > Cristatella mucedo. The sequence continues at coordinate 5,873,292 of WPIO01000015.1, forward strand.
TCATTAGGAAGAACTGTGGGAGTAGTAGCAGCAAATTTCCAATAAGCAGAAGTAATAGCAAATCTATTCATATTCAAATCTCCACTCATCGCATCTCCCGATTTACTTACATAATTGCTAATTTGGGAAACATTAACAGTATCTGTCGGATTTACTCCAGGTCTTAAATTAGTAGCAGTTACACCTTTGAAATCAACAGATCTGCTTCCTTTTACTAAAAAATTGCATCAGCATAAGATTTTGTAACAGCATCCTTGGATTAACTGGATCAGCAAGGTTCATCACCTTATTTCCATTTGCAGAAAGATCGGACATTAAGTAACAATTGAATTTCCTAACGTAAGCACTACGATATACTTTGCGATTCATCTAGCGGTGGTGATAGCCGTAAAGGCTCTTCTGTCGCTATACAAACAGAGGCTGTTTAATCAGCTAGGCTATATATATATATATATATATATTGCTATTAAAACTTTAGATTTATCAAGCACTTCTCTAACTATTTGAACAATCTGTGAAAACCTACCAGGATCTTCTTCCACTACTTGCTGCAGTGATCTCCTGATTAATACTTAATATCAAACCCAGGATTTACTTTGTTATTGAATCTACCATACTCCCTAATCAAGTCGAACTTTAAATCATAATAACTCTCGTCCTTAAGCAGATACATAAACAGTGGGCATCTCAACGGCATGTCTGTTTCTGCCTCTGTAGGAATCCTTGCATTTCCAGCCGCAACATAATCTTTAGATGCTTCTTCGCAGTTCAATCCTGGCACCATTATTTCAAATTCACAGTAAAGGCGCTCACTTAATCCTTACACATGCAAACCAAGCAAACACTTGGCGGGATACTGTTTCGGTATTTCCCCATCCTTTATTTGCCTGCTCCACAAATGTTTAATCCCTACTAAAGTATGCCATCCAATTATTCCATTAGGTGAATATCTATAAACCCCATCGCGACTAGACCAATCATTTGCGTTTTCAAGCTTAGTGCCAAACTTCATCTCCAAGAACTTAGCAGCTATCGGTTCAAGCACTTTTCCAAATAGCATCGGCTGAAATCTTTTTGGTGAGCAGTTTGCTATATATTTTTTTAGCTTTTGATTAGCCATCACATCAACATCAAAATCACTCTGATAACCAAATACCATACCTGCACCAAGAATAGAATAAACTTTCGATCCCTTAATGTTCAAACTCATTGCGTTCTTCCACTCCTCCAAACCTTGAACAAAATCAAACTTTTCCATCTTACACCAGGTAAAAATTGCATTTAGTATCTTTATTGTCATATATCCACGATCCTTTCCTGCAAGTAAACTGGCTTCCGTTGCCATTAGAAGTTAGTTATGCAGTGTTATCACAGATCGTTAAGTAATGAATTATAGCGATTGTGCCAGCAGGAATTAATTCATTGAATTCAATCGTAACATCTTACGCCTAGTTTCCTCAGTGGCTGGTCATTGTATTGTAAGTGAACTACATGAATCGTATACATCAGAATCAACCACTCAGGATAAGTAACTCCAACAAGCTCAGTAACTTCATCCAGTCCTAGGAATTGTTTTCTGAATTGAGTAAAATCAAGGTACTCAGTTGAGCATTTTCCATCTTTGGGATAACTACTTCTAGCTAAAGAAGGATATTGAGTAGAACCATTGGCTATTACAACAAATTTCTGAATGTTTCCGTGACTGAAAGTACTAGGGTTTTATGTGTAGTCATTGTATTTGTTCAAGTTTTGTGCCGCAGCGATTAGCCACCGAACCTTGTCAATAGTGTTCTGGACTGATAGGGTCTTTTGAATTTCAAGCCTTGGTTCAAATTAGTTAGTGTTATGTTTTCGTACAGTCTGACTCTGTAATTCAGATTAAGTTTCTTTCCGCGCTCACTTGAGATTTCTGCAACGCCCCTTTTAATACTAAGAGCAGGAGTAACACACGCACCACGAGCCTCATTTTTGACATAGCAATCTTGAAACCGGTCCAAACACCATCTCCATTAGCCGGAACTTCCCCCTTGTAGCAAGTGTGTTAGCCGTATTACCAGCAAGTCCTGTTGCTCCAGTCATTAGAGCATCATAGTCTGCTCCTCCAATGCGCGTAAGTTCAAGACTAAATGAAACGTTGTATAGTATTCTATTCATGTCCGCACAAAACCCAGATAGTCTAGAAAGAGGCAGAGAAATACAAAAAGTTCCGCTGTTATCAGCAAGACTGCTACTCAGGCCTCTACGATATACAAAGCCATTATTAGAAGTAATAATAATAATAATAATAATATTGCACTTGATAAAGCACCCTCAGAGAACTTAATCTCTTTCTAGGCGCTTTACATTTGCTGCAAAGTGATACGCAATAGAATAGTAAGTAAAATCATGCTTGAAAAACAAACAAAATGAACAATATGGTTAGGGGTGACATGCACAGGGTCAGCATGCAAATGTGGTTAGTGGCAGCATGCACAGTGTCACCACGCACAAGCACATCGAGGACGAATCACAGGGACCCACTAAATGCTGTCCTAAATAGGTGTGTTTTAAAGTTTCTTTTAAATGTGGTCAGGCCAGGGGATGTTCTGACGCAGGTCGGGAGGGAGTTCCAGGCTTTGGGAGCATACGAGCTAAATGCACGGTCTCCAAAGGATTTAAGGTTTGTACGAGGTATTTCTAGACTGTTGGATTCCGAAAAGCGGGTGGTATGATGCTTGGCCTGATGGGGTAGTATATCTGAAAGATAGGCTGGAGCCATAGAATGAAGAGACCTAAAAGTGAGCGACAAAACCTTGAAGTCAATCCGTTGCTTGACTGGTAGCCAGTGCAGGTCGGCGAGAAATGGAGTAATGTGGCAACTGCGACGCTCACGACAGACAAGCCTAGCTGCAGAGTTTTGCACCAGCTGCAATCGCCTGATCGCACATGCTGGTAGGCCAGTAAGCAGTGAGTTGCAGAAGTCGAGACGAGATGTCACGAATGCATGGACCAACTTGGACGTGGTATCTTTATCTAAACAAGCCCTAATTTTAGCAATGTTATGAAACTGAAAATAGGCTGGTTTGACTGTGGAGCTGATGTGGTCGTCTAACGAGAGGTCGCTTTGGAATATGACACCTAGATTTCGAGCTGATTCAACTGGAGATATGCTGACAGAGCCAATTTTGAAAGTCAGCCTTTCCAATTTCTGAATAACACTAGGTTTGCCCATAACTAGTAAGTTAGTTTTATCATCGTTTAGTTTTAGAAAATTTGCTGCCATCCATGATCGGATGTCATCAATGCATGCAGCAAGTGAGTTGAGAGAATTTGAGGTGCTCAAAGGCTGGGAGGGATCAAAGCAAAGGTACAACTGAGTGTCATCCACATAGAAGTGAAAGCCTAGATTGTGCTTGGCAATCACACCAGCAAGAGGGAGAGTATAAACGGTGAAAAGGACCGGACCTAGCACAGAGCCCTGAGGTACTCCATATTTTAGAGGTACTTCAGATGATCTTTGTCCATTCACGTCAACACTCTGGAGTCTCCCACTGAGATAGGACCTGAACCACTGCAGCGCAGTGCCAGTGATGCCCAGGCGAGATGAGAGGCGCTCTAGAAGTACTTTGTGATCGATCGCTCTAGATGCAGCAGGGCTAGCGTAATTTCCATGACCCGTACACATATCGTCCACTGAGGAAGCCTCATCCTTTTTCCATCCAGTTGCAGGACCTTCTGTCCTATTGCAGTCCTCTGGGTAGGTTAACATGCCCGTAATGGTTGCAACTGCACCAGTACCGTGTAGTAAGGACAAACTTTCAATCTCTTCTGTGCCTAGTCGAACTTTCATTGAGCTAAACATCCAAACATTATTAACAAGGCCTACTGCCAGATTTCTGTTAGGTGCCGCGTAAGCGCCATTTGCTGTAGTTTGAGCTTGAATTTGTCCTTCTAGCACCAAATAAGAATCTGACAACACATAACGCAAGTTGTGTTCTGCTGAAACATTAAATGTTATTAGCTTGCTGGAAACTGTGTCTGTTTCGCTTCCATTAGTTTGATAGAACTCGCGATACTGGTAGTATCGCGAGTATATATATATATATATATATATATATATATATATATATATATATATATATATATATATATATATATATATATATATATCGTATACTGGTAGATAGGATACCTCGGTAGACTTGGATCACTGAGTTCCAAAATTGTGTCAATCGGAGCACTAGCCATACTTCTCCATACGCAGTAAAGAGTATATTTTCTACTTTGCATGCACAGACCAGCACCTAGTTTTTTCATCGCTCCTCCGTAACCATCAGGCAACCTTCCTCTAGCTTCAGGTGCAGGCACAAACGCTGGTTCTTTAACAGATTTCTCTCTTGATTACTTTCTCGATTTCTTTGTACGCTTTAGGATCATTCTCTTTCAGTGTTTTCGAGTAATCTTCTACTTCTACTTCTTCTTCTGGCTCTGCTACAACTTTTGCCTTCCTCTTCCTCTTTAACTGCATCTTCTCAAGCTTGAAGCCCGTTTGATTTCAAGGTCAACCTCTTTCATCTTGCGGTCATCATGGTCTGCTTCTTCTTTCTTACGCTTCTCCAGCTCGTGTTCTTTTCTTCGCCTTTTCTCCTCCTCAAGTTTGTCATCGAATCGAGCTCTCGTCGTTCCGATGCTCCAACTCCTGATCAACATTTTCTTTCTTTGTTTGCAGTTCAATCGGTTTGCGTGCGCCTGATGCATTTATTTTGAAACCTTTGTTGGCGATGTTTACACCAAGGTCGGTCATTCCAGAGATTACTGCAGCAACTTTGCCAATCCCATTAATAACCTTATCAATGACTACAGAGCCGTACTTGCGTCGTCTAATCTTACCATGACCAATTTTAGCATAACTTCGATTGTTCTATACTATCTGAAAATTTCTATTGTCGTCATTACATCTGCTACAACATTAACAGCATTACCATTTTGGTCTGTTAATCTCAAACTGAAAGTACTTATCGCTTTTATATCCCCTCTCGTCGGCCGAAACATAATGTTTGGCAAAGGGATGTCAACTTTATCACCAGGATTTGTGTCTGCTATGTCAATGGTGTACAGAGATCTACATTGTTTTTGTAATCCTGCTTGATATTCTAGGCAATTCATCTCAGGATTAGCTAAGTCGCAATCAACGCTTATCTATTTCACTCCCTTGTTGTCAGGCGAGCTCATTTTGTTCCACGCCTTGTAAGTGCCAAAAAAGTGCATAGCTTTCTCAATCGCTTCATAGGGAGTTCCTCCTAGCGTTGCGGGATCAAATGAACCCTGTTCATTAGAATTAATGACTAGCGTGTCACGTGTGTCACCGATTGAAGCATATACGCCCGAAGCGTTACTTCCTAACAAAATGACGTCATCTCCGACGACTTGCATTCTGATTTTTATCGTCTGCATCAACAGCAAACCTAATTCCTATATCGCTTTTTTTTTTACTTGGCTCATATAAGTCTCATAGTTTCTGCTTTGTGCATCTGGCAAAAGCTTAAGCGAGGCATTCAACGTATTTTTTATTTTCGTTGAATCGTAATAATCAGGAGGAACTTTAATTGAGACCAGTTTTGGGTCAGTAATTGATCTTCCGTACCACAGTGTGTTATTCATGTCTTGAACCACATTCAATATTACTTTGTTTGTGTACACAAACTCTACTCTTTAAAGTCCAACTTTGTTAAACCCCTTCCCCGCAATGATTATGGGCGGACATAATGTTTTTGAAATGGAACCAGCTGTTCCAGTCAGCCTTATTGACATTTTTATATTATACTTCAGCAATTTCTATCACAACTGTAAATTGCTGTAAAACAAAGTCTACAATTTTTCCATCTTGGTTCGTTATTGAAATCGTTATATCAGAGACTGTTTCACCAACTAAACCGTGATACTCAATAGTATTTGGTTCGTATACCATTTGCTCCCAAGGATTGAAATTGTAAGCAAAACTCCTAATAGCTGGCGATTATACTTCATTGACGTAATTTGAACCACTTGCAACCAAATTGCAATTCGTAGCAATTAAATTTTGCATCAGAACCAACTACTTCATTTTCAGAGACAACTTTTGTACTTGGTGTGCAAGTTACTTGATCAGTAATACTTGGATACATTGCTGAAAAATTAGGATCTGTTGTGTAAGCAGAACCAGTACAACCAAGAATACTAGAAACACTGGACTTATTTGCAAGAAACGTTCAACCAACAGGCATCTCAATTCAAGAGTTGGGTGCTGCTGTATCAATCCCTAGTTCAAATTTGTCTGTAGTTGCACCTGACTGAGTTATCGAATTATGTATCGCATCAGCAACTCCAATGTTTACACACCTGAAACGGCAGAATAAATTCCAGCTCTAATCGTTACTGTTTGCTCAGGGCAACCAGAAACTCTATAAACAAAAGTATTATTCGAATCTGTTACGTTCTTAATAGGATTAGTTCCAACCAACTTTTGAAACAAAAAACCCAAACTTCTTGCTCCTAAGCGTGATTAGGCGGTATATATATATGATTAGGCGGTATATATATATGATTAGGCGGTATATTCGGATTCGAACAGGATTTGTTGTTCCAGAAGTGTTGAAAGCGTATCCTGCTGGCTTCGATTGAGACGCTCTTCTTATTGCCTCAAGACTTTTCAGCATCTCTTGATTGATCCTTACCAGTTCTGACATTTTTTTCCTATATACGAAGATCAAGCAAAAGTTGAGTGATTCTAGCAACATGACTCTTAGGTGCTTTTCACGATTTCCCAGATAATCTACGACAGCGCAAATAGAACTAATTACTTCGGTGTTTTCTGCAGCTAGTTCACGAATCCGTAGCTTCAATTTCTCTAGTACTTCTGCTTCACTCTTAACAACCAAAGAGATTTGAGTTACTCCCGTTCCCATCTTTTCCACGGCTTGTTCTCGTGACGTCACGCTAACGAAGCCCACCTCGTCTCGACCGTCTCCGTCCAGGATACGGCGCACGCCAGCCGGGCGCCGTCGAGCGGCAGCCGACGACGACGAATGAGCGGCAGAGCTTGTGAATGAACTTTATTGACCGCCAGAAGAGAGGCCCGTCGGAGAATGCAGCGAACGCCAGCGTGCTGGCAGCGAAAGGGCGGCGCGTCGGGACGCATCGCCAGCCAGCCAACGACGCAGCCGCCGCCGCCTCCGTCCGTCGGCGGCTGCGGCTGTCCGGCGAGCGGGCGGCGCTCAGCCGGCCTGCCCGGCGTCTGCCTGCGCGCGAGGCAACGAGGAGGACTCGCGCGCGCGCGAGGCCCGGCCGCCCGACGTTGCGGCGGCGATGTCGCCCACCGACGATCGCGCTATTGCACTGCTGCGGTTGCCCTCTGTCGGGACTTGTTCTTTTTTTTTTGGCCGGCGACGGTCAGTAGCGAGCGCCCGGAGGCCGCGGACCGCAGGCGCGCTGCTGGTGAGCCGCCAAGCGATCCGCCGGAAACGTCCGACCGCAGGCGCCGCACGTCGCCGGCCGCCCAGTGTCGCCAGCGAGCCCGCCGAAACGGCTCGCCGCCCCTACATCGAAGAGGAGGCGCTGCCAGCGTTGCCGCCGTCGCGCCGAGACGACCGGGCGACTTCGAGGCGGCAGATGAAAGAAAGCGATCGCTGGCGCCGGCCGACGGTGCCGTCCGTAGCGAAGGCGCCGCGGCGAAGCGGCCGTAGCGAAGGTGCCGCGGCGGCCGAGGCAGCTCGAGCTGCCAGCGGGCGAGCAGCCTCGGCATCTGTTGTCCCTGCGGTAAAGGTGCCGGCCGGCCTTGAAGCGACGCGAAGTCGAGGTGCTTGCCTTAGACGACCGAGGTCGTGGGCTTGAGCCCTGCGGCATGTGTGAAGCGTCTGGATAGAGATTCGGCTCTCTAAGGGCGCTATAGGAATTAATTATCTCTTATTTAGCTTTTATTGAGGATGAAGACATTGAGGGTAGTGTGAGCGATCGGCGCATCGCGTGAACTCGGTCGATATTCCAGATTTGCCACTATTCTTTGATCCCCCGGCTGGTGTAACGGCACTAGTGCTAGTCACTTTTCGGTCTCCATTCTTTAGTTCCGGCATGCATGTACGACCTGTGTCCATGCCTGTACGATCCGCTCTTGTGACTCAGGCCTTTTACTTTCGCGTGTAATCAAAGTCAAATCCTTTGGAAACCATACCTTGAGTTCGTAAGCTCCGAAAGCCTGGAACTCACTGCCGACTGACTTCACGACATTCCCTGACTTGACAACATTTAAAAATACGATAGAAACGTAACTGTCCGTCAGTCACACCCTTTGCTTTGCTAGTAAAAATAGACTTTTGCGCGCCGACACTGTTAATGCTATCTCTAGCCAAAAGACGTGCCACCTTTGCAGCAAATGTAAACTGTATAGATGTAAAGCGCCTAGAGAGAGAGATTGAGCGCTCTGAGGGTGCTTTATCAAGTGCATTATTATTATATTATAGGACAATTTGTCTCTTGGGGTGCCATAGAAATGTCTTACTATTATTATCAGGCTTATTAGGCATATTCCTATTATTAGTCTTGTTATCATTATTATTAATATGGATAAGATGGTTGGTGCAGGCTCAACTCGGCCGGCCTCCGCACTAAAACAACTGTTCAAAGACTCTTCCCACGACCAGCACCCAGTTTCGGAGCCAGGATTTTAAAATTTAGGGGGAAAAGCTGCACGATTCTTATTTAGGGACAAAAGCCACAAAATTCAAATGTAGGCGGGCTAGACCCGCAAAAGATGAATCAGTTGCAAATAATGAAACATAGCTAAAAATAATAAAATAGCTATACATTTGATTTAGCATCCTCAGAGAACTCAATCTCTTTCTAGGCGCTTTGCATTTGTTGCAAAGGAAAAGCAAAATCAAATGGTTAGTGGTAGCATGCTCAATAACAAGGCAAATACGGTAAGGGTCAGCATGCAAGCTTGGTTAGTGGCAGCATGCACACTGTCAGCATGCATAAGCGCACAAAGGACGCATTAATCACAGGGACCAACTAAATGATGTGATAAATTGATGCGTTTTTAGTTTCTTTTTAAATGTGGCCAAGTCAGTAGATGTCGCGACGCAAGTCGCAGGTGAGTTCCAGGCTTAGGAAGCATACGAACTAAAGGCACGACCTCCAAAGGGAAAATGGTGTTCATTCGACACGAACTCGGCCGTAGCTCATTGGGTGGAATCAAGACGATTTCGTCATCGGTGACGGTCGAGGGCGTAGGAATAGGCCCGTGTCGCTGCCCTGCAGTAACGAATGCCCCCTGCAGATGCCCCCCCCCCCCGCTTCGAAACTGCCCTGCCATCATCGCCCCTCAGCTCACAGCTTCTGCCAGTTGCTCCATTATTGCCAGTTGCTCGATTATGGTAATGGTGACAAGCAAGGAAAGCAAAGATAAGATAGCGCTGCTAAACGGCCCTGCGAAGTACGAGGAAAGAGCCGCCTCGCGACGGTCGCTCACCGTTGACAACAGCGGGCTCCCATCTTCGTAAGCCCCTCAAAGTGCCGTCGTTCAGCTGCCGAAGCTGCTGCTGCTGCTTTCGGAGGCACTGCGGCTGATGGATAGCTATGGATGAGCTGCCGAACTCACGTCCGCAGAGCTCGCAGACGACGAACGACGGCCCACCGGCCCGGGCGCCGCCGCCGTGTCCGCGCCCCTCCGCCTGTGGCGGGTTGGTTTGACATTCAAAATGGAGCTTAGGTTCGGCGGCGCCGGCTAGTCGAGCGCCGGCAGCCGAGCGCCGGCGAAGATGGGCGACACGCTGCGCAACTGCCAGCCGCCGCACGCACCCGCAGGCTTTCGGAAGGCGTCGGTCGCCCGATGGTCCTCGTCGCCGGCCGAAGTTCGTTGTCGGAGAAGCCGCCGCCGCCGCGCCGGTTGCCGCCGCCTCCGAGGAGGCACTGCTCGCGGTGAAGGGCGGCCGCCGATCCACTGACCCGCTCGCCGCAGCTCGAGCACTCCACCATCGTCGCCGACGAAAGGCCGTCCGATGGCGTATTCCGACGGATGCCCGCCCTAAAGCGGTCGCAAGCGCGTGCAAGCAGGTCGCTGCTAGGTCGGCGATAGGCCGTAAGAGGTAGAATCCGGTTTGGCCCAGGCGCAAGGCACTCGTCAGAAACGACCGAGGTCGTGGGCTCGAGCTCGGCGGAATGCGTCAAGCACCTGGATAGATGGCAAGTTCTCTTAGGCGCGCTGTATAAATGAATTATGTGTCTATATTCCTGTGTGTACCTGGACGTCCGGACAGGTAGCTCGAGGTTCAGCGATCGAGGTCGCGGGGAGGTCGAAACCCTGGGTTAGCAATAAGTTGTCCTTGAGATAGCAATTTGAGACCGCTGGAGGTAGAACCTGCGTCAGCAGTGGGTCGCGGGGAGGTCGCGACTAGGTTAATTAACGAGAGGTCTCGCCGTGGTCAGAGATTGGCTGCACCTAGGTTAGCGAGAGGTCGCGTCTGGTCAGCGAATTGCCTCCGCAGCCTATCGCTCACCCACGTGAGCGATAGGCTGCGGAGGTGCAGGCAGCTTGGTTAGCGATGGACAAGCGAGCACCTGCGTCGCCCCGGTCACCTGAAGCGGGCCACCGGTGGCATCTGTGTGGGCGATACGGCGGAGCCGGGCCGGCCGCCTAAGCGTGCACGTATGCTCTACAGGCCCGGTGGGTACCCAAATCGCCGAGTGACCGAATAGATAAATAAAATCCATCTGTATATCGCCCTAAGAGAACTCAATCTCCACCCAGGCACTTCCGCCGCCGGACTCGAGCCCACTGCCGAGGTCGCCAATGGCCAGCACCTCGCCCTCGGTCGTCAAAAGCCAGCACCTTGGCCCTGCGGACCAAACCGGGACGGCCACTCCTGAGCCCGAGTCCCTCCGAGCGGGGCTTCTATTGTAGAAGCGAAACAGCAGCCGCGACTACCTGCCGCCTGGAAGGCTGGAGGCCCGAAGTGGAATCTGCTGCTGCTGCTGCTGCTGCGCACGAGTTCCGTCGTCGCTTTCAGCTGCGTCCAGGGCGACGGACGCAGCGTGGCTGCGAAGACCCGCTGCTTCATAGGAGGCCTTCGGCTCGTACGTGATCGAGGCGGCCGGCCGCTGACGCCTTCGGCCGCTCGCCGGCGGCTGCGGAAGCGTCGGGTAAGAGACGGCCGCACCGTGCTGCACGCTGCGGCCAGCGACGGGCGAGACGCCGAGCGCAGCCAACGGGGCGGCCCGGACGATCGGACGCGGCGTCCCTCTCGACGCCCTGACGGCTACCAGAGGTGACGTAGAGTCGTCGGGCTCCCTGCAACGTATGTTCGAGGGCTACGTATTCGTAGCCTCGTCCTCGAGAGGAAGCGACTGCTCCGCAGCTTCCGGCGAGAGCTCGGCGTCGATAGCGGCCGCGGCGGGTCTGTTTGGGTGGTAAAAATCAGCCTGAGCTCACTACCTCGCGTAGCCTAGCGAGCTGTCTCGCCGAGCTGCATCGGCGGCGGCGGCCGCGGCCGGCGTGGACGCAAGAAACGGCCGCGAGCCGCTACGTCTGAACGACGAGCTCAGTCGGGTCGTCGATCGCGACGGCGGCACGGCCACGAACGCTGCTGCGGAGGGCGGCCGCGACGACATAGCCGGCTGAGGCGGCGGCGGCGGATGAGGCTGCCTGGCGCCAGTGGCTGCTACGCTCAAGCCTTGCTGCTGCCGTCGCGGCGGCGGTTTCGGGCCGTATTTCTGCCGCGCAGTGCCAGACCCGGGTGTGGTGGGAGCCGCGGGAAGACTGCCGTAGCTCTCACGTCCGCCAAGCCGAGCTTCGCCGATCGTTGGACGCGCGCTTTTTCGCGCCGCCGCCGCAGCTCCTGCTGCGTACCCCAGCTGACCGATACCGTCCGCTTCGTAGGAGTCCGCCACTCCGGCGGGCGGCAGCACCGAGGCGGCGGCGGCGGAGTCGCGCGTTGCCCGATCCGCCGCCGCCGCCTCGATCACCGTTTCCTTCACAGTCTTCTTGTAGTAATAGTCCTCCTCCTCCTCACGCTTCAGAATTCGCGGATTCGTCAGCGTTCTTGTGAGCGGTCGCTCCGGCGGCGACGGCGGCAGGAGTTCGTCCGACGCTCGCCTTAGCTGCTGCTGCTGCTGCTGCCGCGGCGGAGGATACTGTCGCTCGTCGGGCGCGGCCGCAGCCGCATAGGAAGGCGAGCCGCCGCCGGAGCCGCCGAGCGTGGCCGACTGTGCGGTTACGAGCGGCGTTCGGCGGCGGCGGACACTCAGCGGTCGGCCGGGTCGGCAGCTTCGCTGGTGCACGATCAGCCGGTCGGGCAGAAACGTGCGGCCGCAGTTGTCGCACGGCACGAGCGCCGCCTGCGACGCCTGCCACGCTGCCTCGTTCAGCTGGTCGAGCCCGTACGAGCCTGCGGCCGAGATGGCCGGCAGCGCCGCCGGCTTGACCGGCGCGCGTCGCCTCAGCTGCTTGGGCAGGCCGTCGTTCTCCAGGTTCCATTTGGCCAGGCACTGCGGCTCATGTATGGAGATCGACTTCGTGCCGTACTCGCGCCCGCAAATGTAGCAGATCACCGTCCGCGGTCGCGCCATTCGATGGCCGGAAGCGGTTCGAGTCGAGCGGAGGAAAGCAGCTCGAGCGGCTGCGATCGTGCAAGCCGATGCAGCTGTCAACGGCGTCAACGGCTGTCAACGGCGAGAGCCGCTAGAGCGTCGGGACACACAGCGAGCCGTCGGGACACACAGCGAGCCGCGAGACCGTCGGGACACACAGCGAGCCAATAGAGCGTCGGGACACACAGCGAGCCGTCGGGACACACAGCGAGCCGCTAGAGCGTCGGGACACACAGCGAGCCGTCGGGACAACGCCGGGCCGCCGCCGCGAAACTGCAGCGACTGCATGCCCGTGCCCGGTGGCTGCAGCCCCAGCGGTGCCCGCTCTCACAGTCGAGTCGCCAGTCGCGCTTACCAGCCAGCCAGATTACCAGTCGCGCTGCTGCTGCTGCTGCCTTGCTGCTGCGAATTACCTTACCTGAGCGCGTTCGATTGGCGGACTCGTCGAGGGCTCACGCAGCCTTGAAGAGGCGCTTCTACTCGCCGCTGCGACTGCTGCTGAGGGTCAATGACTCGGCCGTGCTACGGGGGCAGGAGGTGCCAGCGGCGTATGTCGGCAGGAGGCGAAGTGATGGCAGTAGGCGATGCAGCGCACAGCAGCCCACGTTCTGTAGAATGCAAAAGCGTTACGAAAATGAATGCAAATTAAAAGTAAACGGAAGTCGTCGCGAAAGTAGAAGGGAGCGCTAGCGCTCGCGTACGAGCGCCGACTTCGTTGCTCGAGCCGCTCGAGACGACCGCACAGAGCGACGACGCCTGTGGCTGGCGCGAGAGACGAAACTCGTCGATCATTATTCGCTACCTCGGTGTCTTTTAGCGTGAACGCTTTCGCGAAAATCCTACGACGCCGTACGGGCCGCGGTGAGCGGTCTCGCGGTGGCCAACCTCTCCCGCAAAGAGTTTTGAGCCCCCCCCTCGCAATTAAATGCTGCAATCCAAGCCCGAGGTTCTGGCTTCGAGGTCGAGGCTTCAAAAAGGTGCAATCGAATCGAATGTCCTGCAAGCATGCGAGCTCGAGCGTGCATCGGATATCGTGCAACGCACGATACCGGAAGTCTTTAGGCAGTAGCACAACTTCCGGAGTTCGCAGCTCACTAGACCGCACTCTCCAGTCCGTCCTCCAGTAACCTCAGGGATGGGGTGGTCAGACCGCCGGTCCGAACCGTCCAGCACCTCTGAGAGGAAGGGGCCCGCGAGAGTCAACGACTGTCGCCAGAGGTCGAGCGGTCACTAGCCACTAACAATCAGCGAATGCATAAATAATGTGGCCGCGCGATGCCATGGTTCGCAGATGGGGGATGTCGGGCATCGGATCTGGCTGCTGGCTGACGTCCAGTGACCCAGGTATATGGGAACCGGCTCTCAACCGCTGAAAGTGGAGACATCCGTTGCTGGGTTCGCGGCCAATCCACTGTCTTTTGATGGCCAAGATTTTCCTGAGTGCTCGAGTCTCGACGGGGTGGGTGGATCGTGCGCTTGTGCTCAATGCTTCCGCGAGCCAACAGCCTAAGAGCTCAAAGCCTCAAAAGCTGATTCATCTACTGATAGTGCCGGCGTCTAAATCAAGCTCGAAGCTTCGTCGTCAGGACGATGGCGACGCTCTCGCGTA
>WPIO01000015.1:5892500-5932500 GCA_009760855.2 Cristatella mucedo
CGGACTCTCGCGGCTCACGCTGTTCGTGCTCCGCGCGTCTAGTGTGTATGGGCTGCGTATATCAAACGGTAGCTCAAATAGTCCGGAAGGAAGCCGAGGGGAGCAGTTGTGTAAGAATGGCACAGGCGCTTACGAAAACGTAGGAACTAACCTTGTTCAGCCATGCTTTGCTAAAAAAAACTCCTTCAGGCATCGACTCCTGGAACACATATTTTCATTGCTGGTGTTCAGAGTGTAATGGCGAAATATCTAAGACAATAAATACCCTTCCTTCTCGGATAGGAAGTCGTTTCTTGTAATCATACTCAATCGCGTTCGAATTCATCCGCTAAGCACGCCGGCTTCTTGGTTTGTGGCCTGGGTCTTCATCTTTCTGGTCCGTTTACTGTCAGCTCAATGAGCTTAACTGAACAACGATAAAACTCACATAATAAAACACACACTAGATCAATCAAAACTGGAGGTGGAGTTGCTATTATCGTGCGCTCGAAATTCAACTTCAAGCCATTTGCAGTACCCTCGAAGCAGTCTTTTGAATCAATTGTCTTGGTCTCATCCGGAAATAAGCTAATAATAATAATAATTATTATTATTATTATAATGCACTTGATACAGCGCCCTCAGAGAACTCAATCTCTCTCTAGGCGCTTTACATTTGCTTCAAAGGGAAATGCAATTGAATGGTGAGTAATATCATGCTTGATAAACAAACAAAATGAATAACATGATTAGGGGTGACATGCACAGGGTCAGTATGCAAATGTGGTTAGTGGCAGCATGCACAGTGTCAGCACACATAAGCACATCAAGGACGAATCACGGAAACCGAGAGAACTTCAGCAACTACCGCCCAGTCTCCCTTCTACCATTCATATCAAAGACACTGGAACGGGTCGTGGCGGATCAGTTGAACTCATATATCGAAACATCACACCTTGCTAGTAAGTTCCAGTCTGGCTTTAGAGCTAATCACTCCACAGAGTCAGCATTGCTTAGGGTATACAACGACCTACTTAGGAATGCAGACATGGGTAGAGTGTCTCTGCTTGTTTTGCTCGATCTTTCGGCAGCTTTTGATACCATCGATCACAAAGCTCTTCTAGAGCACCTCTCATCTCGCCTGGGCATCACTGGAACTGCTCTGCAGTGGTTCAGGTCCTATCTCAGTGGGAGACTCCAGAGTATTGATGTGAATGGACAAAGATCATCTGAGGTACCTCTGAAATATGGGGTACCTCAGGGCTCCGTGCTAGGTCCGGTTCTTTTCACTTTTTATACTCCCCCTCTTGCTGATGTGATTGCCAAGCACAATCTAGGCTTTCACTTCTATGTGGATGACACTCAGTTGTACCTTTGCTTTGATCCCTTCCAGCCTTCGAGCACCTCAAACTCTCTCAACTCACTTGCCGCATGTATTGATGACATCCGCACATGGATGGCAGCATATTTTCTAAAACTAAATGATGATAAAACTAACTTACTAGTTATGGGCAAACCCAGTGTGCTTTACAAATTGGAAAGGCTGACGCTCAAAATTGGCTCTGCCAGCATATCTCCTGTTGAATCAGCTCGAAATCTAGGTGTCATATTTCCAAGCGACCTCTCGACGACCATATCAGCTCCACAGTCAAATCTGCCTATTTTCAGCTTCATAACATTGCTAAAATTCGGGCTTGTTTAGATAAGGATGCCACGTCTAAGTTGGTCCATGCATTCGTGACATCACGTCTCGACTTCTGCAACTCACTGCTTACTGGCCTACCAGCATGTGCGATCAGGCGATTGCAGCTGGTGCAAAACTCTGCAGCTAGGCTTGTCTGTCGTGAGCGTCGCAATTGCCACATTACACCACTTCTGGCCGACCTGCACTGGCTACCAGTCAAGCAACGGATTGACTTCAAGGTTTTGTCGCTCACTTTTAGGTCACTTCATTCTGTGGCTCCAGCCTATCTCTCAGATATACTCCCCCGTGAGGCCAAGCATCGTACTTATCGCACTTATCGGAATCCAACAGTCTAGAAATACCTCATACAAACCTTAAATCCTTTGGAGACCGTGCATTTAGTTCGTATGCTCCCAAAGCCTGGAACTCCCTCCCGACCTGCATCAGAACATCCCCTGACCTCACCACATTTAAAAAGAACTTAAAACACACCTATTTAGGTCAGCATTTAGTGGATCCCTGTGATTCGTCCTTGATGTGCTTATGTGTGCTGACACTGTGCATGGCCACTAACCACATTTGCATGTCACCCCTAACCATGTTATTCATTTTGTTTGTTTATCAAGCATGATATTACTCACCATTCAATTGCATTTCCTTTGCAGCAAAAGTAAAACGCCCAGAAAGAGATTGAGTTCTCTGAGGGCGCTTTATCAAGTGCATTATTATTATTATTAAAACTGAACTGCTATTCACAGGAAATTCCCAAGCCGGACTCGCAGAAGACTGCTCCTCTATTAGATGACTTTGTACAACCGTCACAGTGTGCTCGAGGAATTTAGGTGTCGCCTTTGATAACTGCCTAAATTTTTAAAGCTTCATTAAGAAGACTGCCTCCACAGCTATCCATCACGTCAGATCCTTATCGAAGATTAGGAGCTGTCTGCCACGGTGGCTTGCAAAAAATTAAACTAGCTCCTTGGTTCTGTCCAGGCTTGATGATCACAATTTCATTTCGGCAGGTCAATCGAAAAAGCCACGAGGCCACTACAGCTGGTGACGAATATGGCTGCTAGGATAGTTCAAAAGCACAAGGGTTCAGCCTTTGCTGAAGAAGATGACTGCCGGATGATCAACAGATACAGAGTACAGTTCTTAGGCTGACCCTTAGGCTCACCGTAACTTGGCTCATTCACACCTAGCTGTACTGCTGCATCAGTTTCAGCTGCCTCGTGCCCCCAGGTCCTCCGTGGAGAATAAATTAGCTGTTCCATTCCTATGCTTAAAGGCTGCTGGCGACACGAGCTTTTGCTCAGCAAGTCCTAGACTGTTGAGCTCACCTCTGCAATTCTTAAGCAACAACATCTAGTCTGCAGCTGCCGACTGTAGCACATCCTTTCCAGCAGTCCTGAGCTGAGACTCACGACCTCAACTGCTCCCGTGACTCAGCTATGTTTCTCACTTTCTCTTTGTTGAGTGAAATGAAGTCTGTTAGCAATCGAATGCGTACCGAAAGTCGCTTAGGCTTCGAGTGCACTAAACCAAACTCTCCTGTGTGGTCAAGAATAGCTAGCCCACTGATGACTCTGTGCGACAGCACCGCACGAACACGCTCACTGAAGAATCGCACGGTCGCGGCTATAACCAGGCTGCAGCTTGGACTGATGCAAGCCATCAGCGCGACGGCGTACACCGCTGTTCGATCGAGCAATCAACGGTAGGAAAGCAGTGGCAGAGGCTAGTGCGAGAGCACCCTGGAGCAGATCATCAGCCAAAATGAGGTGCATGCACAAGTGACGCCTGAACCATCTTGTGTTTATTAGGAACACTTAACTTCAACCGAGCGCGGCAGCGGCAGCGAGGGGCGTGCGGGAAGCTCGCTCTCCCCGCGCCGATGGTCTTACGACCAGACCGTGAACATGGCGAGCTCTTACAAGCGCCGGCGCTGTCCGATGGCTGACAGAGAGCACAGGGAGCGGGCGAGGTCGGTCCGAGCCCGAGCAGGCGTCGGTCCGCAGGCTCGCTCCAGCGACGACAAGCCATCGGCACTCGATCGGACAACGGCAGGGCAGCTGTACCGCAGACACTCGCGGACGAGTCGGAAAATTGGAATGTACAAAAAAGTGGGCTCATACGGAACAAGCCGATGGGCCATGCCTACGGCCCTTAGACGACGAACTACAGATGGCGCTAGCTCGCTGGCACGCAATCCTGCACAGGGCACAAACCCACAAGCTTGTGGGAGGGGCGGTCCCGCTTGTTGCAAAGTGCACACGGGCTCCGGCGATCGATCAAGCCAAGCAACTGCAGCCGCGAACGTGCAGGACACGACGGCGCTGCCCCCACTCCGTGGAGCTGCACTGACCGGGCCGAGCCCACCGGGTGCAAAAAGCTCACAGCCGACTTCCTCCTGCCCGACAGGCACAAGTACAATAATGCACGGCGGCCTGCTAGGCCGATGTCTGCTTGCCGAAGCCAGCGTAGCTCACCTATGTCGATGGTGCTGGAATCGAAAATCCATCTACAGCCCAACTACTACTGTGCACGGGACTATGCAAAATATCGGCATCAATTCACTACTGTTGCATGAGCAGAGGAATGATGGATTATTCTACGGGTGACAGGCTCGACAGAGGAGCAGCAGAAGGAGCATTACGCTACAGATCACCACAGTTAACTACTACACCGGGCCAGCCTTGCTGCCCACCGGAAGCCGCGTGCCTACCACCGCTGCGGTGGCCGGTGGCAGCACTAGCAGCAAAAGAAGTTGGCAACACAATTTCCACGATGGCAGCACTATCGGCAGCTGCAAAGCAGCAGCAGCATGCGTGCAGCCTACCACGATGCAGTCGGTCGAAGCGTGCGCTAGACCGAAGCCACCACCCACCTACCCACCCAGCCACCACCGTCACTAAACTGCTTGCTTAAAGGAAATATGCACACTAAGCCTCGTTACACAGCGGCGCCAAGCTGGCACATCATGCCGCCAGGGTGATCGCCGGCAATGCCGTGCAGGCCTGCAAGGAATTAAGTAGCAGCCGGGTCCGGAACATTTTGGCAATAGAGAGCGGGCCGCCATTGGCCGGATTGACGGCCAGGTGCACAAAAAAAACGGAGATACAGACTAGAATGCAGATGCGAGGGCGGACGGCCCTCGGCTAGCAAGCACAAATCACACGGGATTATGACAGCAGAAGAAATTGCACATACGCACATCATTGCGTATCCACTACCACACACCGGAGATTCAGCAGGCCTGACTTTTCACGTTAACCGAGGTCAACCAAGTATATCACAGTCGTGAGTTCTAGCACTCAAAGCAGCACCGGGTGCCATGTCGGCTCCTTTGGCAGCCGAGATCCGGTGGGCGGGTCCCCAACCCGAAAGCCGTGCCGCCGACATCGCAGCGATGCTTGCCGGCCGGCACACTCCGACACGCTCGCCAAGCCGGCATCGGCTGATGCCGGCTAATCACAAAGAGGCAAGAAAGCAGGAAGTGAGTTATGCAGGGAAAAATAAACTCTTAGAGGCGAAAACAAGGCCCACAAGCCACGGCCGCCGTTGCACGATCCAGACGAAACGCCTCGTCCGGCTGCGGCGACACTTTGCTGCTTCACTCAGGCCAGGCCACCGCCGCCGCCACTGCGTGCTGAGGCCGCCACGCCCCACAGCAAAGCTGATGGCGTACCCTGGGCGGAGCACAGCGATGGCGGCGGCAATATGCCAACGACTGACGACACCGACGCTGATGAGGTCGACGACTTTGGCGCCATCGTTGCCACAGCAGCCGCCGCCCCTCCTCCTGAGGAAGCGGCTGCTGCCTGCTCTTTGGCCAGCTGCTGCTCGCGCGCAGCCAGCTCGGCACGCTTCGAGATGATGCCGAGCGGGATGAAGCCTTCTTTCCAGGTCACCTGCAGCCCGCACCACAGCGCCGTTCGTGCACGGCGCGTGCTCGCCGACAGGTCGCCGATGGCTGCAGCCAGAGCGACAACGTCTGAAAATAGAAGGCGGCATCGCTAAGCTTTGGGGGGGCAGAGGCCGAGGTGCTCGGGGTCGAGGTGGATGCGACTCGCCGGCAATGAGCACGCCGAGGGCGTGCTCCCGGCACCGCCCCTCCCACTTGGCACGCCACCGCTCCCACCTAGCAGGAGCCACAAGTTTTTGTCAAGGCAGTCACAAACCTGCATATCCGCACGGGCGATGTGCGCACTCGCGATGCGCACTAACGTGCACTCGCAAGTGCACCAGAAGAGTGCGCTGCGTACAAATGCAAGGCCGACCCGACGACGACATAAGCTTCGCAATCTCTGCTCTCAGCATGCCTCTGCTTCAGTCCCTGCTTGGACGTGCAACCGTGCCTGGCTACATGCCGCTGCACACGAAATGGCTAGGCAAAGCTACATGCCTTGCCCCCCCCCCCCCCGTGCCCGCCACCGCTGCTGCTGCTGCTGCCACAAAGTGAAACCTCTCTCACCTCTTTCGTCCAGCCCACGCTGCGCTCCGGTGCGGTGGCGAGCAGAAGCGTTCACGATCTCCTCGTGCCGACGTGCCTGCACCTTCATGACGCTGTCTATCCACTGGTCCATGGCTGCATGTATGTTGGGATGGAGGCACTCGCCGAGTAGCTTTTCCATTTTTGCGACCAGCGTCAGCACCTGTGTGGGCGTGACGTGGAAAGTGCACCCACACTGAGGCACTGCTGCATGCGCCACAGCTTGAACACACAGCCGATCTGCCGAATGCCGCTGAGAATAAGCAGCAGAGGCGGCGAGCGGGCAGGCGGCGAGGGGGGAAGCATACTCGCGAGTGCTCTCGCCACGAGTCGACGATGAGCCGGTCGACTCGAGAGGGATTTGCCGGCAATCTCGGAATGACAGCGTTGTTGGCACTGGACACCTTCTTTCCTGGGTTCTGACGAGCCAGCTCGCCCTCCGTCTGAACGAGGCCGAAAAAGGAATACAAACCCCCGGTGAGAGGCCGGCGAGCTTACTCGATCTAAGTGAACAAGATCGGTTCAAGAACACCAACAGTAACTTTTTCGTGCTGAGACATTCGAGGTTCGTTGGGCCACTGCAATCAGGGCCGTCACGGCAGCAGGCCACAACCACAAGCCTGCACTGAGAAGCAGCTGCTGGCAAATGGACAAAGAGGATGCTGCGCCGACGATGGGCAGCGAGGCTGAGCGGGAGAGGTCCCACCAAGTGCAGCTCCGGCGTCCCCTCCCCCTTTCGAGCTGCCAACAAAGGCAAACGAAACGCGAATGCAAAGCAACACAAATGCAAAGCAAGACTAAGCGTGTTTAAGCACCAGTCTGGCACACTGCATCTCGCAGGACTGCCAGCTGGGAGCTGGGAGCAAGGCATATTCTTGGGCAAGCCAAAGGTCAATGCGATATGCACCGAGTTACCGGTGGGCTGTACCGGCAACTGGTAGCAAACTGAACCGTCCACTGCGGTTGTCAATTAAATTCTGGATCTAGTGTGTCAATTTTAACACCTCTAAATTACCGATTTAGGGCAATGCATTGTGAGGTAACAATGAGGCTAATTAGGCACTAAACCGCCAAATAATAGAAGCTGCAGCCTGTCAGTTCCGACCCCTCCCCATGAAGTAGTCCGACTTTATTCCCCTGCCTTCTGGTTGTCAGACTAGAAGACAGCCAATATATGTCTGACAGCCATTGATGCACAACCTGGCCGTCTTCCTACTGCCCCATCCATGTAATAATGATGATAATAACAAGACATTGTATAACAGCCTAAAGGAACTAGATCTCTTTCTAGACATAACACATCCTGGAAGGGAAGAATGTCGACTTATAAATACGATGTACGCATAAGCGCACAAAGAACAACTCACATGGACCCAGCCAATGCTGTAGCAGATGCGTTTTAGCTTCCTTTTAAATGCCGTCAAGTCAGGGGGCGCCACGACGTCAGTCGGGAGTGAGTTCCAGGGTGGCTTTCAGAGCATAGAAACTAAAG
This sequence comes from Cristatella mucedo, assembly GCA_009760855.2. Lineage (NCBI taxonomy): Eukaryota > Metazoa > Bryozoa > Phylactolaemata > Cristatellidae > Cristatella > Cristatella mucedo. Next base: position 5,900,148 of record WPIO01000015.1, read on the forward strand.
GCAGGGCCTCCAAGGGAATCAAGATCGTTTGGGGACACAGCTACACGACCCAAAGTCTGCAGAAAGGGTGAAGTGATGGGTTAAGTTTTTCACATAGATAGATAGATAGGCCAGAGCAAGAGGATGAAGGAAACTAAAAGTGAGCGACGGGGCTTTGAAGTCGATGCACTGCTTGACGGGGACCCAGTGCAGGTCGGTGAGAAGTGGTGCTATGTGGCAGCTTCGACATTCACGACCGAGAAGCTTAGCTGCAGAATTTTGCACCAAACTAGCAGCCTGTTAATTATTGTACAGGCCGGAAGACCTGCGAGTAGTGAGTCGCCGAAGTCCAGACGAGACATCATGGACCAGCTCGGCTGTGGTGTTCTTATCTAATCAGGATCAAATTTTTTCTCCATGATGCTTGGCTGAAAGTAGGCAGACTCTACTGTGAAGCAGATTTGGCCATCTAGTGAAAGGTCACTTTGGATCAATGACAATCTCTCAGTTTGCTTCCGTTTCCTGTTGCTACAAGACGGTCATGTTTGAGCAGGTGCGGTGTGACAAGACAAAGCCCAGACAAACATACTCTCCAAAAGAGGTCAAAAGAAGTATAAGTGCATGCAAAAAAGGAGTTAAAGAGTAAAGTGCATGCAAAAAAAGGGATAAAGTGGTAGAGGAAAGGGAGAAAATGCATGACCAAACAAAGATATGGCTTTCCATTCACCCAAAACCTTCCACAAAATGCTATTTAAAAAGGTAAGACCTGAACGTTATTTTAAGGGTGAATATAAAACAATACTAAGAAAACTGACCCAACAATACAATATTTTTGAAAGGTATATTCCAAAAGACCAACATAATAGAAATGAGATCTGAAGTTTTGATTGTTTCCATACAAAGGACAACCTATCTACAAATAACAAATTTACAAATCTGTGCACCATATGCGAATTGTGTCCCAACTTGTTGAACCTTGGTGAATCGAGGTACCGTGTGGTAAAGAAAACTGTCTAGTGCCAAACCCTGTTAGTTAGTGGCATTTCGAATTTACGGAAATTCACAATCTTTTTCTGCAGCTTTGATATAGTCAGCACGTCTGCCACTGTGTAAAAGACCTTATCAAGAATGCTCAGACTCAGATAAAGACTCGGCTGACATTTTCAATCTCTTGGCGGCCTTTGATATCATTGACCACACAAGTCTTTTTATGTCTATGTTCCTCAGGTGCATGCCCTCCTGCCTGAGCATTAATGGCACCTGCACTGAGTTGATCCCATCTCAGAGGAAGATTTCAAAGCCTCGATATTATTGGTCAAATATCATCAGATTAGCCTTTAAAGTGTAGGTTACCAAAATGGATCTGCTCTTAGTCTTTTTTTAGCCATTTAAGCTCTTCCGTTTGCCAAAGCAATCCCTAAACAAAATCTAGACTTCCATTTTTCTGCAGATGACACGCACGTGTACCCACACTTTAATCCCTACTTGCTTTCCAGCACGTCAAACACTCCCAAGTCCCTTGCTGCACGTATTATTGACATTTGTACTTAGATGGCAACAATCGTTCTCAAACTAGATACCGATAAATAATAATAATAATAATAATACATTTGATCTAGCGTCTGCAGAGAACTCGATCTCTTTCGAGGCGCTTTACGTTTGCTATAAAGGAAGCACAATCGAATGGTTAGAGGTAGCGTGCTTAATAAATATCAGAAATAACGTGGCTAGGTGTTAAATGCACAGTCACCATGCAAGTTTGGTTAGTAGCAGCATGCACAGCATCAGCACGCATATGCACATAAAGGACGGATCACAGAGACCGGCTAAATGGCGCGATAAATAGGTGCGTTATTAGTTTCTTTTTAAATGTGGACAAGGTCAGGAGATGTCGTGACGCAAGTCGGCAGTGGGTTCCAGGCTTTAGAAGCATACGAACTAATGGCACGGTCTCCAAAGGATTTGAGATTTGTACGAGGTATGGCTAAACAGTTCCGAAAGATTCCGAAAAATGGGTGGTACGATGCTTAGCCTGGTGGGGAAGTAGATCTGATAGGTAGGCTAGAGCCAACGAATGAAAGGACTTAAAAGTGAGGGGTAAAACCTTGAAGGCGATGCATTGCTTGACTAGGAGCCAGTACAGGTCGGCAAGAAGTGGTGTGATGTGGCAACTGCAACGCCCACGACAGACAAGCCAAGCTGCTGAGTTTTGCACCAACTGCAAGCGCCTGATTGCACAGGCCGATATACCAGCAAGCAGTGAGTTACAGAAGTCAAGACGGGATGTCACAAATGCATGGACCAATTTTGATGTGGTATCCCTGTCTAAACAAGCCCGAATTTTAGCAATGTTATGTTGCTGAAAGTAGGCAGACCTGATTGTGGAGCTGATGTGGTCGTCTAACGAAAGGTCACTTTGGAACATGACACCTAGATTTCGTGCAGATTCAACAGGAGATATGCTGGCAGAGCCAATTTTGAATGTTAGCCGTTCCGATTTCTGAATCACACTTGGTTTGTCCATAACCAGTAAGTTGATTTTATCATCATTCAATTTAAGAAAGGTTGCTGCCATCCGTGTGCGGATGTCATCATTACATGCAGCAAGGGAGTTAAGAGAATTCGATGTGCTGGAGGGCTGGGAGGTATCAAAGCAAAGGTACAACTGAGTGTCATCTGCATAGAAATATAACAATTATAAAAAGTATAATTCATTTGTATAGCACCTCAAGAGAACTTAATCTCTATTCAAGCGCTTCACATATGCCTCGGGGCTCGAGTCCACGACCTCAGCCAGACCTTGGTCGGGACGAGCACCTTAACCGCTAGACCAAGCCAGCTTGTGAAAGCATATGTGAAAGCCTAGATTGTGCTTGGCAATCCCAACGGCAAGAGGGGGAGTATAAACCATGAAAAAAATGGGACCAAGCTATCTAACTTACTAGCTATGGGCAACCCTTATGTTACTCAGAAATCGGAAAGCTTAACCCTCAAAATGGGCTCGGCTATCATATCTCCGGTAGCATCTGCATGCAATCTCGGTGTCCTGTTCCAAAGTGACTTTTCTCTAGACGACCATGTCAGCTCCACTGTCAAGTCTTCCTACTTTCAGCTACACAACATTGCTAAAATTCGGTCTTGCTTAGACAGGGATACCGCAACAAAATTGGTCCACGCATTTGTGACATCCCGTCTCGATTTCTGTAACTCTCTGCTTGCTGGTCTATCGGTCTGTGCAATCGAGCGCTTACAGATGGTGTAAAACTCTGCAGCTCGGCTTGTCTGTTGTGAGCAGCACAGTTGCCCCATCACAACACAGCTAGCCGACCTGCAATGGCTAACAGTCAAGCAACACATCGACTTCAAGGTTCTGTCACTCACTTTTAGGTTCCTCATTCTCTCGCTCCAGCCTACCTATCAGAACTACTCCCCCACCCGTTTAGAGATCGTACCACCTGATTTTTTTAGTCGAATCATTTAGCTATCTCTCACATGAACTCAAATCGCTTATAGAGATTGTGCCCTTAATTCCTATGCCCCAAGCCTAGAACTCACTTCCGACTGACGTCACGACATCACCTGGATTAACATTTAAGATGGAAAAGAAGCTAGGAAGAAGAAGCTAGGAACCCACCCTATTTATCCCAGCACTTGGCGGATTTGATTATGCTTCTTTACAACATCTGTTAACTGCCTAGAAAGAGATTAAGTTCTCTGAACGCACTATCCCAATGCATTATTATTATTATCCAATTGGTCCATACATTCAAGACATCCTGTCTCAACTTTTGTAACTCACTACTCGAAGGTCTTCCAGGGTGTGCAATAGGATGCTTATAGTAAGCGCAAAACTCCAGCTCGACAAGTCTGTTATGAATGCTACATCTACCATATACACCACTTCTTAACTGCCTGCACAAGCTCTCCATCAAGCAGTGTATTAACCCCAAGGTTATATCACTCTCTTTTAGGGCCCTTATTTCTCTTGCTCAAAATCTAACCAAAAAACTTCCTACTCAGGCCAGGCACTGTACAGCATTCTCTCGTGACTCAAGTCTGGTCCAGGAGAAGCTAGATGCATTTCTGCTTACCGAAACTTGGATGATGCCTTGTTCCAGTAGCTGTATATCTGAGACCACCCCACCCGGGTTCTCATTCTATCAATCCATGTGTTCTGAAAAGGTTGGTTGCAGGGTTGTAATTGTTGTTCGCGAATCGTTTGGCTATAAGATATGCAGTTTTTTGCATGGGCCATCGTTTGAATCACTTGCAATCATGTCTTCATTAAAGACAATGCCTCTCACTGTTGTGATATACCGACCTCCTTCTGGCTGTCTAAACTTGTTTACAGGGGAGTTTTCAGAGTTCCTCACTAAAATATTTGTGTGACAGGCCGTTACTGATGGTTGGAGACTTCAATATTCACGTTGACAACCTTATCAACAGCCAGGTCCGTTAATTTCTTGACAGTCTGGAGAGTTTGGGTTAGGTCCAACTTGTTAATCATATCACCCACGTCGGTGGTCATATTCTAGATCTCGTGATCACTAAGGATGTCCTCCCCATTGACCTTGTGGTGTGCCCACTGACCCTCTCAAATCAGTGTTCGGTCTCGCTTACTGTTCCTGCTCCCTTGTACGTGCAGGGTAATGCCGAACTTGTCATGCGACATAACTTACAAAGCATTAACATGGACAATTTTTTTAATCTGTTTGTGGTGCAGGTCTTCTTGATCTGCATTCAGATTCTACCGGCAGCCTCGATACCCTCACTGATGCAGTGAACATGACACTCAGGAGTGCTCTTGACAAGCATGCTCCCGTTCATTCTATCCGTGTTCAGAGTCATGGAGATTCAATTTACAAAAAAAACTCTTAAAGATGCGCCGGGTTAAGCGCAGGCTTGAACGTCGAAGACTTCCTTCGAGTTAAATCCCTAAAGCTTAAAAAGTCACGGCTTCTTTTTTCACTCGAAAGCTGAATTCCTACCAGTCGGACACGAAACAGATTTATAAGACAGTAAACCATTTACTGGCCAATGCTGAGAGGTCTGACTCCCCAAATATTAACGACTCAGCCGAAAAGTTTTCAGACTTCTTTACTGAAAAAAGTATGCACATTCGTGCCTCCATAAAGCCCCCTCCGACTAAAGCAATTTCGGAATCACAACCTGTGACCTTCCTTAAAAGGTTTTCCGAGGTTGCTGCATGCGATGTGGCTACCTTAATAAGGTCTAGCAAAAAGAGCTCGTCTCATCAAGACCCTACACCATTATCTCTGTGGTCCTTCACTGGCAGACCAACTTAGCCCTGCCATAACCGAGATTTTCAATGCTTCTTTGGGAAAGGGGGTTGTCCCCAAGTCCTTCAAATCGGCAATCGTTAGGTCCATACTTAAAAAGCCCGGATTAGATACAGAGGTCCTTGCAAACTATCGCCCAGTTTCCCTACTTCCTTTCTTGTCAAAGATTCTTGAAAAAATTGTTGCTAAGCAGCTGGTTGAATATTTTGAAAAAAATGAAATGTCAGAAACATTTCAATCGGGGTTCAAGAGGCAGCACTTCACTGAAACTGCTCTCCTCCGTGTTAACAATGACATTCTACGTGGCAACGATGACGGGAATGTCAGTGCCCTAGCTCTGCTAGATCTGTCCGCTGCCTTCGACACCATTGATAACGATGTTCTACTTGAACGATTGAGAACAACGATTGGTCAGGCAGATGAGACACTGGCGTGGTTTAAATCGTACTTGTCTGATCGTGTTCAATCCGTGTCTTGTGTGGGTCAGGTCTCACACACGAGACGGGTCACCTGTAGAGTCCCTCAAAGGTCTGTACTCGATCCCTTGCTGTTCTCCATCCATACTCAACCTCTGGGAAAAGTGATTAAGGCTCATGGAATAGGATATTACTTTTATGCTGACGACATTCAGCTGTATTTGTCATTCAAACCGTCGGAATCTGCTGCAGCAACTGTGAAACTGAATGCTTGCCTTGCCGACATTCAATCCTGGATGTTGGAAAACTTCTTGAAACTAAATGACGATACAACCAAACTGCTGCTCATAGGACACTCTAAGCGTGTGGCTGGATTAAAAGGCTTTGCTCTTCTAATAGGTGATGCTGTTGTGTCACCATCACCACGTGCTCGAAATTTAGGTGTCGTTTTCGACAGCTGCCTCAATTTTAAAAGCTTCATTCAGAAGACTGCTTCTACAGCTAGCCATCACGTCCGATCCCTATCCAAGATTATGAGCTGTCTTCCACAGTGGCTTGCAGAAGATTTAATTAGCTCCTTAGTTCTGTCTCGGCTTGATTATTGTAATTCTCTTTTGGCTGGGCTACCAAAGAAAGAAACCAGGCCACAGCAGCTGGCTATGAATATGGCTGCACGGCTAGTCTTCAAGTCCCAGAGGTTTGAGCACGTGTCTCCTTTGCTTAAAGAGCTAGGATGGATGCCGGTTGAGCAACGGATACAGAGCAAAGTTCTTACGCTGACCCACAAGGCCCGCCACGGCTTAGCTCCTTCGTACCTAGCTGAACTGCTGCACCAGCTTCAGCCTCTTCGTGCCCCCGAGTCCTGAATGGACATAAATTAGCTATTCCATTCCTCTGCTTATAGACCTGAAGTTAGCATTCATCGCTCAGTTTGATAATTCAGTTCATAATGATGATGTAGGCTTAGTTAGACATTTAAATAAGGGGATGTAACTTTAAGGTGAGGCAGCTAGGACTCGGCCAGGGTCGGCCAATAATGCAGGAAGTGGATGAAGCATGCCACCAGACAGGCCTCTTCAGACTCACCTAAAGGCAGCTTCAGCTTCCGGTAAGTCCATTCCCTACATCCCTGTTTAGCTCCAAATATTAAAGGGTATATCTACTGCCAAAATCAGGCTCCAGGTCATGGCTTTATGGCTTTGCTCTTCTAATTGGGGGTGCTGTAGTGCAACCGTCATCGTGAGCTCGGAATTCAGGCAACCTCTCGCATAGCTGCATGACGTTTAAAGGTATCATTCAGAAGACTACTTTCACAGCTAGTCATCGTAATTGATCCACGTCCAAGACTAAGAGTTAAACTTACTCTGAGCACGGAAGTATCGATCAGTGACCCCAAGTTAATATTTAAGATATACTAGCTTATTTAACAGCCTCTTGTATAGCAGCAGAAGATCCTTAACGGCTATCACCACCGCTTGCAGTTAGCAATAAAGAATCGCCAACTGCAGAATTACGACCTTGGTCGTGAAGAGCAAGCACTTTACCTCCTGGGCTCAACGGCCCAGTAATAATGATGAGTAGTAGGCATTCGGCAGTGAAGCATTACACAGAAACACAAAAACCTTCGATTGCCGAACAATTAACATAATGCCTTTCACGATGGCGTTTTCATAAATCAGCATAGATAAATAATTTAAATATGGCAGATTTCCTCCCTTTTACAGCATCCTGAAACCAGTCCGTTTGTGGACGTACGTAGATAGACATGCCACGAAATAGCATGAAAGTAATCGCAGCATATAGCACATCAGCATATAGCACATAGCACACCGGCCATTCTTATTTCCTAGCCTCACGCTACTATGGCCAATCGGCATGCCTAAGACCGGCGATAACGATGTGCAAACCTCGGCAGGCACGTGGCAGGCCGATGAGAAATCCTGGCTGTGAAATGCAAAGCTCACCTTTTTTCTGTCCCTCTCTAGAGACTTGAACTGGTCGTAGCACTCTTCAAGTTTTGTGTGCAATTCGTTCGAAGGGCCAGTTCGCCTACAACAAGCAGCCGCCTAACAGCCTCCCGACTCGCAGCTGAGCAGTGTGGGAAGGACGAGGGGAACCGACAGAGCACGACGGTGCAGGCGGTGCAGACAGCACGGCCTTCGGCTGCGGCTGCGGCCAGCCTACTGCCGCTGCATCGGAGGAGATGGCCGACCGGATCGGGACGGTATGCTCTGGTACGCCCTCAGTCGGTACCTTATCGGCCGGTGCGTGACATGACCCGGCGGGCTGTAGCCAACCGGCGACGAGGCTGCAGCCGGAACGCCGTAGAACAGCTCGCCCTGGAGGCCGTACAGCAGCGGGATCGCCGCAGCGTGATGGTGATGATGGCGCTGGTGGTGAGGATGACCGTACAGCTCGGAGCCGGGCATCTCCAACAGAGCGGCGGGCGCGTAGATCTGCGCAGGTTTGACCAGGCGTGTTGCCTGAGCAAAGAACGCGGGGCTGCCGCCCGGACTTCCGGCCACAAAGCCCGGAGCCTTGGCAGCATCGGGCTGCATTGAGTCGCCGGCACCCTGCGACGACACGTGGGCCTGCACGGCCCCGGCCAGAGCCGCAGACATGCGATGAGAGCCCGGCAGTGGCCCGCTGGCTGTCATGGCGGCGGCAGTGTAGCCGTTCAGGTCGGCTTCGACAGTGGCACTGCGGCCCGGTACGAAATTCTGCAACAAAGCAGTGAGCTGTTTCAGTGGCCAGCTCGGCATGCATGAGGCCTTGGCTTTTAGCTGCCTCACTAGGGTGGATACATGTTACAGATGATTTCCTAAACTTACCGCTGTGTTCCTTTTTGTTTCAATAAACAAATAATGTTGGAAGTTGCAAATATTTCCCCACGGCTGCACAGCAACCAGGATCGAATGTCAGTTTTGCTGGACGAGTCCACCAAGAGTCAGCATTTAGTTAAGTTTTAGCATATGATATTGGGCAACATAGCCCTCTAGAGGTAATCAATTTCCAGACTAAATGACAATAGTAAATGGATTGAGACTCGTAACTGAGTCGGTGACAACTCTCACCATGCGAACCGAACTGCGATGGTCATGCGTTGGGTTTGAGCACAGCAGTCCAGAAGCTTTGAGAAGGCACTAGAATGACTGTGCAAAGAGACTCAAGAGAGTCATTAAGGTCAACAGAGTATTCTGAAAAGACCAATACTAGTCATTTTCCAATGAGAGGCTAGAGAATTCGTCAAAAGCCGAGAAGAATTTAAGCTTTGTGATTGACGTACGACGTACACAGCGGGCAGACAGCTACAATTCGAAAATACACCTGCATGTTAAAGGCTGGACAGTTCAGAGAATCATGAGCAACACGGGAACCCCAAATACAGAAGTAGCCACCAGCAGGTCAAGTATACGTATAACACCCCAGAACTTTCACGGGCACAAGCTGCAGTAACATGTACAGAGAGTACCGACAGAGTACAGACAGAATAATGAGAGAGAGAGAGAGAGAGAGAGAGAGAGAGAGAGAGAGAGAGAGAGCAGAAAAAAACAGGTAGCAGAGTATGCAAAGATAGCAGAGTGAGTACAAACTTAAGAGAGAGAGAGAGAGAGAGAGAGAGAGGAGAGAGAGAGGAGAGAGAGACAGGAGAGAGACAGAAGAGAGAGAGACAGGAGAGAGAGAGAGAGACAGGAGAGAGAGAGACAGGAGAGACAGGAGAGACAGGAGAGAGAGAGAGAGAGAGAGAGAGAGAGAGAGAGAGAGAGAGAGAGAGAGAGATATGCGTGACCACAGAAGTAACTGATCCTCAAGTGTAGGCTCTACTGCTAACACTGGGTACCATGGAAAAGCAAACGGTAGATCTATGGAGGGATAGAGAGACAAAGAAGCTCATTTAACAACAAGCCAAAGAAGACACTTCTACTGTTATCTTCTCATTGCAATATTGCAAGATCCTAACATTATTTTAATGAATAGTAGATGCACAATGTTTCGTCATTGCAATACTGCTAGCTCCCGACAATACATCAGATAGTACATGCACAATGTTTTGCAATTTGCCGAGACCGACTGTGAGTAAAAGCACTCGGTTTGTGATGAACCGATGAGCGACCATCGACTCAGCTTTACAGGACAGTTCATAATATCGCGAGGCATGGCTTCTACCTGCATCGGTGACATGCTCATCACGGACGGGCTGATGCCATAGGACGACGACAAATAGGGCGTGCTCACAAGACTTCCACTGCCGAGTTCACCAGATCCATACTGTGAGTGCTGGAGCTGCTGCAGCAGGTGGGCCGGCCTGACATACGATCCAGGTAGCATTTCGAAGGATGGAGCCTGGCAGTAGGCCCCACCGTTGGCCGGCTGAAATGCGTGCATGCCATAGCGAGATGGCAAACTAGTGGCCACGGTAGCCGCATGGCTTGGCAGCGCTTCACCGCCAGACGAGCCTGCCATCGATGCTGCCGAAGCATCGGTGGCTCCTGTGTAGGGACTGTGAGCGGCCGTCGGCAGCAGCGGCTGCATGCCAACGCTTCCCACAGCTGCCGCCGGCGATGCTTGGTGGCCCAGCGATGCAAAAGAGAACGCAAACTGCTGCTGCTGTTGCTCAGCCCTCGAAGCTGCCTGCTGCTGCTGATGCTGATGCTGATGATGATGTGCATAATAGCTCGCCACTGCCGCCGCCTGTTCGGCCCTTGACAGCCGGGAGGTGCTGTCGCCAACTGGCGATCGCCATGCATCCTGAGGAGCTAATGCCTGCTGCTGCTGATGCTGCTGGACCATCACCCTGTAAGCCGATGACGCATCCCACGGGTGCTGCTGCTGCTGTTGCTGCTGCCTTGCTTGCAGTACTGGGCTAGCTGTGCCAGCAGCAGCGCCAACAGCTGGTGGCGTCTGTGCCGGCGGCGACGGTAAGCACGGGCCCGAGTTAGACGACGACTTTGCCGGCGACACGCTGTTTCCTGGCTGTTGAAGCGATTGCAGCTGCCCTGAAGGAAACGAACATGCACAGGAGGTGAGCAAGAGGTGCAACCGTGCAACAAAGACTCGGGAGGGGCCAGCCGCTCCTGAGTCTCCCTGCACTGCTCACACATTCTGGGGCCTTTTCCAGAAGTAATACACGAACTGAGAACACCAAGATGGCACGTTCAACTTGTTCACACGAAGTGCATAGCCATATCTAAGATTCAAAGAGGATATGGTCTAGCCTTGACTGTACATCCACTTTTGTCTGAGGAAAGGGGTCGGGGACATTACGATAATGAAACCGATTTCACAGCAAAGCCTTTCGGATGCAGCACTGTTCTATCTGCAGCTCTTCACTAACATTGCTTAATAACCGGAGCAAGTTTTCATATGCAATATTTCAAAAAACGTAAGCATACAACCATCTTGAGCACAAGTAGAAACATAAAGTTTAACAAGAATAAATGAAGCTGAAAACGTGGCCTACAAGTCAACACTCATGAGAAGGCCGTTATACAGTTGCAATTGTGCTGACTCGGTGAGGTGATGTGCTCTAAATCTGCACCAAGAACTTGCCAGTTTCGATTACATCCCTGACCCAGCAAACTTCTTATGCATCCCCACGTGGAAAGTTGGCTTACTCATACTGGCCTAGTCCTGATTGGTTTGCCAAGTTTTCAAGGCATGCGCCCCAAGCGACACACTGTCGCTTCGAAACATTGCTACACGTGTTCATTGTTGGTTAGAGCTTCTCGTGCTTTGGCTGGGAATGGCCACGGTGGATCCATGAATAATCGGAAAGGCTCAGCGAATAAGCCTGTCATCCAAACGACTAGTAGTAGACTCGCGTAAGTGACCGAACATAGGGAGGGGCTTGAAGGCTTTGGAGCAGGGCCTGGATCCAGCAATGCAGCAAACCAATCGCACACAGCTAGGCGATCCGTTGCGATCTCTGCTCTCCCCCTATCTGCAGCACTCGTAAACAAAACGTGTGCAGCAAGAGTTTTCGAGCAGAGGAATATTCGTATTGCCGGCTGAGAGCCACAGTTTGCAGGCCTGTTCAAGAGCCGACGGAGGAGGATGAGGAGGGGGAAAGAGAGCCAGTGGTCGAAGGGTCATAGAGTCAGCCAGGTACACGCTACGGCCTTACCAACGTGAGTCACTGCTGTGCCCCATGAGTCGACGGCCGGGCTGCTGGCGTAGTAACGAGCCGCCGGCGAGCCTCTGCCATCGCTGCGCAGGTCCATCCAGGATGCCACGGCCGGCTGTCGCTGCTGCTGCTGCTCCACCAAGGCAGGCCCTTGCAGAGAGCCGACAGCGCCTTGCCAGTCGCTGCCGTCGGAGCGGCCACCGGAGCCGCCAAACTGCGGGGCACCGCAAGGTGATGAGATGGACGGACGATTCGAGGCGAGATTCGGGACGTGCCATGCGTCGAAGACTCTGCTGCTGCTGCTGCCGCTGCCGGTGTGATGGGGCGGCTGCTGAGGCTGTGCGGCGACGGGCGACCTGCTGCTGCTGCTAAATTCCGCCGCATCACTGCAAAGGAGTGACGACAACGACGTGGTGAGCGACCGCGGCTGGAGCGGCCGCGCCATCCGTGCCGCAGCCGTCGCTCCTGCGAGCAGGCGCAGGAGCCTCTCGACGACGACGATGAGCACGTGCGCACAGACCTGTGAGCACTCTGGCCGTGGATGGACGTCCGCTTCGAGCTCTGAGTGCCGACGACGGGCTCGAAGCGAGCAGGACTGGACTGAAAGGGACTGCCCACGGCACTGCCGCTCGAGCTGGCGCTGCGCCCCTCCAGCAGGCTGCCGTCGTTGGCCAGCGAGCGTTGACCGTCCTCGTCCCTGCCCTGCAGACGGCGAGGCGTGACATGGGCGGCCGCTTGCGCGCGACCCGCAGATGCTGCCGCCTCGGATGCCGAAGGCGCTGCGGCAAGCATAGCGGAAACAGCGAGGCCGAGTGGAGACGGCGTGAGAGCGTGCGCCCGAGCGTCGTAGCCGAGTGGTGCCGACTGCCACACACCTGCCAGGCTCTGTGCACCCGATCCGTCGGAGGCTTTGAAGCGGTCTCAGCTAGCCGGTGGCGCTAAGGAATCGAGCTTGGCCCGTCGCATGAGCATGTCCTGCCTATGCTAGCGCACGCTCGGCCTCCCCCCCCCCCCCCCCCCCCCCCGCTCGCCCACGCTTAGCACGAGTCTCCTTGCGGTATTTCGACACCGAGCATAGGCCAACGTCCGACGTCACGGACATGGAGTAGCATCGCTGGCGCGGCGCTGTCACTGGCAGCGCATCCTACCCGGTACAAAGCGCTCTCCGAGTAGCTGCCGTAGGATGCAGAGCTGCGGTCTGTTTGACCCGAGCCGTGACCGAAATCGTCGGCGCTCGGCCATGTGTTAGCATTGGCGCTTGGTGACCTAGAGAGAAAAGCAACAGGCTGTCTCTGCCGCAGCCGCCGCCACCACTGCTGCCGCACTGCAGCCGGCTGGGACTCGCTGACTGGAATACGGCCGCGCTGCCAAAACTGTCTTGCAATTTAATCAGGGAGTTATATTTTTCACAGAACCAACAGAGCAGGCCCTGCTGCTGTTGAGCACCTTACGGGCGATGGCTAGCAAACCTCGCACGACACCAGCTAGGATAGGGTGCAGAACGAGGTGCAGGAAAGACGGCCAATGGATCCCCACCGATGGACCGATCCGGAAGTTGCTCCTAGATTCCGACCTTTGCCCCCTTTGCACTATTGGCTGCCCATGGCAAGGATAAGCTACGGATCTCCTCCTTGGCTTGATCCAGGTCACACACTTTGGCACGGAACATAGCACGAACACTTGCCACTAACCATATTTGCATTCTGACACTGCATGCATGTCACCTCTAACTATGTTATGCTTGTTGTCATTGAGCATGCTACCACTAACCATTCAATCATGCTTCCTTTACAGCAAATATAAAGTGCATAGAAAGAGACTGGATTCTCTGAGGGCGCTATTACAAATGTATTATTATTATCATATTGAAAGTGTAATGCGCATGTATCTGTGGCAAAGCCAAGAAGTAGTTAGAGGGCTGAACGAAGACCTTGTTTGAACCAGCCAATCGCAACGGGAGACATCGATCGCTTGCTGTGCTCTTGGTGAGAGAGAGAGAGAGAGAGAGAGAGAGAGAGAGAGAGAGAGAGAGAGAGGGAGAGAGGCATAAGGGGTTCGGGCATATGTAGTTGAGTGTGTGCATGCATGAGGATGTGCCAGTTTACATCAAATGCATTTGCATAAAGTGCAGAGCCCTCTCTCTCTGTGTCCTGTTCCAATTTTCGGGTCATCTCCAGCCTGCCGATTCATGGGAATGTATAGCCGATTTGAGATTTTAGCAACAAGAAAACGTGACCGTAGTGGACATCAACTGTTCAACAGTGTAAACGAAGCTTCATTAAGTGACACTTGAAATAGGGTCGAGAGCTTAGGAAGAAGATAACGTAAACATGCTTCTCTTGGCTCTGACTGAAGTCGCAAAGCTGGACTACCTCCACCGCAGCCAGTGAGCCTTCCTAGATCCAGGGAGGAGAGAAGATTCGTTCACGATTCATTTCCAGGATAACTGCTGGTTTGCTAACGAGTACGCAGCAACCAAGAATGAAGTGGCCTACTGAGCTGCACAGGGTCTGCTATGTGGGCTGCACAGACTAAGACAAGGCTTTAAGAGAGAGGGGGGCTAGTTGAGGCATTAGCCCGCACGGAAAGCGACCCGGAAGTGCTGTGCCACCAAGAGTGGCTCCTTCAGGCTCCTCGCTCTGCCCACCACCCTGCCCCACCCGTTGCTATCATGCTTCCTGGGAGTTACAAGGTGCAGCCAGAGGCTTGCCGAGTGAAATGCTGCCATTGGTAGGCAGCTTCGAGATCGTTATCCAGCCGCTGCTTTTCACTTCTTCTCCTTTTGATGCTGCTAAAGCGATGGTTAGAGCAGCGGGCCTGGTGCTCGTGGTCAGGGTTGGTTCCAAAGAGGGCTTTCATTTCTAAAAGTGGCAATAGAGTTGCTAAAAAGCTTAGAGTTTATTTTTTAGCCGAGTCTGCAGAGGCCTTCGAAGCCCTCACCAAGTAGCTCCAGGTTCACACGGGTTTATGCGCATTTGTTTTTGTGATGGTGATTCGTACAGGTAGAGGCCTCTAAGCAGCCCATCCTTGGAGCAGAGCTTTCGGCTATCCCAAAATGAGGAATACACGCTTTGAGAAGGGGCTGAAGAGACTTTCAGAGCATACTTCAGAGAGCCGATATCGAACTTGTACCGAATCCCACAAGTCGAGGTCCAGCCTCTACTCTAAAATCCCGGCTATGCCCTTGGATGGTGTGCATCTGCCCAAGGAAAAACGGTAAGTAAGTATACCAGGGGGTGGTGAGCCGATTGGGTAGCCGGGATTATGAGAAATAAGCAAGTAATGATGACACTGATAAAAGCATGGACCAAGATAAAAGCGGAGCAGCATCGTGAGTCACTTACGAACTGAGCAACCAGCATCATCAATGCAAAGCGGTGAGTCTGGCTACAGGACATCCTACGATACTGATGCTTAAAGAAAATGGACAGCACAAGTCGGCACAGCAAGCAAGCTACACACTCAGTCCAAGTGGGGGGAAATCTGATAATCGAGGGTAGGCTTTGGGCCGAGGCAACAAGGACGCCGAGCTGGGTTGGTCCAGCGGTTAAGGTGCTCGCCCCGACTAAGGTCTGGCTGAGGTCGTGGGCTCGAGCCCTGAGGCATATGTGAAGCGCCTGAATAGAGATTTAGCTCTCTTGGGGCGCTATACAAATGAGTTATATTTATATATGCCAAGGGCACCGCATACAAATGTGGCTCAATCGGCCACGAACGTGACTCTGAAAGACAGCCTAGCCTGGCAAGCAGCATTAATAGGATAGCAGCCGATAATGGGAAACAATGGCAAGACAATACTTTAAAATAGCCTGACATGGTTGTATACATAGCCTAATGCACACGAACCTGTTAGAATCTTATCGGACATAGCACAAAGCTCGTAGAAGAAAGAGGGAGTGAGAGAGAGAGGAGAGAGAGAGAGAGAGAGAGAGAGGGGAGGAGAGAGAAAGGAAGACAGATAGGGAGACAGAACGAGAGACAGGGGACATGACAGGTATGCACCTTGTCAATCTCAACGATTACCAGTGGCCACGGGAAGGTGGTGGTTAGTGCCTTATCCACTATCGGTAGTCAATCATAAACTGCAGGTTGATGAAGTTGAAAGCAAGGTATACCCAAACTCCCAGCATGCAGTGGGCCCCACGAGTGGTGCACGGCACAAGCAAAGGATCCCATCTTGCCCTGTCCGTGTCCGGTGGTCTGATCTCACTGGCAGATCCCGCACCTAATCCTAAGTTCCTCATCCTGATAATCATGATCCTAAGTTCCACAAGGGTCTGGTCTCAGGGATCCTTGTTGCTCTCCATGTACATTATGTGGCACCTCTCGAGAAGGTAATCCAGATCCACGGTATAGTATACTAGTTTGCACCGTAGCAAGTGACCTTTGGCAACTATTCAACTTCTCAACTTATGCTTCTCTTGCCGACATGAGGTCCTAGATGTAGACCGATCCAAGGCGGTATGGAAGCAGTGACTGTGCATTCCTTATTGGAGGTGTTCACGTTCTCATTTCCTGAGGAAGCAAAGTGGTGACTCCTAGTTGACCAACAGATGGGAGCCAAATTCTCATTCAGATCCACAAGGTGAGCCGTGATGGCGCACTAGGTAAGGCGGTTGCTTTTCACGACCTCGCTCCCGATGTCGTGGGTTCGAATCCTGCGGTGGGCTATCCTTTATCGCCACTGCAAGCGTTGGTGATAGCCGTAAAGGCTCTTCTGTCGCTATACAAAAGAGGCTGTTAAATCAGCTAGTATTTAATTTAATTTAAGGCACCACATGGCTTGGCTCCTTCGTACCTAGCTAAGCTGCTGACGCAGTCGTGGCGTTGGTGTGCCCAACAAGGTCAACTAAATTCGTTAGCTGGTTCTCTGAATAAACGACTGTAGGGACCGAAAGCTTTTGCTCTAGGGCTGAGACTCTAGCCTCCAGGCCTCACTCTCACAAGAGCACGCATACACGAACACGAAAGCACACACATGCATGCGCGCGCGCACACACACACACACACACACACACACACACACATGCGCACACACAAACATGCGCGCGCACACACACACACACACACACACGCATGCGCACACAAAATACACACACACACTCGTGCAGACGATCACACAAACACACACACACAAGCACCGATTCACAGAGCGATCTTTGGCTACGAGCGCCCTGAGGCTCAGCACTCATAGCCTAAATCGTGGAGGCCAAGACTCTACATCCTAATCCCCTTTATATTGTCCAAGGCAAAACAAGGAGCACCTAATCGTACCCAAGACGACTGTGCCCTGCAAAAAGACCAACAAGGCAGGGTCGGGTGCAGGTAGCACGTGGTGCACGCACCAGTCGGACAGTCGGAGACAGGTTGCACAGTCGAATGCCTTCAGCTACCTACCCGTCGACGGAGAAGACGTCCGAGCTGGTCGAATGTGTCCTATTCCCAACCGATCGGCTGCAGGGCGCCACTGTGGGGGCGGTGGCCGCTGCCACAGCAGTGGCCACCGCCGCCGCATCGTCGTCCACAATCTTGGACACGAGGTCGTCCAGAGTGAAGCTGGCGGCGCTGTTGGTCAGGCCGTTGGCGCTCCGGTCGAGCACATCGATGCAGGACAGAACCGAGTTCTCGCCCTGCGACCACACGGCGTACTGGGACATGTCGACAGCGTCGGTCCGGCGACGGTCCTCGAGAGTCATGCTGCTCTGGGGAGAGCGAAAATTAAAAAAAAAACACCTCCAGCTCCTCTGTCTACACACGGGGGCGGCGCAGCAGCGGCAAAAGCAGCATGGCCACTTCGCATGGGCTCCCCTGGGAGGCAAGGAGTCCAAGCCCTTGCACCAAGACAGTGACCGCTCGCCATGTCGCCGAGGCTGGCATGGAACATCCACCAGGGGCAACGGCCAGCAGGCCGACGGGCGCACGATTTGCTTTCCGACCAAGCTCAGGCGGACACGATGAGATCAACTCTCAGCTTGGTCGACAACGACTCGGAAAAGGCAAAGGGATGATGGATGAGCGCAGTTTCTTAGCAGCATAAGCATGACTACGGGTCGAGATGGCAGCAGCAATGACGAGAGGAGGGGCAGCAGCATGTGCAGCAGCAGCAGTTTCGCGACGATTGATCCATTGAGGCAGGGGGAGCTCAATCCTCAAAGCGCAACACAGCAAGCCCTCTTAGCCTCAGCAGCCTGCGGCACTGCGACTGCAAGCTACTTGCGCTGCAAGTGTATCAGTGGCTAGCTGCGGTTGACGCGGCGCTGCCGGTGACTTGCTAGCTGTGTTTCGGGTAGCACGTGTGCCCAGAAATACAGGGGCATGCATGTGTCTGAGATGGAGAACAAGAGAGACTCAAAGAGAGAAGAGAAGAAAGGAGTTAAGAAAACCAGAGACACGGGGATGGAAGGACAGAGACAGAGGGGACAAAGATAGATAGGACAAAGACAGAGGCAGACGACGGTGAAGGACGAGGACGAAAAGTTAAAACTGCACCGAAACAGCTATCCACTGCCGAGTAGCAAACAATCACGCTGTTATAAATGCACATGCAAATGCAACGGAACCGGCTGCCGGCTTAAAATAGCGCAGCTTCATCACCCCACCCAATAATAATTTAGAGTTTAGGTTAAGAAGATTACCAGATCTGACAGCATTATTTATACGTTCCAAGAAAGACTGACGTGGCAGGAAATACAGAATTGCCTGCTGCAGGACTCAAAACCACGACCTGGGTCGTGTGAGCACCTTACCATTAGAGCACGATGCAGCAGCAGCAGCAGCAGCAGAGACAATGAGAAAGAAAGGTGCACACATGTATGTGTAACTGGAAGATCCAGCAGGAAGCTGAGCAAGCCGACCAGCAAGAGGGTCGTGCGGGAGTCACTTCACTGTGCGTTTCGATCGACTCGCACACACTGAGCAGTAGCAAGACACTGCAAGCAGTGGTCGAGCAATGTCTGATGCAATACATGGCAGTAGGGCTTAAATTTGCACGCACCTTCATCAACAGACACACGTGCCCACAGGCAACTACCCAGATAGTCAGACATCTCTAGGACCAACGCGGCAGAGACCCTACACTCCTTGCATGTGGCACACAAAATACGATCAGAGAAAGAACCATTCTGCCACCAACATTCACCTTAGTACTTTGCTGACTGCAGCAACGACAGACGTCTGAGAGTTCAAGCTTGGCGAAAAGCTTCTGTCTTTAGGCACCGTTCACAGAAGCTGCACTTTCAATGAACAGGCTCGGCGCCCTCACAGCGAGCACACACCAAATTTCTCCAAACTGCTCCTGCGATTGGATAATATCCTATATATTTGCACAGCGTCCTAAGAGGGATTCTTTCATCTAACTGACTCGCCCTCCTCCTTCTCTTCCTGGCCTTTTCCTCCTTATCCCCTTGTTGACCTCCTACAGCAACTGCAACAGCTGCCGATTCGTTTTGCTATACACTTGCATGTCCCCTGGTTGTTTACCCACTCCATCTCCATGCCAACCATCTCTCTCTTCTTCTATGTCTTTGCCTCTCTGTCTGCCTGCCATCCACCCGTCCGTCCACTCACCCACACAGTGCTTGTCTTTTTTGTTTCTCGCTGCTTTGCGTATGTATGCCCTGTGTACGATTCAGAGCATTTTACGAATCAGGGGTCCTAGCTACTAACTAACCGGTGGCTCCGAGTGACTTCTTGTGTGCTTTGGCAGTCTGACCTAAGCATGATACACGTGGGCCTTTGCTTGCCTGCTGTCTAAGCCTGATATCGTGCATATATCCAATCCTTGGTTACTACCTCTCTGGCAGCGATTTGCAAAGTACCTCGATACAGATTTGATTCTCTTTATGTCCAATAGAAACGACCTATTATTATTATTATCAGCATCATTATCAGAAGGTTTTATGCAAATATGCCACTCACCTCGCAGTAGGGGGCAGGCTGGCACTGCAGTGCCAAGCCCCTCACATCGACTGAGCATGATCGAACTCCCGATCGATGTCCCACACCAACAAGAAAACTGAATCATGTGAAACCAGATGATCTGATGCTGGCAGCAGTAGGACTGGAGGTCCACCGATTGCATACAAGCCAGCCAGCCACACGGCTGTGCCCACAGTAGGCAGAAGCACAGTAGGCAGCAGGCCCTCATGTTGCAGTAGATAGAAAAACGACAACTGAAGCAGCACGCCACCTCACTCTACACTGTTTGAGTTGGAACGCTAATTAGGGCCCCTACTCAGCATGTCCTCCCTAACCTTTGCTGAAAGGTGCTCATAGAGGCTAAAGGACTCAGCATTCAGACCAACTTCATTCACTACCACCATTGCCTGTCCTGCCAGGCTCACTTCCGGAGTAGCGCCTGCAGGACAAAATTAGAGTAGTCCAGTTCTTCAGCATCTGCAAACATACCTGGCAAGGCTATCATCGCCAGGGTTACCATGCTACGTAGATAGATATGTGATAGATATGTACCCAGGCTAGGTTCGGTTGGCTGGGACCGGGCAGCTATAATGGGAGTAAGGGTCACCGGCTAGGCCAGGGTCGGACATACGGCATGGCCGGATGTGCGATGACGAGGTCACCGGGGCTCTTGAGTACGAGAAGTTGGCCGAGTAATTCGTGGTGTTGGAGGCTCCCGGTCTCGCCGAGTTATGCACCTGGATGGGTGCAGGCGTGCTCCGGCGATGCAGCCATGCACGCAAGGCAACGAGTGCCCAAGGCCCGAGCGGAGCTGGATAGCACGCTCGTAGTTGTGACTTGTATATTCCCCGTTCTCCGCGTAGCGTGTTCGTGACCCTCCCCCGTGTGTTGGCATCTTTCGGTGGAAGCTCTCGACTGTGGTGGACGTCGACTCCGACTAGCCAAGCAGTTACTCAGCTAGCCGGATCTTTTACGGCGTAAGCTCGCACTGTTGGATTCGGAGTCGGTACAACGGCAGGACTGTGGAAGCGGCATGGCGGGCGGCATGGCGGGCGGCATGGCGGGCGGCATGGCGGGCGGCATGGCGGGCGGCATGGCGGGCGGCATGGCGGGCGGCATGGCGGGCGGCATGGCGGGCGGCATGGCGGGCGGGAGGGCGGGGGGGGGGGCGGCGGGCGGCATGGCGGGCGGCATGGCGGGCGGCATGGCGGGGCATGGCATGGCGGGCGGCATGGCGGGCGGCATGGGCGGGCGGCATGGCGGGCGGCATGGCGGGCGGGCGGGCATGGCGGGGCGGCATGGCGGGCGGCATGGCGGGCGGCATGGCGGGCGGGCGGGCATGGCGGGCGGCATGGCGGGCGGCATGGCGGGCGGCATGGCGGGCGGCATGGCGGGCGGCATGGCGGGCGGCATGGCGGGCGGCATGGCGGGCGGCATGGCGGGGGCATGGCGGGCGGCATGGCGGGCGGCATGGCGGGCGGCATGGCGGGCGGCATGGCGGGCGGCATGGCGGGCGGCATGGCGGGCGGCATGGCGGGCGGCATGGCGGGCGGCATGGCGGCGGGGCGGCATGGCGGGGGCATGGCGGGCGGCATGGCGGGCGGCATGGCGGGCGGCATGGCGGGCGGCATGGCGGGCGGCATGGCGGGCGGCATGGCGGGCGGCATGGCGGGCGGCATGGCGGGCGGCATGGCGGGGGGCGGGGCATGGCGGGCGGCATGGCGGGCGGGCATGGCGGGCGGCATGGCGGGCGGCATGGCGGGCGGCATGGCGGGCGGCATGGCGGGCGGCATGGCGGGCGGCATGGCGGGCGGCATGGCGGGCGGCATGGCGGGCGGCATGGCGGCGGCATGGCGGCGGCATGGCGGCGGCATGGCGGCGGCATGGCGGCGGCATGGCGGCGGCATGGCGGCGGCATGGCGGCGGCATGGCGGCGGCATGGCGGGCGGCGGCGGCATGGCGGCGGCATGGCGGCGGCATGGCGGCGGCATGGCGGCGGCATGGCGGCGGCATGGCGGCGGCATGGCGGCGGCATGGCGGGTTTGGCAGGAAATAGCCTTTGACCCCTGGAACTCGGCTACAGATATATAGATAGATGCTACATACAGTAGCTAGCCCGGCCTCCTCTACAATCAAGTCACAGTTTGCACGTGTAAGTGCAGGTGCTCACACACGAAGTTGCACGGGATGGAGGGGAAAGGCAAACACTTGCTGCTTACTTACATCCATTGTTCTGCTTTGATAGCCAGTTCGTCATCGCAGCAAGCAGACCAGATTGCCCAGGTCCTACAGGCAAGCAAGAGTGGGATGGTGCAAAGCAGTCACTTCAGCAATCACCAGCAGCAGCAGCAGTGGGTACTGGCTTCAGCATGCAACAGCCACCCACCACCGGGCTGCAAGTGTGTTGGCAGCATCGAGGGCCAGCACAAACATCAGCAGCAGATCAGACGGGTCGACAAAGGGGCGAGTGAGGCTATCAAGAGATACATCAGTGACAGCCCAGCCCTAAACCCATCTCCCTTCCTCAGCAGCTAGGGGTGGGCAACAGCCCAAGCCAGGGAAACCGGAATGGAAGGGGAAAGGAATGCATGGAGCTGAACCGAATGAAGGGTACGAAGGGATACTGCAGGCCTACAGACAGCTGATTGAGTGAGGGGGCTAGGGCAGACACGTCAAATACTAGGTAACAAACGTGCCGGGAGCCACTCCATTTCGGATACACTACAGAACAAACTACTGAACTCCGAGATGTATAGTTGTATTTATGTCACTGATCCAGGTCAAATAACTCCAGTAGCTATAACACCAAATGGTATTGCACTACACACGCATGCATGCGCGCGCACGCACACACACACACATACACACACACACACTCACATATAATGCTAGTGCAAAAAACCTATGCACCCTAAAAATCGACTTACAATCTCCGATAATTCAGTTTGTTCATGGACTGCAGGCCAACAAATTTCACCAGAGCACGTGATTTGCATGAGTTGGCAATATTTGTGACAAACTAGACATGCTACCAACCCCTAGTTATCCTACCAGGTGAAAAATATGCACAATGACCCTGCTTTTGTAGTAACAGGGGCAATTTCTGCCAACCGACATAGTCACCATTCTCGACAGATATTATTTTCTAATTCCGTCGGAGCACTGCAAAGTGAGACCGCCAGGTTGATCACTGTTGATCAAGTTGATCATGGTCGATCATCAAGTACTTCTTGAATCATCTTGGTCGGACATTACTCGCGTTGCACTGCAATGGTGTAGGTCATACCTCAGTGAGAGATTTCAAATTATTGATGTCAACGTGCACTTAATCGGCTGCTTTTGAGAATTTACACTCTCCCATTTGAAACGTTAATCGTCTGGCACAATCTGAGCTTCTATTTTAATGCAGAAGACACACAGCTGTCCCTGTGTTTTGATCCCCCCGACTTCCAGCACGTCAAAGTCCCTCAACTACGTGGCAGCATGTGTTGCTTCATTCAATGTATGATGACAGCAAACACTCTCAGATTGAACGACGATAAGAACAAGTGATCAGTGATGCAAAAACATAGTGCTACTACACAATTAGAAAGCCTAACACTTAAAAATGGGCTCGGCCAGTATATATCCTGTAGCTTCTCTATGCAATCTGGGTGTTCTGCTGAAAATGACCTTTCACTAGATGACTGCATCAGCTCCTCAGTCAAGTCTGCCGACTTTCAGCTGTATACCATTGCAAAAATTCGTGCTTACTTTGCTAAGGATTAACCCCCAAGCTGGTCCGTGCATTTGTGACATCCAGACTAGACTTTTGTAACACATTACTTGCAGGTCTTCAGGCCGGTGCAATAACGCTGCCCTGGTTTGGTTCAGTGGCTAAGGTGCTCACCTTTGACGGCCGAGTTCGAGGACTCGAGCCGTGCATTTTATGTGAAGCGTCTGGAATAGAGATTAAGTTATATTAAGGAGCTACTCAAATGAACAATCTATTTTTTAACACTGCTTAAAGTTAACGCAAAACTCTGAAGCTAGGCTTGTCTGCCATGAATATCACAACTAACATATTACACAACGTCTCACTGACCTGAACTGGCCTCCCGTCATGCATCGGACCGACTTGAAGGCTCTGTCACTCACTTTCGGGTCCCTTCGCTTTCTTGCGAAGGTCCACATACTCAAAATATTTACGCATCAAACTTCTCATCATACTACTCATAGATTACTATCTACTACTGACTACATCATACTACTCTCTGATGCTCTTCTGACTCGAGTCGATTAACAGTGCCTCAGGAACTGAAAGTAAGTGACCGAATCTTGAAGTCGATGCGCTGCGCTTGACTAGGAGTCAATGCAGGTCGGCTACAAATAGTTTGATTTGGCAACTGCAACGCTCATGACAGACAAACCTAGCTGCCGAGTTTTGCACCAACTATAACAGCCTGGTGGCACAGGCCGATAGACCAGCAAGCAGTGAGTTACCGAAATCGAGACGGGATGTCACAAATGCATGGACCAATTTAGATGGTATCCCTGTCTAAGCAAGACCGAATTTTAGCAATGTTGTGTAGCTGAAAGTAGGAAGACTTGACAGTGGAGCTGACATGGTCGTCTAATAAAAGGTCAATTTGGAACAGGACACCGAGATTTCGTGCAGATCCAACAGGGGATATGATGACAGAGCCGGTTTTGAGCGTTAAGTTTTCCAATTTCTGAATCACACTTGGTTTGCCCATAACTAGCAGGTTGGTTTTATCCTCATTCAATTAAGAAAGTTTGCCTCTATCCATGTGTGGATGTCATCAATACATGGAGCAAGGGAGTTGAAAGAATTCGACGTGCTAGAGGGCTGGGAGGGATAAAAGGAAAGGTACAACTGAGTGTCATCTGGATAGACAGGAAAGCCTAGATTGTGCCAGGCAATCACATCGGCAAGAGGGAGAGTATAAACCATGAAAAGAACCGTACGAAGCACAGGGCAGAGCCCTGAGGTATCCCATACTTCAGTGGTTCCTCGGATGATCTTTGTCCATTCACATCAATACTCAGGGGTCTCTCACTGAGACAGGACTTAAACCATAACAGTGCAGTACCACGGATGCCTAGGCAAGATGAGAGGCACTCGAGGCCTTGGTGATCAAAGTATCAAACTCTGCCGAAAGATCAGGCAAAAAAGCTGAGATACTCTATTTATTTAAGTCTACATTCCTAAGTAAGTCTTTATACATCCGAAGCAATGTCTGTGGAGTGATTAGCTCTAAAACCAGAACTTACTAGCAAGGTTTGAAGTTTCAGTATATCAGTTCCGGCTGGTCTGCCACGGCTCGTGCTTGTATGCGCTGAACCGGTGCACGTTATCAAAAACCACCTGACAGCTCCTTTCCAGCAAATTGTAAGGTGCCAAGAAGGAGATTTAATTCCTTCAGGGTGCCATACAAATGTCACAATATGTATCACTATTACTAAAGCAGTTCATTTTTATTCTATTGAAGCGTATGCCAATTATTCAGCAAGGTTTGTGTGCTATGTTACGTAAGTCCCAGACTCAACACAAGCAAGCAGCAAACGCAGACTTCAACATATACTACACAAACCTGCAAGATTTCAAAACGAAATTATATATATATATACACTACACACACAAAAGAGACACGCTGGAGCCTATGCCTGGAAATGGCATGTGAATCCGTCATTTTTTTACACATTCAGTCAAAATATTCATGTAAACAGTTAACCAACCACACCTCACAACTTGCCATCGGGGTACCTTTCAACTGAGCCAAGCAGTGCTGAGGAGCATCGCTTGAAATGAGTGCCAGCGTCAGTGTCAATGCAGCTCGACGAGCACATAAAGGATTCCTAGCATCGCACGAGAACAGCAGAGCACAAATGGCCTAGACATGCCAACACCACCTTACTGTGAAGTTCGCACAGTCAAATAGGCCATGTCCAAGACAAGTTGACACAGCGGGCATTGGCCTGAGTGGCAGCCGGCCCATACCGTGCAGCCGCTTTCACCACCAAGCACTGCTGCCACAATGCCGCCGGTGCTGTGCAAATAACGCTGATGCACTGTGCAGAGAGAAAGAGCACGAGCAAGGCAAGGTTTCTTCTTCGACCGCACAGCCACGATAGAGATGACTCCGACCGCCTGCTCAAGCCCACAGCCATAGCCCTAACTGGTGGCAAGAGCTCTAGAGCACAGTCCAAACCAGTTATCGCACAGCAGTCCAGTGCTCTAGAGCAATGACCACTCCATTAGAGCACTTTAATTAAATGGGCTGCTTAGGACGAAAGAAAAAACCAACCAACACAGAACCTCTGGCCGGTGCACCATCACACCAAATAATAATAACAATAATAATAATAATAATAGTAATAATAATAATACATTCGTATAGCAACCTCAAAGAACTGAATCATTTTCTAGGCCCTTTAAAGATGCTGCATAGAAAGCCTTACCAAATGATTGGTGGTAACATTCGCAAGCAGCAGGAACAGTGTAGGCAGGCATGTGCACAGGTATGACCAATCACAAAGTGCCACTAAATGCTGTAATAAGCAGGTGTGTATTTAGTAGACTTGTGCAGCAGGAAACAAGCTGAGGCACTGCGTAGTTACTATTAATACTAACAGACACTGAGGGTGTTCGGCAGGATTACTAGCGTTAGTCATGGCTGCTCCTATAAGATATAAGACATTGGCTACCTACCTATCTAGCAATGTGGAGCAGGTCTGATGACCTCTTATGGTTAAAGCTAGGTGGGAAGAGAAGGCAGATATCAGGCCTGTTCTCCATAAGCACCTTAGGCGGAGAGTCAGTGCAGGCGGCATGGATTGGAATGGACTTTTAAGCATGTTATTGCTAGGGTGGAAGGCCTGAGGGTAGGCAGTGCACGATTCAACTTGATGTTTATCCCTGTCTACGCAGTCCCAAATTGTTTAACTGCTACCTAGTAGAAAGTAGGCAGACCTGACTGTGCATCTGATGTGGTTGTCTAGTGAGAGGTCGCTTTGGAACAGGACACGTAGATTTCGTGCAGATCCTACGGGAGATATTCTAGCCGAGCCCCATTTTGAAGAATTGAGCATGCATGTCATGCACCTAAAATGCCAGGCGACATGATCCCCTGGGTTAATCAGCATTTGCAGCATCGATAAGCCTGCCTCTGCAAAATCGCTGCATAAGTTGATAGAATGCAGCAGCAAGACTTAGTACTTCATATAGATAGGAACTAAAAGCAGTATTGCCAACACATTTGCATGCAGTGAGAATAAGGAAAAACAATGAAAAGGCATGCAACAGGAAGGAAGCGGATGAGAGTAAACCGGAGGAGCTAGGTGGCCGGTTAGGAGGGCTGGTGAAAGCAATGGCCATGTCCGACAGAGTCACAGACGGGCAAGGCCTGCCTGTAGTCACGTGACTACAGCTCAACTAGGCTGGCTCAGGCAACTACTGGCAGCCTGTACAATCGAACTAAGGAAATTAATCTCTGTGGTTGAAGCCTCGACGAAAAAGGGGGCAGGGTCTGCCAGTTAACCCTATGCGGCTCAGCACTTGGACGCCCATTTGTTACTTAGTAAAAATTACTACCGATCACGGCACAGAGCCTGTTGTACTTTTTCAACACAACACCAAGAACAATCTCTTTCCCTTCCTTGCTCTGAAGTGCCAATGAAATCTAGCGAATGCTCATCTTGTTGATCCTAGATTGTGGACAAGCAACACATTATCTACCATACCATAGAAATCTCCAATGTATTTAGCAAATCCTGAACTGATATTTAAGAAATAATGAATGCTAGCTTGGTGGTGATTTCAGTACAGCAGAGGCAAACATTCGTTTTGACATGGGCTTTGGCTCACTTTGGGTGAGGTTAAGAGAAAGCCTGCTTGATTTAAAACCAATAATGGTACTAAACCTACCTGAAAGGAAATGCAAATCACATAGCCTCAGCCAACATTGAACTGCAGATTAATTGTAATAATAATAATTATTATTATTATTATTAAACAATACTGTAACATCGCATATGAGGGAGAGAAGGTCGAGGAGGTACAACAATCGGCCGTGATAATAACGATAATAACTCTTTTATATTGCCCATTAAAAGACCCAAATCTACACATGAGTGCTTTATAACTCGCTGCGGGGATGTGATAGCCAGTACTAATAACAATAAGACCAAAGATACTTATTGCATAGTACCCCAAGAGAACTAAATTTCTTTCTAGGCACTTTTCACGAGCTGCTAAGGCGGCATGCCTATTGGTTAGAGATAGCGTGCACAGTGTCAGCACATATAAGCACACAAAGGAAATTCACAGGGACCCAGCAAACGCAGAGAGAAATAGGCATGTTTTGAGCTTCTTTTTAAATTTCGTCAAGTTAGAGTATGTCGTGAGCCGTCAGTCAGTCTAGAGTGAGTTCCAGGTTTGGAGCATACGAACTAAAGGCATGGTCTCCAAAGGATTCGAGGTTTAAGACACAGCTAAACGACTTGAGTATGAAGAGCAGCTTGTATAATATTTAGGCTGATTGGAAATAGTTCCGATATGTAGGCCGATGCAAAAGAATTAAGGGACCTAACCAACTGTGAAAAAAAACGATTCACTGCTCAATGAGAAGACAGTGCAGGTAGGTGAGAAGTAGTGTAATGTGGCTGCTGCAATATTCATGACAGGCAATGCTATCAGGGTTTTGTACCAACTGCAAGTGCCTTATTACACAGACCGGAAAACCTAGAGTGGTAAGTTACAGAAGTCGAAACAGAATGTCACAAATGCCTGGACTAACTTGGATCTGGTATTCCTGCCTAAGCAGGCCTGAATTTTTACAGTTATCTAGGTTTAAATAGGCAGACTTGACTGTGGAGCTGATGTGGTCGTCCACTGAAAGATCACTTGAGAACAGGACACCCAGATTACATGTCGAGGCTACAGGAAATATGCTGTACGAGCGAATGTTAAGGGTTGTGTTTTCAAATTTATGAGTGACACTTGGCTTCTGGATAAAAACGAAAGCCGAGATTGCCTTCGGCAATTCCATCGGCAAGAGGACGATTATAAACTGCGAAAAGATTAGGACCTGGCCAGATCTCAGGGGTAACCCCAACTTTAGAGGCTCCACGGTTGACTGTTGCTAGTTGACTTGAATATTCTACAGTTTAGTACTGAGATAGGACCTAAGCCATTGCAGTGCAGCACCAGCGATGCACAGATAAGATGAGAGGTACACTCAAAAAGGACTTGATCATCAATAGCATCAAAAGCTATCGAAAGATCCAGCAAAACGTGCAGAAAGAATACTGAAGTCAGCATTCCTAAGAAGGCCGTTATTCGCTCGAAGCAGTGCTGACTCTATGGAGCGATTAGATTAAAAACCTGACAACAACCTACTTCCTAAGTTTCAAGTTGTGTTAATAGTGTTTAGCTAATGAGCAACTCCTTCCAGTGACTTTAATAGGAGAATCGCCCTGCTGGTCTAGTGTTGCCCCCTTCATGAGAGGTCAAACGACAAAACCTTTTCAAATGATGCATGGAACAAGGCCTGAGACTAAGTATATACAGAATTTTAGCTATTCAGGCCAGCAGCAGATCTATGCATCTCAGAAGAACAGTGGGTAGCAGGTCTAGGGGACTAGCAGTAGTGGCGACGCTAGGATTTTTCATCTAGGGGAGACCTGGAAAATTGTAATGTAATAATAATAATAATAATATTGCACTTGATAAAGCGCCCTCAGAGAACTTAATCTCTTTCTAGGCGCTTTACATTTGCTGCAAAGTGATACGCAATAGAATAGTAAGTAAAATCATGCTTGAAAAACAAACAAAATGAATAACATGGTTAGGGGTTACATGCACTGGGTCAGCATGCAAATGTGGTTAGTGGCAGCATGAACAGTGTCAGCACGCATAAGCAAATCGAGGACGAATCACAAAGACCCACTAAATGCTGTCCTAAATAGGTATGTTTTTAAGTAGGGGCAAGACCCGTAACATTTTTATGTGGGTGGAGCTAGAACTGCAATTAATGAAAAATTATAGCATAAAATAGTTGCTTTTATTCGATATGAACTCGGTGATTACTCATCGAATTGAATTAAGACATAGTCTCATCGTTGGTGACGGTCGGTCGGGGGGGGGGCGGTCGGGGGGCGGTCGGGGGGGGGGCGTAGGAATTGGGGCGGATCAGGTCAGGACCATGCCCCATTGCAGGGGGGAAGCTCTCTCTCAGGCTCCGCTACCAACTAGCTAAAGAAGCAATCTCCAAGGTGCTGACCTGGGAGAGTTAATGTGACGGTTGATGGTCAACATCAGCATTTTTGGATTATACATGTGTGATTCGACTGTCTGGATAGAAGCTGGAATTGGCCTTCGCTAGGATACTTTGGTATGATCTACAGTAGTCCTCATATATCATTCAATGCACAGTCAGTCCTGATCTCGAGCATGCTTTTTCGAGCGAGCACTCAGTAGTCCAAAAATTTTGATATACGCAGTTAACCATAGGCCATCTGGGCTTGTGAATGGTGTCCAGTTGACATGCTCTCCCCAGCCTGCCACCTTCTTGGTGTAGCTTCTGTACCGGAGCAGGTTCAGGTTGTCACTATAGCTTTGCCGACTGCTAGTGACCTTCCTAGTCGGTACAATCCTGCAAGCCTATTATCGTTTCACTATTAACATGCATTCTTGATTGCCACTGCATCTGCCGGAGTTCGTGCATTGGGAATCTCCCGAAGGAAGCCCAGCTGTAGCAAAAAAGGGTAGGGGTAAGGGGCTTAGTATTCCAAGCACTGTCTCGAACTGTCTGGCAAACTATCTCAATCGAGTGTAACAGCAAATCACTCGAACTTCGTGGTCATCGGGCCTTTTATAACCTCAGCGGCCACTGTAAAAGTGTACCTATAGAATGCTTGTGCACAATCCGCTAATAGGGGACATGATTCTTGAGTATGCCCGTGATCCGTTTGCTTTAACCGAGATCTGACAGAAATAGACTTAATTTCCCAACAATAACCAACGCCACCCTTACAGGCATTTCTTTCCCATACCCTACGGTAGATTAAACGGTGGAGGTGTGTTGATTGTCACTCGTTCCTCTCTAAATATCAAACCATTTGCAGTCTCCCTCAAAGAAGTCATTCGGATCTTTTATTTTTAGTATCGCCAAGAGCAAGCTGCCAATGGGGCCGTACCCCAAGGTATCAAGACTTCTTTCATATCGGACTTTTCTGAGTTCATTTCGATTCTGAGTGCCAGAAATCGTTCCTTCCTTGTACTGGGTGATTTTAACATTCATTTCGATGATTCAACTAACCCTCCAAGTGCAGAATGTCCTGTACTGACTGATTCATTTTCTCTTGTGTGTGCTTGGCCCTACTCACAATAAAAAGGTCATACACTCGATCAAATATTCCCTCATATGCTGCCGACTCCTATAATTCCCAAATTCTGCACATTATGTGAGCGCATGCGATTCAGTCTGCAGCTTGTATCTCTTCGGTATGCAGAATCATATGTGAGTCACAAAACGGTAAGATCCTTGACAATGATGCTGTCTGCACGAAAATGGCTTCCTTGTCCCTGCTGCTCAATCCTCCCTCCAACCTGTCCTGGCTCATGGAATGCTACAACCTGACACTAGCCTGGACTCTGAACAAGTTTGCACCTCTGACTACGCACAATTAACGCCGAAGACTTAAGGGCAAGCAGGGTATCATGCTTAGGACAAGCATACAAAGCACAGAAGCACAGAAGTATCACCTCCGCTTAGTTGGACCCTTGGTTTGTAATAAACAGTGAATATTGTACATACAGGCGAGCATGCAAAAGTACACGGGAATAGATCAGGGGATATGGAAAGCTGAGCAGGACAAATGAATCTTCTGGCCAAAACTATTTCTTCCTATGATTTATGCCCACCCAGGACTGCTATATCCTGTGCTAGGTTTCTAAAAACTTGCTGGCAGTTACTCAGACAACATTTTCTCCTATGCATCCGAGAAATGCAGAAAGGCTACCGGTCCCAAATAGTTTGCTGCACCTAGGGCCAACAGTGCTGCTGTTTGGCTGAGCACACCAGCACCTTACCCTAGCGATGGAGGGCAGCTGCCTGAGGGCGACAGGCAAAAACTATTTGACAAGCGGTAGCCATCACGTGATCCCATGCACCATCAGGACGTGCAAGCCCCAAAAGAAGTAGTTGTGCTTCCTGCACAGCCATCCTAACAGCTACAGCAGGAGCCCTATAACCAACTGGTCTTGTCACTGGGCACTTGTCACTAGACAAGCCACCATAGTGACAAGCCACCACCGCCACTGCCATCCCCCCCTGCCATCCCCCCCATTCTCACTTCCACCCACACTTGAGTTTATGACGAGGTGACCTCGGGTACGATTGGGTGAATGCTGTAGCTGCACATGTTTGTAAATACACAGGCACAGCAGCAGCAGCAGAGCAATGCTGTGGGCTGGCATGACCTTACTGCATGCTGCCAGCCCCTGGAGAGAGCCAGGGCCTCCTCAGACTGGTGACCGAGCCGGCCAGGCACCCGCTGTCACGTGACTCCACCACGTGACGCGACCGCATGGGCCGATGCAGCTATCTAGCTTC
>WPIO01000015.1:5935000-6002500 GCA_009760855.2 Cristatella mucedo
CAAACAAAATGAATAACATGGTTAGGGGTGACATGCACAGGGTCAGCATGCAAATGTGGTTAGTGGCAGCATGCACAGTGTCACCACGCATAAGTACATGAAGGTAGAATCACAGGGACCCACTAAATGCTGTCCTAAATAGGTGTGTTTTTAGGTTCCTTTTAAATGTGGTCAGGCCAGGGGATGTTCTGACGCAGGTCGGGAGGGAGTTCCAGGCTTTGGGAGCATACGAACTAAATGCACGGTCTCCAAAGGATTTAAGGTTTGTACGAGGTATTTCTAGACTGTTCGATTCCGAAAAGCGGGTGGCACGATGCTTGGCCTGATGGGGGAGTATGTCAGAGAGATAGGCTGGAGCCATAGAATGAAGGGACCAAAAAGTGAGCGACAAAACCTTGAAGTCAATCCATTGCTTGACTGGTAGCCAGTGCAGGTCGGCGAGAAGTGGTGTAATGTGGCAACTGCGACGCTCACGACAGACAAGCCAAGCTGCCGAGTTTTGCACCAGCTGCAATCGCCTGATCGCACATGCTGGTAGGCCAGTAACCAGTGAGTTGCAGAAGTCGAGACGAGATGTCACGAATGCATGGACCAACTTAGATGTGGTATCCTTATCTAAACAAGCCCGAATTTTAGCAATGTTATGAAGCTGAAAATAGGCAGATATGACTGTGGAGCTGATGTGGTCGTCTAGCGAGAGGTCGCTTTGGAATATGACACCTAGATTTCCAGCTGATTCGACAGAATTCGACAGCCTTCACGGCTATCACCACACTTGCAGTGGTCAATAAAGGATCGACAACTGCAGGACTAGAACTCACGACCCGGGTCGTAAAGAGCGAGTGTTGGCACTGTGCATGCTACTACTAACCACATTTTGCATGCTTAAACTGTGCATGTCACCATATGTGAAGTGCTTATAAACAAACTAAGTTCTCTGAGGGAACTATATAAATGTATTATAATTATTATTGTTATTATGTACCAGTCAGAGCCCAACAATGAAGCTGGTCTCGACTCCAAACTGTTACACTATGTGGACATCCATGGCATGAAGCCAGTTCGAGACTCGAGACGTTCGTTCTCGGGTATCTCGACAACGAACGTTGGCAAGTATAGACAAAACTTAACTGGCCTAGACCTACTGTATAACATAGCACCACCAATGTTTCCGTGCCGTACAAAACTAACGCAGGTGTCAGGAGCTGAATTTGGAAAAAACGAATATTCAACAGCTTTAGCTTCTATGGCACCGGAACAGCATTGGTGACAAGAGCTTGCCAGCGGCAATAGGACTCAAAACTTCAGCCTGTGTCATAAAATAATGATGCGCTTGATAAAGCACCCTCAGAGAACTCAATCTCTTTCTAGGCGCTTTACATTGCTGCAAAGGGAAATGTGAGTGAATGGTAAGTAAAATCATGCTTGATAAACAACATGAATAACATGGTTAGGGGTGACATGCACAGGGTCAGCATGCAAGTGGGGTTAGTGGCAACATGCACAGTATCAGCACGCATAAGCACATCAAGGACGAATCACGGGGACCCACTAAATGCTGTCCTAAATAGGTTACTTTTTAAGTTCTTTTTAAATGTGGTCAAGTCAGGGGATGTCGTGACGAAAGTCGCGAGTGAGTTCCGGGCTTTGGGAGCATACGAACTAAATGCACGGTCTCCGAAGGATTTGAGGTTTGTACGAGGTATTGGTAAACCGTTTGATTCCGAAAAGCAGGTGGTATGATGCTTAGCCGGGTGGGGGAGTAGATCTGAGAGATCAGCTGGAGCCAAAGAATGAAGTGACCAAAAAGTGAGCGACAAAACTTTGAAGTCGATCCGTTGCTTGACTGGTAGCCAGTGCAGATCGGCGAGAAGTGGTGTGATGTGGCAACTGCGACGCTCACGACAGACAACCCTAGCTGTGGAGTTTTGCACCAGCTGTAATCGCCTGATTGTACATGCCGGTAGGCCAGCAAGCAGTGGGTTACAGAAGTCAAGTCATGAAGCGCACCCTCACCCACCGCTAGGCTAAGACATGCCGGCACAAAAATAGGGTAACCTCAGCATGAGTAAATACGAGGCACCAGCCAGGTACTACGATTATGGGTCAGCTGATTTGACAGCCTCATATGTATAGCAGCAGAAGAGCCTTAACGACTATCACCACCACTTGCACTGGGCAATAAAGGATCGCCAACAGCAGGACTCGAACCCACGACCTGGGTGGCGAAGAGGGAGCACCTTAGCCCCTGGGCTAAAGCCCGGGCTATTTAAACCAGAGCAACTTCTAGCAAGCTCACCACCAAGCAAGCCCATCCGAATACAAGAAGGAGAGGCTGTGAGGCAACGAGGGAACACTGTGCAAGGGTGACAAAGGGGCCGGAGAGGGAGTAGAAGAGGTCGGATCAAATGCAGTAGCAGCAGCAACTGGCGATTTGTTATTGCTTGCCACGACAGTTAACGGTAGCCACGAAGCATTTCGGGCAGGAGCCACTTGCCCGGCTGCAATGCTTCCATTGCAATGATTCATAATGCCAACATCACTCCTTACACGCGGGGCTGAAGAGGGAGGGGCCGGCTTGAACACGGCAAACTCTGATTGCCCATCACCAGTCATATGTTTCGACACAAGCGCCAACCCAAGCGTTGCACCAGTTGCATGCGATTTTGTCGCGACAGCTATTGGGCCGCATGCCTGCTGATTACTTGTATCCCCCCCCATGGGAAACCAAACCGATGGGCAAATCGATCGTCCTGAATAGCTATCTTTTCAACGATAGAAAACGTTGATGGCTGGTAATGATACTACGTTGCCCCGCAGACACAAAAACACTCATTTTGGCTGTGCTACCGAAAAGTAATTAAGCCTCTGCAGCAGGCGATGAATATGGCTGCAAGGCTAGTCAACAAACCCCAGAGGTTCGGCCATTTGTGTCCTTTGCTGAAGGAGCTTCCATAGCTCCCGGTCGATCAACGGATGCAGTGCAAAACACGTCCACTGACCCACAAGGCCTACCGAGGCTTTGCTCCTTCATACTCAGTTTCAGCCTCATCATACAATCATGTTCTCTATGGGCAATACATTACCTCTTCCATTCCTAAGCTTGAAGACCATTGGCGACAAAACCTATTGCTCTGAAGGACCTGGACTGTGGAACTCACTTCCACACTTCTTAGGCAGCATCTACTCTCCAGCTGCAGACTGTGGCAAATATTCCCAGCCGTGCTGAGCTGCTATCTTCATGCTACTCACTTCCATGACTGCCCATTCGGCTCAGCTATGCTTTTCACTTTCTCTTTGATGCGTGGGATGAAGTCTGTCAATTACCGTACAAGCACCGAAAGCTGCAAGACCTCAAGTGAGCTACAGAAAACTACTACGTAACACCCACTTTGTTGTCGAGTCTTTATAGACTTGCAAAAGGAGAGACATTACATTGCACGCATTGCATGTGTGTTCACGCGCACTCCACACACACTCGCACTCACACACTCTCGCACTCACACACATTCGCACTCACACACACATTCACACTCACACACACATTCGCACACACACATTCGCACACACACATTCGCACACACACATTCGCACTCACACACTCGCACTCACACACTCGCACTCACACACTCGCACGTACAATCGCACTCGCACGCACAATCGCACTCGCACGCACATTCCCACACTTGCACGTGAGCACACACATACATGCACGCACACACACACACACTCAAGTACCCACATCAACCAATCAAGCGAGCGAGGCATCAGTAGATAATATAATACAATAAAGAAAAATGTCAGCCATCTTCAGCCACGCGAACCGTCCTCATCGACACTACTTGATGAGCAACATTTCGCTAAAGAGACCGCCCAACTAATTGTCACCTCCCGAGGCCAGAACCGAACGCACAGCCCAACGGGTAAACTCCTGAGTGTACCCAGTTCATCATCATCATCATCAGAGCCATTCCTCGCTTTACAGCTCGTACGTTGCAGCTGAGCTCGCTGAGCGTGGCCGCTCGGCGTGGCGGCACGTGATACGCCGTCCCGCCCTGTCCAACCTGGCATCACGGTTGCGTATGTGAGCGGGGACAGCGAGCTCCGCAAGTCACGGCCAACAGCTGTATAGTGACGACCACCGGCCGCGCATGCAACTCGCTTCCGTCTTCCGTCTTCCGCCGCGGAACGACACCGAGAACAGGCAGCAGCAGCAGCGCTAGCTCTCGTGGCCCTCGTCCGCCCAGCAAGCAGCACCCGCCCAGCAGCAATCGTTCGCCGAATAGCGAAAATGACGCCACGTATCTCAGCTCGCACGACAACCCCCCCCCCAAGGAGAAGGACGACGCGGTCTCGCTCGACGCTGCGCGAGGGACGCCGATAGGCCTGAGGGAGGCTGCAAGCAAAAGCCGTACAGCTGCGCATCCAGGGAGGAAGTGGCCCGAACCCGTGCTTGGCTACAGCTGGGCGAGCAGACGTGCGATTCGGTGCGCGCCGTATGGCGGCCCCGGCACTTAACCTATCGCGGCCTCGCAACGCAATCGCTCAGCCGCATTTGCGAGTCACAACCAGCTCACGCGCAGTCGCGGCTACGAACCGTTCGACAGCCACTGCCTGGTCAGCCTCCCAAATGAATGGAATCCATAGCTTGCGCAAACCAAAACAAGCAACAGACGTCAAAACACCATCGTCAGCGGCCAGCAGGACCGCCCGGAGAAAATATCGTACAATGTTAAAAAATATAGAAAAACATATACCAGTACGTGTATCTACTACTTAGGCGTCGCAGCGCAACATACCTCGGGTTACATAACAAGCTGCGTGCGAGTGAGTCGGCAATGTTGACATCCGGACGGCCAGTAGGCGGCGCTAATGTTCCGCCGTTGGGCGCGAGTTCTGAGCCGGCGGTTCACTGATAAGCTTGTTTGACTTTCGCTGCCTCAATCTGAGCGCGTGAGTCTGCACGCCGCGCCACGACATTCTTTGGCCAGCAGTATTGCTGCTGCTGCTTAGACGGACAGCCTAAAATCGCTGGATGTTCGTCGTCCGCGCCATGGCCCCGCCGCAGGGACCACGTGCTGCGCTTTCGGAGCCGCACATCATTCGCGTCCTGTCTTGGAACATTGACGGCTTGGACAAGCGGAACCTAACTGAGCGTACCAATGCGGCGTGCGACGTCATTCTAAAGGAGGACCCGGACGCAGTGTGCCTGCAAGAAGTCGTGCCGGATAGCGCCGCTCTCGTCCTGACCAAGTTTCCGTCCGACCGCTATCTGGCATTCTTCGGCGGCGACCGCGGCTACTTCACGGCCGTCCTGCTCAAGCGGAGTACGTGCTTCTACGACGATCACCGCGTAGCGCCCTTTTCGGGCTCGACAATGGGCAGGAACCTGCTCGTGGTGAACGCCAATGTAAAGGGCCTCGACTTCGCCTTGATGACGGCTCACCTCGAGAGCACGGCGGAGCACTCCGAGGAGCGTCAGCGCCAGCTGCGTCTAGCGCTCGCCGAGATGACGGGCGAGCCTGCGGCTCGCAACGTCCTCTTCGGCGGCGACTTGAATCTGCGGGACAAGGACGTGCAGGCCGTCGGCGGCCTCCCCGGCGGCGTGGTGGACGTCTGGGCCGACACGGGCAGCAAGGCCGACACGAAATACACGTGGGACATGCAGCTGAACGACAACTTACACTTCGACGGCTTCAGCCCGCGATGCCGCTTCGACCGCTTCCTGTTTCGACCCGGCACGGGCGGCGACGGCGGCAGCGCGAAGCCCATTCTCTTCCAGACCGTTGGACGCGAGCGACTTCCGACCTGCCGACGCTACCCAAGCGACCACTGGGGCATATTGGCTCACTTCTTCATCTCTGCGTAAGCGATCCGCGCGGCTCAACTTATTGGGGGACACAACTCCTATGCGTGCGGTTGCCTGCTGGTTTGGCCGATGCCTCCTCACGAGCATGCGAATGGCGTCGCCAATAAACAGTGCTATCGGTCGGGATTCGTTTTGCCAAACAACGCAGCGCCAGCCAGCATCGACGAGCTGCTACTGCTGCCTTGCAGCTGAAATTGTATTGCTCGGTTTGCATGTCAGTATGTAGCAGCCCGAAGATAGTTGTCCAACCTGTCTTTCGATACCAGTCGCTGCTACTGGCACTGCTTTGCAGTAGTTTAGTTGCATGGGTTGTCACGCTTGTGCGATCTGTTGCCACGAAACAGCCCCCTGAAAGACTCGCCGGCGGCCGTGCAGCGACGCTGTGCGAGCCGGCTCTCCCATCTGAGCAGATGAATATAATAATAATGATAATGATTATAATAATGCACTTGATAAAGTGCCCTCAGAGAACTCAATCTATTTCTAGGCACTTTACATTTGCTGCAAAGGGAAATGCAATTGAATGGTAAGTAAAATCTTGCTTGATAAACAACATGAATAACATGGTTAGGGGTGACATGCACAGGGGGTGTCTTCATAGGGGGCTGAGGTGCAGGATACTCGGGCTGCCCGAGCCGTTCGGCGTGGTGGCAGGTGCTGCACACCCACTTGCTGGCACGTGCTGCTTCAGCACCAGTGGCTGGCTGCTGTGAGGGCACAGCTTTCAGCAGGTGTAGCTCGTGTAGGAGATAGCCTGAGGCCAGTGCTTCCTGTAGCTAGCCTGCCTTTGCCCGTACGGGATGCTTACGCATCCTGCCTCGTGGATTAGTCGGAAATGAGCAGTCTTTGCCTAATAGTATTATAGCAATGGCAGAGAGAGAGAGAGCTTTTTGTATCTAGCCTGCATTCGCCGTGGCTCTCGACGTGGCCATTGACCTTGAGCCTCACCGTTTTGCCACGTTCGACTGCAACCATGCCCTCGCGAATAAGCTCAGCTGAAGCATGAAGACCGTGCCACGTGCTTCCTCTTTGACGGGCAGACTTCTGCTCGGGCAGATGGCTTGCGTGCAGGCGGCGCGCTTGATGCTCTGCTCGCTAATGCTGCTGAGCAGACAGCTAGCGGCAGTCTGACCCTGAGAATGATTTTGACCCTGAGAATGAATTCTGAGAATGCCATGCTCCGGACTGCGCATGGTAACGCAGCAAGCCGAGCGTTGCCACAAACACGACAAACAGCACGTGGACCGTAGCAAAGACGGAAAAAGTATAAGCAACATATAGGTTCAATATATAGTAGTCCTACAGGATCACTATTGCCTGAGCAAGCCATCATGCATAGCAAATCTTAATGCCACTGGCTTCTCTTGAGGAGCATGCTCTGATCAGCTGATGATTGTATCTCCGTCTGTAACTCCGCAAAGCCACGAAGACTATGTGGGTGCTATGCAGGAGAGTTTTGTATAGCTCACTCACAGCCTGTGAGTGAGCTATGCAAAGTGGCTTTCGGTACGTATTCGGTAGCCAACAGACTTCATCTCACGAAACAAAGAGAAAGTGGGAAGCGTAGCAGTGTCAGGAGAGCAGTTGAGGAAGTGAGTAGCATGGATATAGCAGCTCAGGACCGCTGGGAAGGATAGTCGGCAGCAGTAAAGTAATTGTTGATGAGATGTTGATGAAGAGAGTTGTCGTTTCGTAAGAATCGTGAAGAGGGCACCACAGGCTACGACCTGCAGAGCAAAAGCTTCTGTTGCCAAAGGTATTTAAACGTATTTAATGTAATGTATCTCCGTCAGTAACTCCACAAAGTCATAAAGACCATGTGGGTGTTACGCAGGAGAGTTTTGTATAGCGCACTCACAGCCTAAGCGGCTTTCGGTACGCATTCGGTAGCCAACAGACTTCGTCTCACACAACAAAGAGAAAGTGGGAAGCATAGCAGAGTCAGGAGAGCAGTTGAGGTAGTGAGTAGCATGGAAATAGCAGCTCAGGACCGATGAAAAGGCTGAGCCATAATCGGCAGCAGGAGAGTAGTTGTCGTTGCTTAAGAATTGTGGAAGTAAGTTCCACAGTCTAGGACCTGCAGAGCTAAAACTTCTGTCACCAACGATCTTTAAGCAGAAGAGTGGAACAGTTAATTTATTACCAGACCTGAGGGCACGAAGAGGCTAAAACTGGTGCAGCAGTTCAGCTAGATATGGAGGAGCCAAGATGTGGTGAGCCTTTTGGATCAGCGTAAGAACTTATCGCTATATCCATCGATCAACCGACAGCCATCCTAGCTCTTTTTTAAAGGAGACACGTGGTCTAACCTCTGGGATTTGCAAACTAACTTTGCAGCCGTATTCAAAGCCAGCTGCAGTGGCCTAGTGGCTTTTTCGGTTGCCCAGCCAAAAGGGAATTACAATAATATAGCCGATACAGAACTAAGGAGCTAGTTAATTTTTTGCAAGCCACTGTGGAAGACCGTTTATAATCTTAGATAGGGATTGAACACGATGGCTAGCTGCTGAAGCAGTCTTCGTAATGAAGCTTTCAAAATTTAGTCAGCTGTTGAAAACGACACCTAAATTCCGAGTACGTGATGATGGTCGCACAACAGCATCGCCTATTAGAAGAGCAAGGCCTACTAATCCAGCCGCACGCTTAGCGTATCCAATAAGCAGCAGTTCAGTTTTATCATCGTTTACGTAAGGAAATTTGTCGACGTCCAGGATCGAATGTCGGCAAGGCAAGCATCCAGTTTATCAGTTGCTACAGCAGATTCCGGCGGTTTAAATGACAATTACAGCTGTGTATCGGCAGCATAAAGGTGACTTCCTATTCCATGGGCCTGAATCACTTGTGCCAGAGGTTGCTGGGTATAAATAGAGAACAGCAAGGAACCGAGGATGGACGATTGAGGGACTCCACAGGTGACTGTTCTGGAGGATGTTACCTGACCCCCGACAGGAGTGGACACGCTTAGATAATAAACCACGTCAGTGCCTCGTCTGACAGACCGACCGTTGTTCTCAATCGTTCAATAGGACATCGTAATTAGTGGTGTCGGAGGCAGCCAATAAATCTAGGACAGTGACATTCCCGTCATCTGCTGATTAGGATGTTTTTGGTTAAACGGAGGAGAGCAGTTTCAGTGGAGTGCTGCCGCTTGAGCCCGATTGAAATTTTTTTGACAGTGTTTTTGTTCAATGCGTGCTACCAGCTGCTTAGTGACAATTTTTTCAAGAACCTTTGACAAAAAAGGAAGAAAGGAAACTGGGCGATAGTTTGCAAGAACCTCTGTATCTAATCCAGGCTTTTCAAGTATTGGTCTAACGATGGCCGATTTGAAGGACTTGGGTACGAACCCTTTTTTCCTAAGAAGCATTAAAAGTCTTGCTTATGACTGAGCTAAGTTGGTCTGCCAATGAAGACCATAGAGATGATGGTATGGGGTCTTCAGGAGACGAGCTCTTTCTTATACTAGACCTTTTTAAGGTAGCCACATCGCAAGCAGAAACCTCGGAAAAACATTCTAAGGATGGTCACAGGTTTCAGTTTACCAATTGTTTTAGACGGAGGGGCCTTTATATAGAGGCATCAATGTGCACAGTTTTTTCACTAAAAAGGCTAAACA
This sequence comes from Cristatella mucedo, assembly GCA_009760855.2. Classification (NCBI taxonomy): domain Eukaryota; kingdom Metazoa; phylum Bryozoa; class Phylactolaemata; family Cristatellidae; genus Cristatella; species Cristatella mucedo. Next base: position 5,944,486 of record WPIO01000015.1, read on the forward strand.
CTTTTCGGCAGGGCCGTATTTAATTAATATCTAGATTAATATCGAATTATTATTAAATATCTGGATATTATTAAATTCTATTATTAAATATCTGGATAGTGAGACCTCTCAGCATCGGCCAACAAATTGCTTACCGTCTTGTAAATCTATTTTGGATCTGACTGGCAGGACTTAAGTTTTCGAGTGACAAAAGAAGCCCCGGCCACTTCTTACTAGTTTTTCAAGATGCTTTGTTTGTTGACTGTCAGCAATGCACGGTAATCATGAGCAATGGTAGAGGCCGATAGCAAAATCCGTGGAAAATTGACAAGATTGGCTGCAATAAACTGCAACTCTCATTCCACGTAACATGTACCTGTGAGCGCGCATAATTTTTACCCATGGTGCGCGTTCAATCGACGGCAACCCACGGCAATGGCCGGGGAAATACGCCAATCCATAACGGACAGTTACAAATAGACCGACAGTTGCTGAGAGAAGCTCCAACTTTTCTTGCGTATTGCACTGCACTGCATTAAAAGTGCTTACTTCTTACGCTTCCGGGTGTAGACTCGTGGGAAGTCTTTGAAATTGACTGCATCCTCATCAGATCCCGACTTCTTAAAATGGCGTTTGAGCCTGAGCTTAGGATGACCCATCTTTTGAATTTTTTTGTTATTTGAAAGTAATCACTACTCTGCGCACGGACAGAACGTACAGGAGCATGCTTGTCAAGAGCACTCCTGAGTGTCACGCTCACTGCATCAGTGAGGTTATCAAGGCTGTCGGTCGAGTCTGGATGCAGATCGAGAAGGCCATAATCACATACAGATGTCAAATAGTGGTCTTGATCAATGCATTTTAAGTTACGTCGCTGGACAAACTCGACATTACCCTGTACGTGAAACAGGGCAGGAACAGTAAAGGAGACCGAACAATGATCCATGAGGGTCAGCGGCACACAACAAGAACAGTGGGACAGACGCCTTTAGTAGTAACGAGATCTAGGACATTGTCACGGACGTGAGTTGTATGGTTAACGTGTTAGACCAAACAAAAAGTTCTCCAGATAGTCAAGAAATGAGCGGACCTGGCTGTTGCTAGGGTTGTCAACGTGAATATTGAAGTCTTCTGCAATCAGTAATGGCCTGTCACACAAGTATTTTAGCGAAGAACTGAGAGAAATTATCTATAAACAAATATAGTAATTTCAACACAAAACTTTCACAACCTGTATTGAACGAAGAATAAGCGTATTTTACATCTGAGCACATCTCAGTGAAGCACTCGTGGCTGTTTACTATCGTCACTACTGGGTCGAGATGCAGTTTAGACAGTCAGAAGGAGGTCAGCATATCCCAACAGTGAGAGGCATTGTCTATGGTGAGCAACCGATTTAAACGGTGGCCCGTGCGATAAGCTGCGTGTCTTATAGCCAAGCGATTCACGAAGTACGATAGCTACCTGCGCCACCAACCTCGTCAGATCGCATGGACTGAAGGAATGAAAACCCGGGTGGGGTGGTCTCGGATATACAGCTACCGGAGCTGGGCGTCATCCACGTTTCGGTAAGCAGAAATGTTTCCAGCTTCTCCTGGACAGCCTGATTGTGGACAAGTAACTCCTTCGTTTTTAGGGAGCGGACGTTTAACAGGCGAAATTTAAGAAGCTGTCAAGCAACTGGAGCGACGCCGATTAAGTGGCTTGCATTCTAGTCGGCATGTAGCTGATGTGGCTTTGACGGAGTTCAATTGGCCCTAGGTACATGTGATATCCAGCGATCAGCACTGGTCTGCGGCTCCGAGAATGGATCAGTTGTCCTGAGTCAACCAGTGCCGTACTGCAGGTCAGGGTGAGGTCGCTCGCTGTAGTATAGGCACACTGGCTGTAAAGCAGATTCGGCCAACAACCTATTGCTTGATGAGGCCAAACTTGATGTGCATTCACAACTTCTCAGGGTCTACTACTAGCAGCTCCTGCACCAGTTGTTCTTCCCTACTGAGAACTCGGTCCCTGTCGTCAGTCCATCAACAAAATAAACTTTGTGAGATCTCCTGGGAGGCTCTTCAGAAATGACACCATTTTGAAGTCTCATATAACCTCCCACCCCTAGTTGCCGCACTGGAAGGCACTCTCGGCGTCTCGTGAAGGATCCCCCGGAAGTGAAGCAGTACCTTAAGAGGTCAGTCCAGCTCTGCCGAATTCTCGGGGTAGCAAACTTGCTTCACGACCCTCTTCTCTACCTTGTACCCTTCTATAAAATATCGTTATTACATAATTATTGATTAATGTACAAGAAATTCCTTCTAGCGAGCAGCAATTGTTCCCCTTTCTTCCAAGAGTTCTCTTGCTATGCCCGCTCGTGAAATTAGGTGCCGTGGAGGGGGGAGCTCTTCTTGATATCCGACAGACGTGCCGAAGAATGCTTTGTAGGTTTCACACGTTGTAGATAATGCTTTCACGGCTTTTATCTTGATAAATTGTCCACACACTTAGAAAAATGTCTCTGCTGGTTACAATTAACCACTTGATGCCATACCAATTAAATATGGCTATTCCCTACTCTCTTACTCTGCAATAACATAAATTGAAATAGCCGCTTAAGGCAACTGTACTCGTACACTTATGTGGGTACTACTCTATCGTGGTAAGTCGTGGGGATCGTTCCATCACTTCGGGATGATGCAGAACAGCTCGTGCTATTTGTTCGAACCTGATGCACAGTGTCTTACATTAAAATGAGGCGATTTCAAAATTACCTTGTCCTGACCAAGTTTTTGGAGAACATATGCTATTGCATAGTAGTTTTAGGCATATATGATTAGAAAAACACACTTTATTCACGGTAAATAAATACGATTGAAATCTGTTACCTGATGTATGGTGTAGCGTTGCTGCTGGCCAGATGTGCTTAATTACATGGGTTGCTTCGAAGGGGCCATTCTACTTTCTTCTGCGTCTTTTATTTCTTGTATTGCTTCAGTCTGGCTGCCCTCATGTGAAATAGTAATAATACATATGTATGGCACCCTCAGAGAACTTAATCTCAGCCTACACACCTAACATATGTTGGGTAGGAAATGTGTCAATTGGTTAGTGATAACATGAGCAGTGTCAGCAACCACTAGCACCCAAAGGACAAATCACACGGACGGAGCTAACGAACAGTTGGATTTTTGCTGCTTTTCAAATGCCGTCAAGTCATCTTGTGACGTCAATCGAGAGCAAGCTCCAGGCTTTGGGAGCTTACGAGTTGAAGGGGAGGCCTGAAAAGGATTCGTGGTTTTATTGAGGCACAGCCAGCCGGCCAATAAGGTGAAGAAGAGTATGGTGCTACTATGGGAAGGAAGCCGGATTAGGAAGTATTTCAAATAAGTAGGCAGGAGACAGAGAGCAATGAGACCAAAAAGTGAGCAGCAGAAACTTAAACTCCACGCCATACTTGATGGAGAGCCAGTGCAGATTGGTGAGAGGTGGTTCAATACGGCAGTTGCAACAGTAAGGACAGGTAAGCCTAGGTGCAGAGTTGTGCACCAACTGTAAGCACCTTATTGCCCAGCCAGAAAGACCTGCAAGTAACGATTTCCTGAAAGCTCGGTTATGGTATATCACCAATGCATGGATCAGCGTGGCTGAGGTATCCTTACGAAAGCAAGTCTATGTTTTTGCATCTTGCATTAAACTGCCTTCAGAAGCCGGGCCAACGATCAAGCCGTAAGATTTAAGGCAAGCACCACGTATCTATAACGAACCCGGCAAGTAATCCGGATCGGCATAGATTCGATCAGTGTCGTCAAAAAGCTGTCACGACTAAGATCACTTCAAGGAAGGATCGGCGAGAATCGCTCAGTTCGTCTCACTCGTTCCTGCTTGCCTACAATTCCGGCGGTGTAAACGCTGTCTCTCGGCCGTGCTGGCAATCGGTGATGTCGTGAGAAGCAGACAGCTCAGCATCTACTGGTAGCTTGCCCTACCAGGTCTCAGACACGTACTGGTATTTGTTCCAGGTTGTGACCTTAGCTAAAGTGCACCATGTTTGATCTAGTTAAGTATGGTAAAGATTAGCTGTTTAACAGTCTCATTTATTTAGCAGCAGAACAGCCTTAACGGCTATGACCATCGATTGCAGTGGGCCATGTGGTTCGGTTCGCCCATCAGAGAGCCAGCCGATGAACAACGCCAATTGTTTATTGTACAAGGCACGGAGCAGCAAGACGCACGACTGCCTTCGCCCCCTTCTCACACTCGAGTCTCTCCCCTTCTCCACTCCTCTGGTTGACCCCGATGATTCATCGAGGACCACAACTGTGCAGCGGCCGACCCTGATGGTGAATTCACCATCTGGCCACCAGGGGTTACCGGCCGGTGTCCATGCCACATCACAGGCTCATTAGAGGAGCCGGCATACACTCAAACTACAGGCCATACAGGATTATTCACATAAAGGATGAATCGTAGGGACCACGAAATGCTTTGATAACTAGATGTGCTTTTAGTTTCTTTTTAAATGTGGTCAAGTCAGGAGATGTCGTGATGCAAGTAGGGATTGAGTTCCAGGCATTGGGAGCATACGAACAAAAGACACAGTGTCCAAAAGATTTGACGTTCGGACGAGGTATAGGTAAACGATTCCGAAAAGCGGGTGGTACAACGCTTAGCCTGGTGGGGGAGTAGATCTGATCGGTACGCTGGAGCCAAAGAAGAACAACCACCTTACCTAGTGTTCCATTGCGGCTCATCAATAGACTTGCAAGCAAGAAGGCACTCAGGCCCCTGGTTAAGTAGGACCCCTGGTTACTGACATGCACTGAATCATGCACAAGTAAGCATGCAAAGCACGCCGAGATAAGAAGTACAGGCTCGCTGGGGCCAAGGGAAAGCTGAGAGGAACAGATGCTCCTTTAGCCGAGACTTAAAGATTGAAAAGTCACTGTAGGTGGTGACAGAAGCCAAAACGAGTTCCAGACTTTTGGTGCATTGGGACTATAGGCCCGATCACTAAAAGATTTCAATTTAGTGGACAGAGCGGCAAGACAGCTGGAAGCGCCGGGCGGGGGGGGGGTGCGAAAGCACACAAGAGAAGCAAGGACAGTGCGGGAGCCAGGGAGCTTTTACCCCCCCCCCCATCACCTACAGAGGGGCAGTGAGCTGGGCCACACCTCCAGTTTCTATGGGGGGGGGGGGGAGTAGGGAGGAGGCAAGCGACAGTCACCAACGAAGAAAGTTATTTCATAGTACCACTCAACGAGCCGAGATCGTGCCGAGTAAACACTACCTCATTTGCAGCAAATGTAAAGTGCCTAGAAAGAGATTGATTTCTCCGAGGGCCCTAACACAGTATTAGTATTGTTATTGTTACTACTATTGTTATTATCAATATATTATGAAACACTGATTCTTTGCTATAATTTTTCATTAGTTGCTAGTCTAGTATCGCCAAAATTAAAATTTTGCAGGCCGTGCCGTCTCTAGATGAAAGTCATGGATCCACCACTGAGCGAAGAGGTCTGATAAGTTGGCTGTTGTAAGTGAGCTAAGCCACTGATAAGCAATTTAAGAGCTTTCTGTGGATTTTCTGAGTCGAGTAGTGATCAATCCTACAATCCTCAATCCTACATGACTAGACTGCTCATAAATGACTAGGAGTCTTCTTCCCCTGCGTCCCTGTGCCTATTACCCACATCACAGCTGACGTATATTGAAAATATTTAGATAGTAGCCTGTAGGGCAGTGGATGAAAAGTAAACTTTTTCATGTCAGTCAGGTAGGGGTTTAACAACCATCGTTGACCAGGAGTTGCACGTGCTGTGTCCACTTGCCAATCTCGTTTAGCCATTAATATACTGCACATGAAGCCTAACCTTTCTTTGTGTGTACCTCACCGGAACTGCAAGGACTGTGCCATTGCTACACTGCAAGTATACTGCTTCTATAGCTTACTCTCAAAGCCTTAGCGGCTAGCGACGCCGTATTTCGGCCACGAGCACGTGGCTACTGTGAAAAATCAAGAGGAAAGGGAAACAAAAACAGAGAAGACAGACGGCTGGACAACATATGACAGAGTCGGCAGTAGGAGCCAAGTCGGCATGAACTATGGACTTGAGCCTATTGACCTGCAGAAGCCTGGAGCAAGCCATCACGTGAGTGTATCTGCCGGCCTACATGTCATGGGCACCACCACGTTGACTACATAAAAAACTAACCTACATTGCATCGGCTTTTCTCTAAGCCATCCACCAACTGGCCGACCCAGGGCACACTTTTACCATACGATGAGAAGAAAATAATGGTTGCAGTTCGTGCAAAAGAAAGAACCCAATAATTGATGGCCTTCGTGGATTGGGTCGACCCGGGGCAAATTTATGCAAAATGCAATGCATTTTGGATTTTTTGGCTATGTGCGGGTTTCAAATTTAGATCGAGATTTATATATGACAGAATGAGTTTTTTATTACTTGAATTCACAGTTCAGTCGGCTGTTTCTTTAATACTCTACAATGCAGCTAAGATTTCTTCATTTAAAGGCCATTCTGGCTTATGCATCGATGTCCGGCTGTAGAAGTTTGACTGTGTGTCTTATGGCAGCACTGCAGGGGGAAAGAGCCCAGCAGCCTCGTTAGCAGCATCAAACTGGGCCGCTAGTCGGAGTAGTAAAAGCCATTTAGGTGCACCAGCACTGGTGGAAACAGAAGGAACAGCTGCTGTTCAACAGATGTAGTAAAGGAATGAAACCGAACCAACAGAGTGGATCGTCAATCCATCGACTCGGTGGTTCCCCCTAGGCTCGGTCAGCTTTCTCGAAAAAAGCAGAAATTGCTTCACTCTCATGAATCATTCGTTCTGCACTTTGAGCAAGCTACAACTGCAAAATTAGCTGATGACCTTTTCTAGCATTCGTCTTGCGATTGAAATCTCTCAGGGAGCAATAAAATGCTTTCGTAATCATCGATAATAGTCACAAATATTTAAAAATTATTAGTATTATCCCTATTGTCAGGGAGTCACTAGTCCGACTCCGTAGGTGCCCGTACTGCAGACGATGCTTCATATTTGTCACAGGTCATATGTTGGCATTTCGATGGACATGACCGCATGGTCCAACCTTGAGAATCCCGATTGTCTTTCTAGATATGTCCTACTTAATATTTCCACGAGACTCATCCAATTGCCTCAATATTTTGCCATGTTACACAAGCTAATCTAAAAAATTCTTCACTATCCTTCGAAGACACCTGGTTAACATCTGGGCCTAATATTGACTGAATAGACATTCAGAATTATAACTATCCTAAAATGCATCAATGACTACTTGAGCTGATTTTCGGCATCGGTAAATAGTGACCCGAAAACTCGGGCGTAGTCGTGGACCCCAAATGGAGCACTGTATAGGCAGCAGATAAACTTTTCGTCAATTCACACCGCCTAGCTTCCCCAGATGTCAAGAGTGCCATACCAAAGCAAAGGCAACCTGAGCTTGAGAAAGGCTTGGAACCAGGCACAGTGCTGGGCTGGCCCGTTTTTTTGAACCGACACTCGGCCTATTGTTACATGCCTTTCAATGTTGGAGCTTCATTATTCATTCCCTCTGCATGCAACTCTGCCCCAAAGAAGCTAGCAATAAACGAGGCCACAAAAGCTAAAGAGCGCTAGCTTTACTGATTTAGCATCTTCGATCATCAAACTACTCGATCGCTTGTCTCCGAAACTGCACCACCATCGTTCGTCTCAACAATTTATTCCAGGCCAGTGTTGCAATTTCAAAAATCACAAAAGGACAGCCAGCTGTTCAAGCACAGGGCGCCGCGGTATGTACAAAAAAGTGATAGCCCCACGAGGATGCGATGTCATACGGCGCCACTATCGAGTGGCCTCGCAAATTGTGCCTGTTTCCGGCTACAAGTCGTCAAAACACGATTACTCTATTGAACCTCGGGCTCCAGCTGATCACGATAGAAAAATAGTTCCGCACGGACAAGGAAACAACTGCCAACCACCAGTCAGCGCCTGTTTGTGTGAATGTGAATAAAAGAAGAATAACACCAAGCTAGAATGACAACGAAGCTTCCAAGAGGCTTCGTGAGCCGCAAATGTGTACACTATTCACGAGTGCACTCACTCGTTTCTGGCCGCTGAATCTCGCGCCCGGAGAGAGGGAGAGAAAGCATGCAGCATGCCACAGCACCGTGGTCGCGGTTCCGTTCGGCTCGTGCGCGGCTGGCGATCCGATTTTAAGCTGCAGTCTGTTCTCTGCCTGATGGGTTTTCCCTGCTGTTTACGTCTCTACAGTTCAGACTACTGGAAGGTGAAGCCAGCATGAAGCCCGCGAGAGCGTAAAACACGCACGGCTCGCTGGCCGCAACTACAGCTGGCTTCGAGCGAAACTTGCAACTACTGACATACTGGGATGGGAGCTATATAGTAAGACACATACGTCCAGCTTTGTATACACCAAATCCGGGAGGAAAAAATGAACATTAAACTTATCACTGCTACGCGAATCGTGAGACAAAGGTACGTGTACATACTCCAAAAAAAAGCAAGTTTAAAGACTCGGCAAAGAAAGCGCGGAAAGGCCAACGCCGGCCAGTCGCACACACGAAAGATAGGAAAAGTGGGCGCAGGCAGCGCGGTCACATAGGCTTCGGCCAGCGCTCGACGTCCCGCGGCCCCTGCACGACTCGGCCACGGTGGCCGGACATCCGGTTGCCGTCGCCTCCTTGCGGCACAACCGGCCGGCCGTCGCTGCGCGGCCATCGCCACCGAGACGAAAGAAAGGCGAGTCCATACGCACATACACATACATAGGAAAAACACACGATGTCACACGATGATAACAAAAATAGTACTCGGTCTCCACTCCTAACAACTGAAAACTTCCAAAAAATAGTCTAGCAGGTGACTGCAACTACTTTATAATCCGCAGCGTGCTACGGACGTCACGCCCTCTCGGCAGTACCACTACGGTCTGTCTATACATATGCATGTATACGCGCACAGACACTCTGACGCACCAGTCCCTGGTGTGTCCTGTTACATCTGTCTGCACCCACCGCCATGTCCCTCCTACTCCTCCTCCTCCTAGCGCAACTTCATAGAAGTTTGAAGAGAAGTTTCCAGTTGCTCGTTTGTTAATAAGTTAGATTTCCGATTCTCACCTTTCCTACAATGACAGACAACGACGTGGTCGTACGGCTAGTGCACTGCTGCCCACCGACAGACAAACGGGGGGGGGGGAGGCATGCGGGCGGCAGCGTAGCGCCACCAATCGGGCGACTGCGCGCTGCGCCTCTGCTGAGCAGCTGCTCAGGCAGCTCTGCGAGCAGCTCTCACCCCAATCAAGCACACGCACGCGGGTTGCCGGCTGACGCAGCTCGCTACTTGTTCATCTGGGCATAGCCGGCGTAGTGGGCAGCCTGCGGCAGCATCTGCTGCTGCTGCTGCTGCTCATCGATGGTAGGACTGGACGGCAGCTCGTACTGCACCTGCTGCTGCGACATCATGCCGCCGGACATCGGCGCCCCTGCGGCGGCGGCGGCTGCCGCGGCTGCGGCAGCGGCATAGTGCAGCTGGGCAGGGTAGGCGGCTGCCTGGCCGGCTGCAGGCAGCTGGTAGGTGGGCTGCAAAGGACATCAGAGGCTTGCTCTCGACCCCTGCTCGTCTGAGGCATGGGGGCGCAGGCAGAGCAGCAGGCGATAATAATAATAATAATTCACTTGATAAAGCGCCCTCAGAGAACTTAATCTCTCTCTAGGCGCTTTACATTTGCTGTAAAGTGAAATGCAATTGAATGGTAAGTAAAATCATGCTTGAAAAACAAACGAAATGAATAACATGGTTAGGGGTGACATTCACAGGGTCAGCATGCAAATGTGGTTAGTGGCAGCATGCACAGTGTCAGCACGCATAAGCACATCAAGGACGAATCACAGGGATCCACTAAATGCTGTCCTAAATAGGTGTTTTTAAGTTCCTTTTAAATGTGGTCAGGTCAGGGGATGTTCTGACGCAGGTCGGAAGGCAGTTCCAGGCTTTGGGAGCATATGAACTAAATGCACGGTCTCCAAAGGATTTAAGGTTTGTATGAGGTATTTCTAGACTGTTAGATTCCGAAAAGAGGGTGGTACGATGCTTGGCCTGATGGGGTAGTATATCTGGCAGATAGGCTGGAGCCATAGAATGAAGGGACCTAAAAGTGAGCGACAAAACCTTGAAGTCAATCCGTTGCTTAACTGGTAGCCAGTGCAGGTCGGCGAGAAGTGGAGTAATGTGGCAACTGCTACGCTCACGACAGACAAGCCTAGCTGCAGAGTTTTGCACCAGCTGCAATCGCCTGATCGCACATGCTGGTAGGCCAGTAAGCAGCGAGTTGCAGAAGTCGAGACGAGATGTGCCAGTGCACAGCCACCGGATTGTCACGAGCGACCGGATTGTCACGAGCGACCGGATTGTCACGAGCGACCGGATTGTCACGAGCGACCGGATTGTCACGAGCGACCGGATTGTCACGAGCGACAGGACGTCACTAACAAATGCTGTCAAGTCAGGGGATGTGGTGACGTCAGTCGGGAGCAAGCTCCAGGCTTTGGGAGCAGATGAACTAAAGGCATGGCTTCCAAATGACTTGAGGTCGGTGAGGGGCGCAGCTAAACGACTTGAATCACAATAGCAGGTCGTACGATGCCTAGCCTGAGCAGGAAGTGGTTGGGCTAGGCAGGCCGGAGCCAGAGAATGAAAGGACCGTAAAAGTGAGTGACATAATCTCGAGCTGTTTGACAGGGAGCTACTGCAGGCGAGAAGTCGTCAGCTAAGACAACTGCGACGTTCACGAAAGATAAGCCTAGCTGCAGAGTTTTGCACTAACTGTGACCGCCTTATTTTAGTGGCCAGACATGTGGAAGCGAATTCCTGAAGTCGAGATACAACGTCACAAATGCACGTACCAAGATGGATATGACATCGCTATTAAAGCAGGCCTGAATTTTAACAATATTATGTAGTTGGCAGGCTTGACAGTGGAGTTCATGCGGGCGTTTAGTGAAAGGTCACTTTGGAACTACGCCATGCAGTGAGAATTTGGAGCTTGGAGCGTCAAGCGTTCCAATTTCTGAGTCGCATTAGATTTTTCCATAACTAGTAAGTTGGTCATATTGCCGTTGATTCTGAGAAAGCCTGCTGTCATCCATGTGCGCATGTCAGCAATGAGGGCACGCGTCCGCTCACGATGCTAGCCGATGGTAAAAAGCATGTAGGCAACAGCTCATGCCAACAGCTTCGACCACAGCGCAAGCATCCACTTGCACCACGCATTACTGTCTGCAGTCCAGTTAACAATAGCTTGCCAACTGTCAAGAGGCTGGCTCTGATAGTGGGTGCCCCGTGTTGATATCCCTGATATTACAGTGCTCCTCTCCTAAAGTGTGGAGCTCACTAACGACTGAGGCACGCAATCTCCTGACTTGACGTTCAAAATGATGCTCCACACCCACCTGCTCCACACAGCGTTTAGTCGATCCATGCGAATTGTTATTTGTGTGACCGCATGCCCTGGAACTGAGCATGTACCGACTAACCAACCTACAGGCTTCTCTTTTTTTACACATGTAAAATGCTCAGTAAGAGATTTTGGTTCTCACGGGATGCTACACCTAAGTCTTATTATTATAACTATAATTACCAAATGCAGCAGCACGATTTGTTTGCCTGCCTGTGTCGTCAGTTTTCTACCAAATCTATCAGACATTGATCAAACAGCAGCCCCTAAGGCCTCATACAAACGAACGATGCATGCCCCCTTGCTAGACGAGGAGCGGCTGTATAATAATAATGATAATAATGCACTTAATAAAGTGCCCTCAGAGAACTCAATCTCTTTCTAGGTGCTTCACATTTGCTGCAAAGGGAAGTATGCTGCCACTTGATCAGCAGACGCAAACCAAAATTCGTCCTTTGATTCACAAAACCTGACACGGCTGGACTCATTCAAATCTACCTCAACTGGTGTTCCGGTAAGTCAGCTGTCCCCTAGGACCTCTTGTTGTCTCCCCCTTGGTCCTCAAAGGACAATAAAGGTTTCTCTTCCTCCCCCCCCCAAACTTTTGGACACAAGCTGTGGCTCAGCAGAGTCCAAGACCCGGAACTCCAGAGCACAATTTCTCCTGGTAATGAATGACGAAAGGCATCTGCTATCCTGCCGCTGGGTCATCTGAAGCCCTGGCCCCCTAGTGAAACTTCTGCTCCCTTTCTCGACTACCCTCACGACTAACCTTCGCTGCTGCCTTTCTCATTAGAACGCCTGAGAAGTCGTCTGTTGGCTATTGCATGCATATCGACACCTGTTCAGGTGCTACAGAAAACTCCAGAATAAGTACCTGCTTGGGCACTGTGAAACTTGGAACTTACAGAACGAATTACCATGGATCTGCAGATCGCTGCCGATCACTGCCTAAAACACACACACACTGCTATAACACTGGAGAGGAAGATTGCGAGCAGTACAACCGTACACACGAGCATGAAAGAAAGCAAGATGCACGACGTAGGGATCTCCTTTCATGCCAATTTAAAGGCTATGTTTTCACCACCGATTCTTACATGTTAATTTTTTTCAAAACAGTTTTGAATAATGCTTTTTTTCACTGCTACTATCGCACTCGGTTTTGATAGAGACTTTTCGTTGCCGATGTGGCAACAAAGCCTTTGAAATTCAAAGGCTTTTTTCAGCAAGTGAAAGTGGCCTCAAAGGCTGCAAAAATAAGGTTCGGCTCGTTCTAGGCAAACAAATATGGTGGTAAGCCCCACTAGACACCTTCATACTACCATATATTGCAGTGACATTTTTCGGGTTTGCATTACTTAAGTGAATAACAAGGGGCGAATATAATTATGTGAGACAACGTAGGTGTCACTCTGCACGTACAATACAAGTAAAGGTCGGCTGATTCAACAGCCTCATTTATATAGCCACAGAATAGCTTTAGTGGCTACCACTCCTACTTGCAGTAGGCGATTAAGAATTCCAAGCTTCATGACTTGGAGGCACGACCTGGGTCGTGAAGTGCAAGCACCTTACCGTAGGCTAAAAACCAAGGGACGATCTACCACTTGGGATCAGGGGGCTATACACGATGACTCAAATCTTTCACAATGAAAAGCCATTTGTACAGGACTGCCATGCGAGTCGGCAGAGCTCGATCGCATTATAACATCGGTAGTCACTAGCATGCAAACAAACATACATACCGCTGAGCTGATGTGCATCTGATTCATCTGGCTCACGAGTGTTGGCATCATGCCGCCTCCATCGGGACCCGGGTGCATGCCGCTAATCAGCTGTAAGCAAACAGCGGCGTGCATGGGCAGCAGGTGGCAGCATGGAGACTACGGCACGACAATCGCAATCAGAAAGGTAGTGACAATAAAAAAAGAAACATTACCCCAATTTAACAGCCTCATTTGTCTAGCGGCAAAAGAGCCTTAACGGCTATATTTGGATCGCCCACTGCAGGACTCAAACCCACGACCTCGATCGTGGCCAGTGAGCACCTTACCCCCTGGGTTGACACGGCCCACTTCAGCGAGGAGAGGGGAATTGCAAGCTCGATTTCTGTCTAAATTGCATCGATTGAAGTGGATCCACTGCAAATCACATTGCAGCCACGAAGAAGCACCATGTCTGTATTTTCCAAGTACTTCTTTCCAAAAGAGGGCAGGTACAGGTGAGTATGTGCGTACTCGTGCGTGCACACACTCACACCCTCATGAGGAAGAGACACCAGAGAAGAGAGAGAGAGAGACACAGAGTCCGAATACACATGAGACTAAGAGTCAGACAGCAAGACATCCAGACAAGTAGAGTTATAGACAATGAAAGACTGCAATAGTGAGAATAATTGCTGGCATTTCGAGGGGGAGGGGGCGAAAGTGTCTCCAGGAGCAAAAACGCTAGCTTGGGACTGAGAAGGCTTGTTTAGGCCTTTCCAAACCAAGTTTAGCTTTGTACCCGTGTACAAGAAAATAGTATGGCAACAATGTTGCACCATAGACTCCTCTGCCTTTGCATTCATGCCTGCCTGCCACGAGCGACCTCATCCTGAAATTAATCTACCAGTCAAAGAAAACTACTAGTCTGTTAGACACTATTGCTACTATCCTACTTTTGCAATGCGTTGATCTGTTGCTGCCATGCATAACTAGCATTAGAAACATGTCCTTAGCCTTGCATCTAGTCTCTGCACCTTTCAAAAAGGCTGTTGTCAGGCCAGAAAGCAACACGACACCAAAAAAACTTTAGCAACTTCCGGAAAGTCTCCCTACTGCCACAATAAACTCAGTTCTGAGATCAAGAATCGATATCAAATGCACGTGGACTAGCAATGTATTTCTATAAAAAGAACACCTGCCACAAAAGCTTTCCGAGGAAATTATCTGTCCCAATTAGAAGTTCTACTAGTTAAGATCCGTCTGGGAGGAGATCAGATTGACTTTCACTCAGTGTTTGGTCCCTCAGCAGGAGTGACAATAGTATATATGGCGGTATAAACTTGACGGGGAAAGTATTTTGGGCGTTCTAACATTGACTAACCAACTTTCAACAGTAGCCCAGTCCCTGGTTATGTTGGAGCTATAAACTATGTCCCTTATAGTAACTATCAGAATAGCAAATGCTAAAAATTGCCCTCGTGTGCTAGGTTAGCTGAAATACTTCTACAGTAGCCCCATATCTCTTCAGATTTCCATTAAAATGCAGGTTATTTCTAGTTAGGTCTATCGGGGGGGGGGGGGGTTGATGAATGTAGAAGCATCTGCATGATCCCTAAGGCTACATACTACAGCAGGAATCGTGGACCCGTTAAGCGACACGGTTTCCACTGCCCCCCACCCGGTTTGCTTGTCATACTTTCGTGAGTGGCAGATGACCTCGGCACGATGCCAGTCCCATATAATACAGCAGTCACAGTCTGATCGAGTCACTCGAGAGAACAGCTGCACATAACGTTGAAGAGATAGGGGTGCTTAAATAGCTTACACGCTCAATGCTCTTAAATGCTTCCCAGCAACGCCAGCACAGAGCTATCGCAAGAAGCATGAAGACGATGCTAAATACGAATGCTTTGTAGTCTGATTTGCTCCAACAAGTGCTTGCAGTAAATTCTAAGAAATTTTCCACGTGTGATGAATCGGTACCAGCACCTTCCGGTAGCTGCTAAACGAAACCAGGGCCTGCATCGGCAAGCAATACCTGCTTTTGTCGGCCTGTATGCTGTTAAGTCACTGACCAAAACTACTTGACAGCTGAATACAGATGTAAAGTTTCGTGCAGCACATGCGAATTTGCAATGTTTTCAAGGTGAGAATGGAATCAAATTGCCAAGCGACGACCCACTATTGACGACAAAATTATACATTCATTCCCATATGCAGAGAAACACACACGCACACCAGTGCAAAAGCGTTATCGACCCCTTTTTACTTGATAATTAGAACTTCGTCCAATAACTCAATTCCATACAGAGATATGTACAAGGCAACGGGTGGATACACAAACAAAAATTCGCGATTTTCCTCCACCTTTTCTCATACAAATTGGCAAAAATGTCCATTTAGAATGGAAGTAGCGTGGAACGATGGCAAAACAAAAGGAAAAACAAACTTAAAGCTGCCCAACAACAAGGTAAAAACCCAGTAATCATAGATAGTCAACAAATGATCTGAATCATCGGTTGCCACACCTAGGGGAGTAGAGATATGCGTTCTTCGCGATGCTGCCTAGGTTTTGAGGCCATTTCCGGACCACGTGACTCGATATGGCAATGTTTATGGTGCAGACAAGTGCTCTAATTACGTCTTAAGCAAGACTTTTTTATTTGTCAGTAGGCAGGCAGACAAGCAGCACACCATGCGCATATTTTTTTA
Source organism: Cristatella mucedo (assembly GCA_009760855.2). Taxonomy (NCBI): domain Eukaryota; kingdom Metazoa; phylum Bryozoa; class Phylactolaemata; family Cristatellidae; genus Cristatella; species Cristatella mucedo. Next base: position 5,960,377 of record WPIO01000015.1, read on the forward strand.
CCTATACCACACATTCAATATAGCGAGAGGAATTTAATGGCCTCACCGATCAAGATCGACCAAAACAAATTCTTAAGCACAACACCAGATCATTGATACTCAAGTTCTACTTGAGCACCCATAATCTCGCCTGGGCAGCACGGGCACAGCACTGCAATGGCTTAGATCGTATCTCAGAGGGAGACTTCGGAGCATTGACGTCACCGGCAATAGTCAGGAGCCTCTAAAGTAGGAGGGTACCTCATGGATCAACTTCCGTTTACAATTTATGACCCCCTCTTGGTGCTGTAATCACCTCACACAATCTAGGCTTTCATTGTCATGCAGATGACACACAGCTGCATCAGAGTTTTGATACCTCCCTGCTTTCCAGCAGGTCAAACTCTCTTAATTTTCTTACAGCACGTATTGCTGACAATCACACTTGGATGGCAACACACTTTCTCCAATTGAATGACGATCAAACTAAGGTACTAGCGATAGTCAAACCAATTGTTAAAGCAAAATACATCCAACCGAAATCAGAAATAGTCTAGCATTATGTGGTACAAGCAGAGCTGAACGTGCACATACAATTTCATTCTGATATGCAAAGTAATAGCCAAGTTAAGGAATCTACAAGCCACAAAGCTACACTGTATATGAAGCTGTATACAAGTCACGAAAACGCACCACAACAAGCTTCACACATGTCTATCAAGGTTCGATGGTTGGGATACAAGTTGCATATGACGAAGAGATCGGTGAATTTATTTGTAGATATGCTGCTTCCGGTTTACATCAGGGTTAGACATGGTTTGCATAATCAGCTTGTTCTATGTAGAAGTCGTCAGAACTTCCGATCCCATTTCTAACATGTTTTGCTCAATCCGTGAGAATTGTCCTTTGTATGCTTAAGTGTGTTGACACTGCATGCAATCACTAACCAATAGTCACACTTCATTCTAGCATCTCTAAAGTGTCTAGAGAGAAAGATTCAGTTCTCATACAAAGCTGCTCTTGTTACTATTAGCCTGCTCCAGACCTCAGCCACTCCACTACGGCTAGGCAGCATGCTGAACCATCTGCCAGCCTCTAAAGCTATGCCAGCAGGGTTTTAAAAACTTTAATCCGGTATATGAAAACATAAAAAATACAATGCAGAGCAAAAGCAAAACCACTTTTCAGCATTGTTCAAGGATTCCTAGGAAGGTATCAATTTTTTTTATAGAAAATACTACAAAACCCAGAGGCCCCAAACCTAGCTTTATGAAGATCGTATGCATCGGAAGTAAATCTGGGAGAGTGTTCCCAGATGCCGATAAACGAAACTGCCTCGAAACCAGCTCACTAAGTACAACGTGTCTCGTACACACTTGCTTGCTTATGCATGGCAATCTCCAAAGCAGATATTCACCAATGAGTTATGATTGGGAGTTGTACCACATTTTCAGGGCAACCAAACTTCCTATTCCTTGCTGGGTCTTTATTTACTTGGAGGTACTTCGACGTGGGTTATACACCCAACAGTCATCCGCTTTTACTTGCATGCGAAATCAATTTTCCTATAGCTAGTTCCACGAAAACTAGAAGAGTCACGGATTTTGGGGGTACATAAATAATAATCACGGCTATGTGTGCACATACAAGTTCGCACACTGAAATATTGCCAGTGCGATGAAGCATGTCCACAAACAAGACTGATGCAAGCTCGTCACTGCAGCCTGCTTGGCCTCCTGCACATGCGACCACTTACATATAATCCGGCCTTGTTGACGTAATTATTCGACTGTGGCCAGCCCAGGTCGTGAGACGGGACCAAACCGCCACTTCCGCCATCACGATCCATATGTTGCTGCAAGCCAGGAGTGTCCCATCTACTTCCTGCTCCGCCCGCCTGCAGGACAATCGGCGACAGACGTGACAAATACACACATGCAGATTTATTGGTCTGTCTTCTTCCAGCTGCCTATTCTTTGAATGCCCTAACGATATCGCATTCCAGTGCTGGTAAACCATTTCCAGACCTAACTGCCACGTCTGCAGGACAAACTAAGCCCGGCCGCATGAAACGCCAGTATTGATGAACTTGCACGGTCGTGCGCTTAAGACGAATGGCCCGGCACAGGTTATGTTCCAGATCCAAGCACCGGCACAGACATCTCCATGCCAGTTAGTCGAATGAGACGAACAGTGCAGGTAAACCAGCTCATCCTGTCAGCGTGGCCTCAAGCATCCTGACTGCCCTTAGCAAGCTATGTCGAGCCTCACAGACACATGTACACTAAATGCAAATGTTGATTTTGCTATCACCCACGTGCCCTTTAAGAAAGGTGCATGCACAGACAGACGCAAGTCAAGAAAAGCTCGATCACACTAGGTGAAAGGCTTGAGACTGTAAATTAAAGGATTTACATAAGGAGGCTGTTGCAGCAGAGATGCATTTTAAGGAGAGCGGGGAAACTACCACCTGTTAAAAGCAACGAGTAGCAGCAGTAGCAGCATTGGTGATGGCAGAACTCGGCAAGGCGGAAGTCCACAGTGAGGAGGCTCAGCAGCCACCCTCGCTGACTGGCGGCGACTGCAGCGACGCCGCTAGCTAGCCGACTCGCACCGACAGCAGCAGCAGTGCTACGTACAGCCGTGACTGGCGACATGACGGGCTGTGGGTAAATCCAGCTGGCATCGGTCAGATAGCCGGCAGGACCTCCGGAGGCAGGACCACCGGTGCCACCCAGTGGATAGCGACCCGGCATCATTGGCGCCGCACCCAGCAAAGCGGGCAGAGTCCTAAAACCAGGCGACACAGCCAAGCATAAGAAGCTGTCAGATCAGCGAGCTGTTGCTACTGCTGCCCATGGATGTGCGTGTACTAGCGGCAGCCCAGAGAGAGAGGAGAGAGGGAGACAAGGAGAGAGAGAGAGAGAGAGACATAGAGAGAGAAAGAGAGAGACAGAGACAGAGACAGAGACAGAGACAGAGAGAGAGAGAGAGAGAGAGAGAGAGAGAGAGACAGAGAGAGAGAGAGACAGAGACAGAGACAGAGACAGAGACAGAGACAGAGACAGAGACAGAGACAGAGAGAGAGAGAGAGAGAGAGAGAGAGAGAGAGAGAGAGAGAGAGAGAGAGAGAGAGAGAGAGAGAGAGAGAGAGAGAGAGAGAGAGAGAGAGAGAGAGAGACAGAGAGAGAGACAGAGAGAGACAGAGAGAGACAGAGAGAATGGAGGGGGCTCAACCAGAGAGGTGCCAGATCGAGGTCACGCTCAGCAGCAAAACTCACCCGTTCATCGTATGCTGCTCGTACAGGCTTGGCACTCCCTACAAGCAAATCACAGCACACATAAAAGTGACGCGCCTAACTGTGGCAAAAGAAGTACCGGAAGTGCAGCAAGGTACTTCACAAGACGAAAAGGTGTTGCCTGCACTACAGGGTGTTCCTGAAAGGTCCGAACTAAAAGAGAAATTGGCAGTGCAGGTAGTCGTCACCATTTGGTTCTGCTTCTTGAAAACAATAGCTAAGCGTAATTTTTGTTTTTATTCCAATAACTTTCAGAGCTCTCGAGCAACCCTCGGGGCAGGTGAAGGAAAATGCTAGTGGGGGGAAGGCATGACCACCCATACTCAAGCCTCAAGATGGCAAGCAAAGTTTGGAGCGGGTAGCGCAGGAGCGGCACGCACCGGGATACTGCCATGATACATTCAGAAGTCGATTCTCACCCAAGAAGATGTAACATTCGACTTCCTGTTTAAGCAGGCACAATATATATCGTGTTATGTTAATATTTATTGCATATATATATATATATATATATTAATAGTGCTGTATTAATTATATTAAAATACATTGTAGGAAACTCTTTTGTCCTAAACTAATTGGCGGTAGCTTACGTCGGACCTAAAAAGTAACATCTCCTTCTTGCCCCAAAAAAACTCTAAAAGGGTATAAACAAATCAGTTACTCCACAATAGCAAACTATGATGCAATTTATTCTTTATACAGGACCCGAGGGCACGAGGAAGCTGAAACTGGTGCAGCAGTTCAGCTAGGTATGAAGGAGCCAAGCCGTGGCGGGCCGTGTGGGTCAGCGTAAGGACTTTACTGTCCGGACTTTATTCTGTATCCGTTTATCAACCGGAAGCCCATTCAGTACAGCAGACAAATGGCAAAACCTCTGGGATCTGTAAACCGGCCTTTCAGCCATATTCGTCACTAGCAGCAGTGGTCTAGTAGCTTCTTTCGGTAGCCCAGCAAAAATGGAGTTGCAATAACCTAGCCGAGGCAAAAACCGGGAGCTGGTTAAATTTCTTAGAAAATTAGACGTGATGCCTTACTGTGGAGGCAGTCTTATATAATTGAAACATTCACAATTTTGGCAGCTGTCAAAGACTACACCTAAATTCCGAGCATAAGGTGATGGTCACAGAACCTATTAGAAGAGCAAAGTTTACTAGTCCAGCCACAAGCTTGGGCTATCCTGCGAGCAGCGGTTCTGTTTTATCGTTGTTAAGTTTAAGGAAATTTGCAGACATCCAGGATCAAATGTCTGCAAAGTGGGCACTCAGTTGTGCAACGAACGACAGATACAGCTGAGTACCTTCAGTATAAATTGATAGCCGATTTCATTGGTCCAAATCACTTTTCCCAAAGGACCGAGCCAAGAACCGAGGACAGACCCATGTGGAACTCTACAGGTGATTGGTCTGGTGGATAAGGCCTGACCCCCACATGATACGGATTGAACACGATCAGACTAATACGACTTGAATAGCACCAGTGTCTCAGCAGCATGTCATAGTGTAATAGAGGCAGCCTCGAAACAGTTTTAAAGAGGAAAACAGCAGTGGTGTTTAGGGTCCGAACTAGAATATGCATGCCGTCCTCAGGCCGGAGATGCTGAGCTTATCTTGCCTAGCAACAACCAAACCACTTGATAAAGTAAATGCTGATGCAAATTTTCTCACACATACATATGAACAATGTATGTGCAGAAACTATTTTGGTCAATCTTAGCATCCATGGGCATAATTTCAAGGAACTAGTAAGGTGGCGGGTGGGTGAGGAAACAAGCAAAGCACGGCTAATCGAGCAAATCGAAACCTAAATGACGATCAACCTCGCAGTGACTTCACTCAATTTTACTTCTAAGGCCTATGCAATCCTGTTAGATGGTTGCATCAATCACTTGACTACCCCATCCTAAAGAAGACGAAGAGACTGAGTGTAGACTGAGCAGGCGCAGCAACATTAGAGCAGGCCGTCGGCAGAGCAGCTGCCTTGCAAGGGCCAGACTTGTTTTAATTTGCAAAAATGTGTGAAAACAGCCCTGGCTAGGCATGACCGGGCAACAGAGAAGAGCAAACGATGTGCTGCCTAGCTGCAGAAGTGTAGCACTCACGGGGTTCGTGTTTTTATACGTCGACCTCTTCTTGTTACCACCATCAGCAAACTTCACCAGCAGAGCTTCCTTGGAGCCTGCAATATAGACTGCACTACTAGTCCACGAGTGACAACGAGACAGACAGAGAGAGAGAGAGAGAGAGAGAGAGAGAGAGAGAGAGAGAGAGAGAGAGAGAGAGAGAGAGAGAGAGAGAGAGAGAGAGAGAGAGACGCCCGAAGCACCGTGCTCGCGTGCATCCACTCGCTCAGTTCGAGACAGATAGCAAGGGGGAGTGGAGGAGGCAGGTGGACAGGAGGTGAGAAAGAGTCAGATCGCTTGCAGCAAGTCACAAAGCAAACGAACAGCAAGCGCAGCTCGGTGTGCAGCGCCGGCACCGGCACCTGGCAGGGTTTTCTTGTTAAGTGACTGAATAACTTTCTCGCATATTTCTTTCGAGTCCAAGCGGCAAAAGCCGACGCCTCGCGAAGCGCCACCATTGTCACGCAGTATACGGGTCGACACCACATTGCCGAACGGCTGGACCAGCTGCTGTAGGTATTGATCGTCCACATAGTCGGGCAAATTGGCAATGTACAAATTCGTCGGGTCAGCTTCCTGCTGCTACAAAAGTAAGCCGCACAGCGGCGGCCGACATGGAACACGCCCGGCCGCCCCATGCGTGAGCCCTGTGCTGCTCAGCAATCCGAGCAAAAGGAGCAAAGCAGTAAATTGTAAGGAAAAAAGCTTTAGCTCGCTCGATCGAGCTCGTGCAAGCCAAGAGGCCGGCCGAGGCTGTCCAATACAGTCAGTCAGTCCTCCGCTGCCTCGACAGGCACGGGGCTGCTTTGCCGACCTGCATCTTGCGACACGCCGATCTCTGCCCGACTTGGTGTGGGCGCTGCAGGCGGCGGCCGGTGCAAACTGTCAAGAATGACCCTAAGTGGCCACTCTCGACCGACAGCACGACAGACGGCTGTCTGCCTAGAGGCGAGCGACGTGCGGGCCACCACCTCCGCCATCTGGGCTTACCTTGGCCATCTGGGCTTGTATGCCGGCCGATTGCAGGGCCTTCACTGCAGCGTCGGCCGCTTGCGGGTTCTCGAAGTCGACAAATCCGTAGCCTGCAGCAAACGGCGGCGCCATGGGCGCCCATTGAGAACACTTCGGCTTGAACATGATACGGCGAGAGCGCAGCAGCCACCGCCGCCGCCGCAAAGGCTGATGCAAAGCCCAGCAAGCTCTTGATAAGACCGCTAGCAGCTGGCAGCACACTGTCCATCCAGGCCAGTGGAAAGGTCGGCTCGAGCGCCCGGCCTAGTGTGAGCATCACCTTTGCACAGGTTCGTGTTCTGATCGATGATTGCCTTGGTGGATGTGATCTTGCCATATTGCTGGCACAGCTGGACCAGGTCGCCGTCAGTAAAGTTAGGCTTCAGCCCACGAATATACAGGTTGGTCTTGCTCAGGGTCTCGCCGCCGCCAGCGCCAGAGGCCGAGCTGGCGGCGCTCGACAGGTTCCGAGGCTGCACGAACCGAAACGAAATCCCGTCTGCCGGCGGCGGCGCTGCATGCAGGACAGTGGCGCAACAGCGCGGCAAGGAAAGCTCGCACCGTGAGCTCCTGCAGCAGGCCAACCACCACCCCCACCACCCCCCCAACCCCTGCATGCAACCTAGCTTGTGAAGAGGCGAACTGCTGCTGCTGCAGTCCTTGCCCCGAAGCAGCAGCAGCAGCAAAGCTGCTAGTGCATCGATAATGCATAATACCAACGCTCTGCAGCTAGTTGAGATATACCTATTCTGGTCGCTACTGCCAGAATTTAGTTGCAGCGCTCCAAAATCAGGACATAAGGCAAAGGACCCCCATTGAGCCACCGTCCTGCCACAGCCGTACTTCACAGAGTGCTGCAGATGCATTCGTCTCTCTGCTTCCTCGCATTTTCTTCAGCCAAACTCAAAACTAACGTCTGTCAATACTGAAGAGTTGAGATTGCTTTCGTCCGTCCAACACGCCAAGCAGCGATCTTCATGAGTCCGATAGGCATGGCATCTGGCCCACAGCAGCCTTACAGTTTTTTTGCCGCTTACTCAGCCTAAGCGCTTTCTTTGCCATTAATCCGAACATTCTCTATGCAAGCGGGCAGGCACCACACCGTTTGCCCGCCAGTTACAGTCTCTGGGGCAGCTTCCAGTGACGGAGCTTACTCGGCCAAGCTGGCCTTCCTTCCTGTCGAGTTGTGCAGCCATCTTCAGCAGAGGGCCACGCCCTTGCGCATCTCGTTCTGGTGGCCTGGGCTGTGGCAGTTAAGCCATGGAGCCTTGCCGGTGTAATTAATCAGATCACGCCAGACACAACGTTTCCTCATTCCAAGTGTACCAGCAATCTTCCTCAGAGTTGCAGCTCTGCTAGTGAAGGACTAGCAGATTACCTTTAGGCAAGTCACTATGTCGCTGCTTAGCTTTCGGCATGCACGACGCATCCGGGTAAACAGAAAGGGGAAATAAAACAGGCCGGACGGTCGTGAGAATCTCGCTCACTCTCTTACACTGAAAAAAACTTCCACCGTTATCTGCATGGCTTATTCTACTAAAAGGCACCGAGATTGCAAAAATGGCAGACTAATGCCCCAATATATACATATACACACGCAATCAATATCAATCAATATCACACACGAGCGCACACACACACACACACACACACACACACACACACACACACACACACACACACAGATATATCGGTCGATTTTGACCATTTGTGTGGGCATATCTCATCGTAAGCATGCCCACACGATTCAATCCATTATTGTCGTTGCTAAGGACAGCACTCGTGAGCCGTTTCGCTGCTTACAGCCCCAACAGCATCAGAGTAGGGCCTCTCCCAATGTCCCTAATTGCTTATGGTCCTGAGTGTCCAAACATATTTAACGACCGCAAAAATTAGTGACTTGGGATCCGACAAAAGGGGGCACCGAAATGCAGCAGGCTGACAAGAAAGCAGCCCTTCAGACCAAGTTTGACTGCATAGCCAGGCAACAGGAAGCAAGTGGCGCATTCGATTAGCATGATTCTACCATTACTGGCAGACTCTTTTTCCTTCGAGTTACCAGTGACAGCATTCGAGCTAGCTAGCGGCTGAGGCAAGATGCTTTGGAGGCTGCTGCTGCAGTGCAACAGCTCACAGCAGCCAGGCACTGTGCGGAGGCTCCTGGTCGGCCAAGGGTGGCAAGACTACGCGCAGCCTTCATCTGAGGCAGCACAGGACAGACAGAAGCGACTCTGCGAGAGGGACAGACAGACAGACAGAGACACAAGACAGAGTGGGAGGGAGGGAGGGAGGGAAGGAGAAAATGGCGGTCGACAAAATAGGGGACGATAAGACCTGGCTGCCATTAGAGACGAGCACAAGCAGCACTGGCCAGGCATGCTAAGCAGCAGCTAGTGAGCACTAATGCACTCGATGCTCCACTGACTGAAGAGCCAAAAATCTGAGCACCGCCTTTCTCCCAAAAGACCGTCAGTGGCGCCATCCCTACGAGGTACTGACCTCATCACCAGGGCGATCGGCAAAGATGCGATAACACAAAGGGTAAGACCTGAAGCAATGAATGGGCAACTTCTAAGCCCCCTCCCCAACAACACCTCCACTGCTGCCACCACAAAAGCACAACGAGTGGGGGACATCAATGCTGGCCACCAGTCCCTTAATCTTCTTTTCTTTCGATATCCCAAGCCGAGCCGGAGGAAGCCGGAGTGGCAAGCACTCACACTGGGGCCGCCCAGATGCACCGGCTGGCTATAACTTCCATAGGCTGCTGCCATGTCGTGGTAGCGATTGGCGCCCATGCGCGAGCTGCCCGTGATGCCATATCCGCCTCCGCTGCCGATGGCAGCGGCAGCACCGCCCCATGGACCTTGGGCGAGCTGGTGCTGCTGCTGCTGTTGCTGCTGGTGGTGGTGTTGCTGCAGCATCTGATGCTGGGTCGTCTGCTGATGCTGGTATGCTCGAATCTGTGGCCGATTCTACATTGAATTACATTGACACGTTGCAAGGCACCACCATGGGGTGAGGACATGGAAGCAGCCGCGACCATTCGACAGATGGGCCGGACACAGAGCCATTCAAGGTAGAGTAAGGTCAAAATTCGATTCGAGAACATACAAAGTGCCTACCAGTGCCTACCTACGCAGTGCCTACCCACCTGCATCATGTGTCGTCCAGATTGAGGATTACGTCGCTGGCCGTCGGCTGGCTTCGGCAGCTGTGGCTTGGGTACCTAAAACAGTAGCAGCCTGTAGCCTCGAAGCCTCGTCCGGCTGCAGCTCGGCCTGCTCGCCCCACGGGGCAGGCTACTCGCCTCGTGGCGCAGCGCTGCCGCCCTGTCGGCGAGCGCCTGTGCAATGCGTACCCAGTGGCTGGGCCGCATTGCACGGCACTGCCTGAGCGCAGACGCCTGCTCCAGCAGGAGACCTGCAGCAGCTGCTGCGAAGATGTGGCAGCCGACAAACATGGTTAACGTCAATGGACAGCGAGCGAGGGAGCATGCTGGACGTCGATCTTCAGCTTGCTCACAAACAGGCCAGAGAAATCAAAGAAATGCTCGGGTCGTCGGGTCGGGAGCGGCGGTTCACAGGCTACGAGATCAACCCTGCGCCCGACCCCCACCCCAGCTCCCGCTCCGAGGTGCAACTTTTTTCGGAGCTCAATCGTGCGACAGAACACCAATTAATTCGGTCGCTGTGCATTCAGCAAGTGGGCGCTTCACTTGCAACCACCGCTAAGTGCTCGTGGGAGTTATCTCGGCACTGCCGCCCTTGCCAGCAGCAGCGGATGCGGGCCTCCAGCTGCTGCTCCTGGGTTTGCTTTCCAGCTGCTGTACACGAAGATGCCCGCCGCACATTTCCTGGACTCGAATGGACATGCAGGTTGCACTCCCTTACTCGGAAATGCGTTCGGAAAACCGCACCGCACCGCCAGCTGCACCGAAGCAGCAGCAGCTAATAATGGCAGCACCAGAAAGCGGCATTTGTTCGGGGTCGCATACGACAGCTTGGCACTAACTCACCAAACCGTTCGAGAGCATAGAGAACCAGGCCTGGGGGATGCTAAGGCCTCCGCGGGCCTGGCTGAAGTGGGGCTGAGGTGGGGATGAAGGAAGCAGCTGTCCCCATCCCTGTGGCCGAGAACGATGGCTCCTTTACCTCATTGACCTTCTTGAACTCTGCAGCCCCTGTCGTCTGGTTGCCACCCTGGTTTGGCGCAGGGGTAAAATGGTCACCTTGAACGACCAGGGTCGTTCGTTCGAGACCTTTGGCGAGAATGTGAAGCATCTGGATAGCGATTAGGTTCCTTAAGGCGCAACACAAATGAATCATATTTTCTTTTATTTATCGGTTCACTCTCTTGGCCGTCTTGCAACTAGTCACTCGCTGGGGCATCGGCCAGTCCTTCATTGAGGAGTGATGCATCGATTACCCAAGAACATCATAACAGCAGCCACGGAAAGAGGAAGCGCCTGGCGATCGTGAGTTGCACTCGACTGTATTTAACGAGGCCCGATTTTGGCAATGTTCCTTAGCTGAAAGTAGTCTGAAGTGACAGTGGAGAAAACGTGCTCATCTAATCACAAATCGTTTTGGAATCACGGGCTCAGATTACAGGCAGACATCACAACCTTGATGGTTAGATCTTTATTTTTGCTCGGCAGGTCCTAGACTAAGGAACTCATCTCCACAATGCTTAAGCAACGACATCTACTCTCCTGCTGTCGACTACAGCACATCTTTTCCAGCCGTCCTGAGCTGCTAAGTTAAGTCCACACTACTCACCACCTCAACTACTCTCCTGACTCAGCTACGCTTCTCACTTTCTCTTTGTTGCTTCAGATGAAGTCTGTTGGCAAGCGAATGCGTACCGAAAGCCGCTTAGGCTTCGAATGCGCTATACAAGACTCTCCTTCGTAACACTTCCACAGTCTTTGTGGCTTTGTGTAGAGTAACAGACAGAGATACATGTTCCAACTTTCGGGTGAAAGTAGATTCGATGCCAGGGCACTAGTACAACCAGAATTGGAGGAAGTATATGTACTCGTCAAACATGAACACACACACACACACACACACACACACACACACACACACACACACACATAAACACAGAGAAAGAGAGCAGCAGGTACTTAACAAGTAAACTGCCTAGAAAGAGATTTAGTTCTATAATGATGCAATACAAAATGTCTTTGTTATCATAATAACAATAATTATTATTCGTATTATGGTACATGACAATGGCCTTTCTGGATCAGTTCTTTCTGAGCACCGGGGAGTGAGATTCAGAGGAAGCATAGCTTGCTGCGGCCAGTCGGCAACTTACTTGCGGGTCACCGTTAGAAAAATGCAGGCAGGCCGGTGGATGTGGTCGGCCCATTGTAGCTTGGCGCCAAGCTGAGCTGTACTCCCATGAAGGTGCCACGCACGGGCTGACAGAGGCAGAAGAAACATGGACCCTCGCCATGCACAAAATGCACCCACCAAAAGAGCAGAGGCGGACGGCCGAATTATGCAGGAAGTCGTGGCGGGGGGGGGGGGGGGGGGTGGTGGTGGTGGTGGTGGTGGTGGTGGTGGTGGTGGTGGTGGTGGGAGAGCACAAAGCAGCAAAGCTCGAGAGCATGTGATTAACAGAACAACACGGGACGTCGCATTCATAGACGAGCAGCTGGCCGGGAGTTCCGGGAAGATGGTTCGGGCTGATTGCTGCTGCCAAAGGAGCAGGTAAAATGACGACAGGCAAGCCGACCGATTTTGTGTCGTTCGTGTAGGTTAACATGGACCAACAAAGAGGGGAGAGTACGTATTCAGGACAGATCTAAGGGGCCAAATTCTGAGGCCCTTACGAGTAGACTAGACAGGGCGGAGTTTGCAAACTAGCCTCCACCCACCACCTTATTTATCCCAGGGTGATCCCTAGGGGTGACTTTTACATAAACAGCCCTTAAAATTCAACTTCAGGCAGGCTCTTGAAAATTCACAATCGCTTATCTCCGGCCAGCTTCTACAGATCACCGGCTACCAAGTTTGCTTCTTGACTTCTGGTGAAAACAAGCTGCTGTATGCATAGAACGCTACCTTTAACCTTCATGCTGTTCAACAACTCTAGCGTCCTTAAATAATCTGCGGCTATCGCAGCACTGGCCAGCACACTAGTCCACTTGCTAGCGCAGTCTCCCCCCTGGCGCTGCGCAGTTCATCTTTACTCGCGAGCTTTCAAACTATCGTTCGGCAGCGCTGCTCATTGTCACTGCTGGTCACACAACACAAAATCCTTTACGCCAATAAGGAGGCTCACTGGAATGTGCTTGTCACCACAAGTCCACACAAACGAGCTGCCAAATGCCACTACTAACTCTTTGGCCTTGAAATACCTATTAAGGTTTCTCAGCAAGCGATGTGGGCTAACCAGCCACAGAAAGCTCAGCAGCACAGGCCAAAAAAAGAAGCGTTGAGGCGATGGCTGCCGCGACTGCTTGAATGCAAACCGACCTTTTTCTCAGCGTTTGGGTCTACTACTGCAGAAGGTTCGACCGGCTCACCACCTCCGCCATTTCTCGATTCACCATCGTTAGAGCTCATAGTCAATGATTTTTCCTCCTGCATCAGAAATCAGCTCGGAAATTAGCCAACAAAACACGCCTCGGAAAATGACAACGACGACGACAAACCACGAGCGGCGGCATAGGTCGGCAAAAGCGTGCACTTCCTTGATTACGTGGCACGGCACGAGCACCAGGGAGGGAGGTGGGCAGCAGCAGTTAAGAAAGAGTGGTCAGCTGATTAAGCAGCCTTACTTGCATGGCAGCAGAAGAGTCCGAACGGCTGTCACCACCGCTAGCACCGTGGGACACGGGAAATGGCCGCCCACTGCAGGACTCAAATCCACGACCAGGGCCACAGAGAGCAAGCACCATACCTGCCACTAAGCTACCACTGCACACGCACCCTCCCCCTTCCTTCCCGGCAGCCACATCGAAGAGCTCAACTTCCCGCAATGAAATTCAGTACAACAGCAGTGGCAGAAGAATCGGCAGTAATCCACTTTAATTCTGCAGTCGTATCGCACATTCTGCCGGGAGGCGGCTGAGGGAGAGCTCGCCGCCCAGAGGAGCGAACCGCCAGCGTTGGAGAAAAAGAAATTCCAGCTAGTGGCTGAGAGAGAGAGAGAGAGAGAGAGAGAGAGAGAGTTCAGCAACTAGCAAAGAAATTCGCGTCGAGCGACGCATTCTTTCTCCACTTAAGCTGACAGCAGCCCCAGGAAAGCGCTACTGCGGACATCAACAAGTGCTTCACGGCCCTTCTTCTCCTTTTGCCTCTCAGCACTCCGTCCGACACGCTGGCACGCCAGCGCAATTCAGGAACCGACGTCGGCCATTACCGCATCACGTGTCGTGATGCACACAGTAATGTGGTCACGAAAGGCAGCAGCAGCACGAACGAACGAAGCGATAGCTGCCACTTGACGTGCACCATGTGGTACATCCTTTAAGTCGAGGCGACACATCCGAACAAGGCATGTGCCACCAGCCATGCACGTGGCCTTCGTCACGATTGGTCGACCGAGGCAAGGCGAGGGTGCAGCACTACCACCTTCAAAGTTGTTCTACCTCCGACCAAGCGAGAGTAAAAAGAGAAAGGTCGGCTGGTTCAACAGCCTTATTTGCAGGTATACGGCCGCCAAACGTCCACATGCAGCAGCTCCGAGCACACAGACTAATCGGTTGATTCTCGGCTCTCTCGCTCCTTTTCGAAAGTAGGACCGTGATCTAGGCAGGCATGCTATTCCTTACGACTTGAAACCAGATGAGCACATATCCTTCAAGTCTCAATGCCTACTTTCAGCTCAGTAACATCACCAAAATCAGGCCTGCTTACAGTAAGACTACGAAAGCCAAACAGCGACTGGGCCTACTGCCCTTCCGAAGAACACCTGTTCAATTGCTGGCTGCCTGATGCGAGATAAGACAACGTCGAAACGAACCGCCCTGGCGCTGGCGGAGCCTGGTGGCAGACAGAAGCACGGGCTTCACTTCATCAACAATCGTACTGCCGAGATGGTAATAATGGGGCAGTAGCTGTTGCTGTCAACTTCGGTCTACTCGACGTGGCCCATCAGCTCTCTCTCTCTCTTAACTCAACGATTAAGCCAGTTCCCTGCCGGTCAGCTGGCCCGGATGCCAAGGTCACATACCGTAGGGGCCACAAGGGTTTCATTAGCTATTCGGGTAAGGTTCAGCTTTCTTAGCTCCTAGGTCAACTGCCCTTCACTAGCAGACAGCTGAAGAGCAGTAACAGGGCAGAAGCAGCATAACAGCAGCAGAAGAACAGTAGAGTAGCAGCAGCAGAGTAGCAGCAGCAGCAGAGCAGCAGCAGAATACTGAGCTGCTCAGTGGCGGTGGGCCGACAAATATGCTAAGGTAACCAAGACAACAGACGAATGACCGGTCTATTGGTAGCTACGGATCTATCTACAGGTGTTGACATTATCAACCGAAAAAAAACGACCGGTTGACCAAACAGCAGCAGCACGACAAGAAACAGGAGGGGGAACAGGAGGCGTCAACTACAATAGCCTTGGTCTCAGCCGTGACGGCACACTAGGTAAGGCGGTTGCTTTTCACAACCTCTATACCGAGGTCGTGGGTTCGAATCCTCCCGTGGGCGATATTGTATTGCCGTTGCAAGCCGGTGGTGACAGCCATAAAGGTTCTTTTGTCTTTGCTCTAGAAAAATAGGCTGTTGCATCGGCTAGTATTTATTTAATTTTCCATTAGAAAAGCTCAGAAAGCAGTAACTTTAGGCCCATCACGATTGCCTTACTCTTTCCTTAATAGACACAGTCAAGTTTTGAGTTCAGTCAACTCATTTGTCGCAAAATAAAAAATCCTACTAATTAATTAGCAAAAAAAGAGAAGACAACTCTCTAATTGGGGTGATCAAGGCTGGTCTGTGGGAAGTGCTATGCATTGAGCCAAGCAAAATCTTTACTGCTGTTTACTCCTTGCCAGCAACAATGGTTGCACATGCACTCTACAAACGCAAGTACATGCACTCACAGCACACACACGCACTCACAGCACAGACACACACACACAACACACACATTGCAGGGCAAGTTCACAAATCATCGAGACAGCTGGTAACAGCAAGGAAGGGGAAAATATACAAAAATATAAACTAGACGTGAGTCTATTCATTTTTATAATGCCCTACGAGAACCACTTCTCTATCCAGGCAATTCACATATGCAGCAGGGCACGAGCCCACGACCACGGTAGTCAAAAGTGATCACCGTGACTTCGCTCGTTAAAAGGTAAGCACCGTAACCCTGGGCAAAACCAGTATCCCCCCCCCCCCCCCGATCATGTTTGGTACACCTTGCTAACCCATCTTGTCACTACTGGAAATCAGGGCAGCTTCCACGAGGCTAACTTGGCTGCGAGAGTGCACAGCTCTGTCACCTGACGTAGCATACTGAGGAGGAGGCAAGTGTGAGTAGCGTACAATCAATGTGGCACGGTCGGTTTCAACTGTCGGGAAGGAGCTGTTTGCGCTCACGTGCAACGAGGCGCTGGCCAAGCAGACAGCATGCGCTGCTGCTGGCGCGCATGTATTGTGCCGCTTGTTGACAATAGCCAGGCCTATGCTCGGTGCTCTGCCCTCGATTGCCCTCGAGGGCAAAGTGTGTCGTAATAGATGCTGATAAGGCAGATGTCACACTGCTCCTTCGTGCCATTAGCAAATGGAGAACTCGCCTTGACCTTGACCGGTCAGTGAGACCGACTGGCCAAGGGCACGGTCAGTGCACAAACGATGGTGAAACAATTTGCTGCATCTAGAAGTTTTTTCTTCAAAAGACCTCTCGCGCCATTCACAAGACAGCTTGCTGGTCGCCATGCTCGCTTCCTGTCGAGGATTGGATGCTACTCACACTGGCGGCTAGTCATTAATTGGGGTAGCTGAATGAACAGCTTCATTTGCATGGGCGGAAGAAGAGCCTTAACAGCGACCAGCACGGCATGCTGTGGGTAAAAAAGAATCGCCCACTGCAGGACTCGAACACAAGACATGGGGGTGAAGAGCAAGCACCTTACCTACTAGGCTAAGTAAGACCCAAGGGCTGATAGATTTTACTACACTATAGTATACTGCATTACTGTAGTATACTGTAATACTGTGTAGTGCACTTAGCTATTAGTACAGCATCACTGTCTCGTCAGAACTACTGTAATTCATTATCGGCAGGGCTAGCGAAAAAGGCAACTGAGCCTCTACATTGGGCGATGAGTATGGATGCAAGGCTGGTCAATTAATCCAAGAAATTCACTTACGTTTTCCTTTGCCAAAGGAGCTATGATGGCTACAGGTTGCTGAACGAATATCGAGCAACAACTCTTACTCCGACCTGCACGGCCAGCCACGGCATGGCTCCTTCATACCTAGCTGAACTTGCGTACCATTTTCAGCCCCCTCGTGACCACATGTCCTCTGTGGACCATAAATTAACTATCTACTATTTTTGCTCTGCAGGTCCTAGAATGTGGAACTCACTTCCACAATTCGTATAAAACATCTTCTCTCCTGCTGCCGACTCTTACACATCATTTCAGCACATCATCCGTCTTGAGTGATACTTCCATATTACTCACTTCCTTGACTGCCCTCCTGACTCAGCTTTACTTCTCAACTTTCTCTTTGTTGCTTGAGACGAAGTCTGTTGGCAGCCGTCATGCAACGAAAGCCAAAAAGGCTTTGAGTCTGCTGTGGAAAACAATTCGCCACCACAGCATTTTTTCTGAGCTTTCATTCTTTCTTTTTCTGAGTTCTTCTCAGTTTTTTCAGCCATTAATCTTTCGTCAAAGGCTTACCCCACCCCGCCACCGACCGACGGCTCACACGAGGGGTGCTCAGACTACAAGGGGTGCTCACACAAGACGCCAACTTTGCTCGCTCTTTAGCCTGCTGAACCCGGCAGGCTCAACCCCGACGCTTAAAGCATTCCTTGGACACAGCTGACTGTTTTTTGCTACGCACAGCCAAATCGGCTTCGTTTTGCCGAGAGCGCGAGTTGCTCGCATGCATATCGACCTGCGCCTTCGTTCCGCCTGACGTCCGTCGGCCAACGTTGCTGCGCGACTTCGATGTCACATAAAACGTAAACGGCCGCAATAAGCATGGCATTCACCAATCTTCCGGCAGCTAGCAGGGGGGGGGTGGGGGGGTGGGGCCCCATCGTACGGTATAAGCAGAACTTTCACAGATCTCGTTTAGCAAGCCAAGCTGGTTTGGCCTCCAACGGTTAAGGTGCTCGCCACGACCAAGGTCTGGCTGAGGTCGTGGGCTCGAGCCCCCGTGGCATATGGGTATGCGCCTGAATAGAGATTAAGTTCTCTTGGGGCGCTATACAAACGAATTATATATATATATATATATATATATATATATATATATATATATATATATATATATATATATATATATATTGTTTAAGCTGAGCCTCCAAGGAAGGTAACAAAAAATGACTGGCTGCACCTCACACGAAAAGGCGATCTTCACTCTCTTAAGTTGAGCACGCCGACCATGCTAGCCGACTTTCGGCAGCACCAGCTTACAGACCGGACTAAGACTGGTTTTACTAAGAGGCTCAGAACAAGGGTGCCACCGCACGCAGCACCGTCTGCGGCAGCCGGCTTCTTCGAAGGCAGCTTGACAGCGACGAGAAGCATTCCTCGGGGGCAGGCAGGCAGCGCTCGACGAGTAGACGACGAGTAGGTGAATGAACTGTGTGAGCGCTGAATGTGCTGCCTACCGTGCTGCCTACAGTGCTCCTGTTCTCTAGCACACGGTGCATATGCCACAAACATGCCAACGACCGACAGTAGCAACTTATGTAAGACAACTGCACACTAGAGGGGCATACCACCTAGTCGGTTAGTGGCTCTTACTTCTCTTAAGCCAACTAGAAGTGTTTGCTCACGGCCCAGCATTTTGAGCAGAAGGACTCGACCACTGACCAGCTCGACTGTGTGCCCTTGAAATCTCCACTGACTTGTCAAAAGCTGCGATCCTGTTACACAAACTCACGAATGCACAAACCCATGCATACACACAGCAGACACGAGTTTACTCTTGAAATATGCTCGGGTTTCCGGTTGGGGCCGGAGGCCATATCGGCTGTCGCCTGCACTATTCGGAATTACTTCGAGGCCAGAAATGAGAACTTCGGCAGCACAGCGCCGAGAGTCAGATGTTGGCTAGCTACTTTGCTGGACGTCTCCTAAGTTGCTCTAAACTTTCTGCTCGTACCAGTCACGGGTCAGCACTAGCCGAAGAACTGGGAGGTAAACTCGCCTGGGGCTCCTTTTCCACCTCCTTGTCACCGTTGCTTCGGTCGGGGGTGCACGGTGGCAACTCTATTCTTAGCCTCGGCGAATGGTTGCTGGCAAGCATGCAAACGAGATTGCAGGCGAGAGCGAGCACGCTCGAAGCGAAAGAATGCCGGTGGTGCTGGCACACATCACCGCTGCCCCGCCCCCAGATATCCGGGGCAACAGCAACCGGGTGCATGCAGCTCAGGTAACAAGCAAGCCCTCCACCACTAGTGACAATCCAATTCTGCAGGACCCACGGCCGGCCGAATTGAAACAGTATACCTGGGCTGGCAAAGTGCAGCTCGGCCTGCCTAACTTCGCCAGGCTTCCTATTCAACCGCTGCTGCACTTCCGCTAGTTACAATGGACTCGACTGATGTGGACCTGCACTACACCGAGCCGTGACACACTGCTAAGCTGGGATATTCCGGACGGCTGAGCTAAGACTCGCAAGGCCATACAGAGAGGTCCGAGGCACTCAGCAGTGGAAGCGCTGAGCAGGCGGGCTGGCCTCCGAAGGGACAAAGCGCCCTGCACTTCGGCAAGCACTGAAGTGGGTCTAAGCGAATCCACTGTGGCTGCTGCTGCAGCAACGCCGGCGCCACGGCTGTTTGTACCGGGAGCCGCCGCTGCCTCGGCGCCATTGCGGCTTCTCACCCAACCCTGCGGGCCGGCCATTCGGATCCACTCGCAGTAAAACCGTTCCATAAAAGGAAACGGTGTAAGCAAAACAGAAAGAAGGCAACAGCAAAGCAAGAAGCAGACAGCGCCGCCGAGCCCGATATCCATTGCCGTCTCGCTTGCCCCTCGCTTGCCGCTTGGGCTAGTGCCGGCCGGCTGACTGCTACGGCCTCGATCGAACTAATGCAACTTCTTCAAAATCTTCAGCTTCAAAGCCTGGTGCGCTCGAAAATCGAGATGGCTTGGCTGACCAAAAAAAAACAACGTAAAACGGACTGCAGGACGGACCTGCACTATGCAGGGACGCTCGCGCGCGCACTATACGAACCGGCGCAAAGTACCGACCGAACCCCTTTCCCCCATCCCCCAAACCTGCGTGGCAAGACGCACTAGCACTCGGTTTAGTCACAAGTCGCTGGCTCTAGTCTCGATGCCAGGTTGCCGTGCTCAGAGCACCGATACGCACACACAACGATGGCGCCACTGGCTGCTACACGAACGAGCTAGCACGAACGACAAAGCTACGCACGAGCGGCAGTGGCACATTCAATTCGTCGAAGCAAACGCTCGTAGCTGGCACAACGCGTGCCAGCCAGTCTGCAGCGGCGGCCTCTTACGGTCATTATTGAAGGGTCTAAAGTGAAGCGCCGAAACGACGAAGTCAAGCAGGCCCTCCCGGCGGCTTCGTCTCTTCTGACGTCTGACCGGCGTCACTCGGCAGCCGCGCATGCGCAGCCACGCGCGTGCGCAGACGCAATCGCTTGCCGGGGCATAATTTGCATAAAGCGCGCAATATGCAAGCGAGTTCGCGGCGGCGGCTCTGATTGCCTCGGTTCACGAGGGCGAAACTTGCATTGGCATGCAGCGCCATAAAGGCGCATAGATTCTGCTACTGCGGCCTCTTGTACCGTGCCTTTCACCCAAAAAGTGGCACGAGCCACGAGGCGCTGAGACGCGGCGGCGCTGAGAGACAGCGCTGAAGCAGACGGTCGAGGCAGAGAGGACTTTCAGGTCTGCAAATGCATGGTCTCAGACGGAATGCTTGGACAGCTGGAATGGGGCCTGGCCTGCAAGGCACTCCCGCCACTCCTGGAACAGAGCCGGGCCAACTCGAAAATACGGCCGCCCACAGTTCGGTTTCCTATGACAACGGTCACCGACAGCGCCACTTAGCGCTAACCGGGGATGTCAAGCAGAGATGCTTGCCTATGCTTAAGGTGCACGCGCGGAGCCTACTGCAAAGTAACATAATGTAATGTATTTCCTTCTGTAACTTCACAATGTCATAAAGACTATGTGGGTGTTACGCAGGAGAGTTTTGTATAGCGAACTCACAGCCTAAGCGGCTTTCGGTACGAATTCGGTAGCCAACAGACTTCGAAGAGACTTCCGTGCGCTCTGCCACCACAGCAGCACCTGCTCGACCACCGCGCTTGGTCAGCTGACTGCTAATGTGAATACCTCAGTAGCTGGGCCAATGCAGGCCACCTCTACATACCAAAATGAAAGTAACAACACGTTATTCATCCTCAGGTACTGTTCTCTTGCAGCTGAGTTGTAAAGTGCTATACTAGCAAACTATCAGTACTTTTATTATTATTGAGTAAAGGCCGACTGAATCGACAGCATCGTTTTACATTGCTTCTGACAAGCTCCAGCTGCAACTACCCTCCGACCCCCACCCCAACGTACAAAGAAGGATTGCCTGCTGCAGGACTGGAACCCACGACTATGCTTGTTGAGTGCCAGCACCCCCACCCTGGGCTAAGAAGGGAAGAGGGCTAATCGAGCTATTTTACTTCCGAGGGGCTGCAGCTGCAACAACCTGGGAGCAGGCAGGTGGCAAGGATAACGGTGCAAAGTAGGTCGGCACAAGAACGGCCGAGCAATCGCGAATGGCAATCAGGCAAGGAAAGCTTGAAAGGGTGCACTGTGTGCAGGGCTAGGCTACACACGGGCCACCTCAGGCACAACCATATGCTCCAACCATCTAATGCAAAAGTAATGTCGATTAAGTCTACAGAAATACACACAGAATTTTTTCTAACTAGTTTACCCAAGTTGACACTTTGCAACGAAACACAGATACACACACACACACGTGCATGGAAACTGACATGGTGAGACATACATGGTAAAGCTGTCTGCTTCGTAGAGGTCCTCCCACATATCGTGCTATTAGTCTGCGCTGACTAGGCCCCTGTCAGATATCTACACATGCCTGCCTGCATGTTTAACTCAAGAAAGTCGGTCTGCTCTGCTGCCATCCATATTCTATCCCTCTTCCTCTCCTCTCTCTCCCTTCACTTACCATCCCTTCATATTCTCTCTCTCTCTGCTTTGCTCTACCCTCGTCTGTCTTACTACACTTGTAAATCAGTCTACAGCAGAATCAAATATGAACTATTCGCAAGGCAGCAGAACACTCACGGCAAGGACATCCTGCTTCAGTGCATGCAATTGCCCAATAAATGAGCTGGCCATCTCATCCCCACACGCCAAGGGGTCACGAACGCCCAAAACGTCCATAGCCAAGTCTGGGCTACAAGGAGGCTGTGGGCATACTATGGATATACAAGAGGAGATAAAGAGGAGAGGGATATAAAGAAAAAGAAGACAACGAGAGATACAGACAGATAGACTGATATATGTCGAAAGAGACCGAGGGTGTGACAAGTATAAAAAGAGATATAGAAAGAGAATGAGAGCACCAAGACAGAGACGGGAATGGAGAAGAGAGGATACATCTAGACTGGGATGCGAATCGGAATGCAAAATAAGAGAGAGAGAAGAAGAAAAAGAAAATACAGAGGGAAAGGACGCGCCTTTCACACCTAGGCTATCAGCATATGCTAGGCTTTGCAAGCCTTACTAGAAAACCACACCCAGCAACACACAACACAACGACCATCACAGTATAGGCAGCATTTGGAAAACTGTGGGGAGCCTTGTGCATCCAAAATATCGCATCACCAACTTCGAGGCTAGCGCTCCTGCAGTAACGACGGCCCGCGCGAGAGGGTCCTCTGCAGTACCAGTAGGGACTTTCCACCACCGGGGCGGAAGCTGCCGACGAAGCCCAGAGGACTCGGGCAGCGGTGCGAACGAGAAGCCGCGGCGCTTTCCGTAAGCCCACGGCTCCTAACAACACTGGTAAAGCACGTCATGCACGAAACTAAGATAAAAAAGAACGCGACCTCTTTAAAGTAGCGAGTGACGGGAACAGTGTCAGCTCGGCCTAGCGGACCGCTGCCAGTCGGACAGACCGATCGGAGACGGAAGTGCGGAGGCCATTGATGGTCGCTTCCCCCCCCCGACCTTGAGCTCTGGGTGCGGGGCATTTTCTGGCAGATCTAAAAGGTCTTGAAAAGTAGTCTCGGGATGTCTGTGCCACCGAAATAGCGGGCTGGTAGCCTCGCGAGAGGATACGACCTGCGAGCCGCGCCAAAGGGCAGCTTATGGAGGTCAAAGGAATCTGGCGGTGGAGGGGGCGCGTAGCTGACCTACATTCATTTACATACGAAACCGACCAGACGAGTACTTGCGAAGACCAGAGACCGGTGACAGCTCGCTAAAGTACTGATACACAGTCGCTATTATTCGATTTCAATTTTCGGAGCCTCTCTTCACTCGAGCAGCCCGACAAAAATACACTGCCTCGACTCACCTGGGTATCTTTGACCATAATAATACGAGCGTCCAAAAAAATGCGTCCTTCGTACGCGTATCCCTCTTATCCGAAGAAGCGCTCGGGGAACGCGCGATCTATTGCATCAACGCTCCACTGCTTCGTAGCACACCTCGCGCCGGAGGACGACGCGGCCGTTCGTTGTAGCCGCGGAGGAAACCAGCCAGCGGGCGCTGCCTGACGACCCAGCCAAGATTGGCAGATCGTGATTTATTAGCCCTACGGGTTGTCGAAATGGGCGGGACAGCGGCGCAGGGCGAGACCGTTGGATTCTACTCCAATCCAAATAGTAGTAGCGTATAAATTTTATGTAAAAATCTAAACATATTTGAGCGCTTACTAGTTGACAGATCCACTGCTGGTTTTTTAGCCCGGGCTTTTTACGTGCCACCAGCCGCTTCCGGTTCTTCGACTCCCGTCACCGCCCGTAGCTGTTACACCAGCTGGGCTGTGCCTACGATCCGCACGCCGTTCGCCGCCGCCTCGCTCCACGATGCCGCCCCGGTCCTGTCGGCTCGTCGTGCCGGTGTAACTCGAGGCCTTACCTGAAGAAGCAGCCCAGTCAAACCTCCCATATTGCTCGCTGTCCGAGAGGTCCGGATTGCCGGCCTAGCGGGCCAATCGACGGAATTCTCCCTCTGTCCGCCGGTTTTCGGCGGTTTTTGAGCGGTCCACCCTCGCTCCCTGCTATGTCAGCGAGAAAGCCTAGCTTATTCATCGTACCGCTGCTCCGCTGTCCTCGGAATAACCCTCACACGCCAACAGCAGCGATAGGGGCAAGTTGTAGTGATATAACGTCGACGAGCGAGCCTACCGGCCTGCACGGTGGTGGGTAAGCAAAAAAGTACGCTAATGCAGATAGTATCAAAAATAGTTTAGATTTCTGGATTAGCTGCACTTCCTATTGTAGCAATTGCGAATTACAGATCATGGACTTCACCTCACGAAACAAGGAGAAATAAGAAAAGCATGGCTGAGTCAGGAGGGCAGTTAATGTAGTAAGTGGAAGGGAAATAGCAACTCAGTACGGCACGAAAGAACTTGCCACAGTCGGTGGCAGGAGAGTATGTATCGTTGCCTAAGAATTGTGGCAGTGAGTTCCCAAGGCGGTCAATAGGATTCGTTCATTTATAGATCGCTAGCTGCTTCGCGGCCGGCGAGAATTATGACGGGTTGAAGCCTTCTAAAACGGCTTCTCCCGAACCCCTGCACCCCGCCCCCAGTGCATCCTCAATGTAATGTAATTTATATCCGTCTGTAACTCCACAAAGTCATAAAGACTATGCAGGAGTTTTGTATAGCCCACTCACAGCCTAAGCGGCTTTCGGTACACATTCAGTAGCCAACAGACTTCGTCTCGCACTACAAAGAGAAACTGGTAAGCATAGCAGAGTCAGGAGAGCAGTTGAGGTAGTGAGTAGCATGGAAGTAGCAACTCGGGACCCCTGAAAAGGATGAGCCATAGTCGGCACCTCAGCCGGAAGCGGAATGAGCGATTCCTCGCACACCCTCCCTGCCTCACGAGCCGCTGCACTCTCTGAGCCGCCGGCCACTTACACCGATCAAGTAATAACACTGATAAATCTTATGATGATCAGAGTTAAATCGCACTTTAAGCGGACCCTTACCATTCTCCATTCACAAGCCGTATTGTGCAAGCATTTTTCGAAGTCAATAGTCAGCTGAAGCCCCCCCGAACATTGAAGCTCCCTTTTCGTCACGAGACGTCCGGATGGACGGACGCATCAAAACATTTGATACATTTGGAACCGATTGCATCGAGGCGCATTGCACAGCTCTCGAGGCGGCTTTTATCCAGCGCCAACACTTTTTCGGGAGTTTATCGGATGAAGAAAGAGCTGCCGAAGAATCGGCACTGCGACTGAAGAGCCACCCACTGAGCACCGAGGACCAGCGAGCGCATTTTGCGAACGACATATTTCTAAAAGAACATCAAATCTGCTATCGCCGCACGAACTCGATACGGGAACATGCGTTCGATGGCGGCATTGCCTTGGGCGAGAAGTTCGCTGCGCTGCTTTTTGCTTTCGAAATAGCAGGGTGAGCCGAGGCGCGGCAGCCAGGCATTAAGCAGCCGATAGATCAGCGGTACGACTCACGATCGCCCCACGTGAGCCCTACTCTCTCTCTCTCTCTCTCTCTTCGCTAGAATTGAGACGAGTCGGCGGATAATTTGCCAAACTCTTCGAGTGACAAGACGCGCTCTAGATGTTCTCCAGATATTTTTCGAGATTTTTCTCCAGTCTTCTCCTGTTAGCATCGGAGGGTCTAAGCCACTCATTCAATCATATTCTCATCGAGTTTGGCCTATGACTAAATGCTTTAAAATCAGACATTTCCACTCCACCGTAAGTGTTTTATAACATGATGTAAACCTAAAAATGTAACCGAAATAGCCAGTCGGACTATCATATTTTTCTGCTATATATCAAATATGCTGTATTCTGCAGCTGGGCTCGAGGGCCGTAGCCTGCGTCGCCAAGATGGACGTAGCCCGTTAGCCTGAGCTTGAGGTCGTGACCACACTGGTTCCGGTCAGCTTCTACTTAAACCCTGAAGGTCAGTGCTGAGCAAAGATCAGCCTATTCTGCAGTCTCATTTATATAGCGGCAGAGAAGACTTAGCGGTCATCAGTTCGCCGAGCTGGTTTGGCCCACTGGTTAAGGTGCTCGCCCCGATCAAGGTCTGGCCGAGGTCGTGGGCTCAAGCCCCGTGGCATACGTGAAGCGCCTGAATAGAGACTGAGTTCTCTTAGGACGCTATACAAATGAATTATATACTTTTCATTTGCAGTGGACGATAAGGAATTGTTTGCTTCAGGAATCGAACCTACTACTTGGGTCGTGACTGTGGTATCTTATCACATGGCTAAGACCCATGAGCAATGAAAGCTGGCTAATCAAGAGTGAATATAGAAAAGTAAGGCTTCTCTACTAAACCCAATTTTAGGGTATTTGGAATTCTGGCTATTTTACCGGTATGGTTTTGTATTACCAACCGTAACTCCACCAAGCCACATGGACTAAGTAGGTGCCACACTGGAGAGTTTCTATAGCTAACGCTCAAAGCCTACGCGGCTTTCGAAACTCATAAGGTAGCCGACAGACTTCATCTCACGGAACAAAGAGAGTGTGAGACGCTTTCAGGAGGGCACTTAAGGAGGTGAGTATCACGGAATTAGCAGCTCGGGACGGCTCGGAAAGATTCGCTGCAGTTGCAGTTCACATTCGCTGAAGAAGAGACGGTGTCGTTACGTAAGAATTTCGGAAGTGAGTTCCACGGTCTAGGACCTGCAGAGCAAAAGCTTCTGTCGCCAACGGTCTTTAAGCGACCTGAGAGTACGATGATGCTGACAGTGGTGAAGAGGTCCTCTATCACACCCGGATCTTAGCCCACAGGTAAAACAAATACTAGCTGATTTAGCAATCTCTTTTGTAAAGCGACAAAAGAGCCTTTACGGCTATTACCGCCGCTGCAAGTGGCGTTTGAGAATCACCCACCGCAGGATTTGAACCAACGACCATGGAACCGAGGTTGTGAAAAGCAACCACCTTATCTAGTGTCTCATTACGGCTGGTCGTGGGTTTGATTCCCGTATTGGGTGATCCTTTATTGTCAGCTCCAAGGGGGATAGCCACCAAGGATCTTCTGCTGTAAAATAAATGAAACTGTTGAATCAGCCGTCCTACACTTTTTACTTTTATAAGTGAAGTAGTCAAGGCGTGGCGGGGTTGTGTCAGAGCAAAAGTCCATCGTGGGGAGGGCTGCAATTTTCGTCCTGTTGGCGGCCGGTCAAATCAGCTGCCAGAATTGAACGAACACCTAGTAGCGCCTTCTTTGACGCTGAATGGTTGGTTCCACAGCTAGGGGCAGATGTAACTGAATTCGGGCGTTAAATGAGCGGACACTAAATGGTGGAGGCAACAATCTTGGCAGCACTACCGCTGCGGAGCGTGGCTAAGTCAGGGGGCACACGCCGAGCAGATACAGTCAAAGAAGAACCACGTAAACTGACACGCATGCGGGGAGTAGCAGAACACTGCGCCGGGTGCGAGCCGCCGTGAGTAGCCCGAGCTCACTTCATGGGTCAAGTGCCGGTCAATGACCGTCCCTACCTTGGCCCTGCCTCAAAGCCGAGGGTGGAGCTCAGGTGGCCGAGGCGTATGGACGCTGGCCGACTGCTGGCGTTAGCCTGCCACCTGATCATGTGACCGCTATCGCGGGTCGAAATAACTGCGGACATGCAGCGCTCGAGCTCTGGGCGGCATAAACGGAAGACTCGAGACGACGCCCACTGAGATGGCGTGCAGCTGATCAATCGCGAACGGCGGCAGTGAGTGGAGCTACAGTTTTGTGGAATCGACACCCCCGACCTCGAGACGAGCCGTGAAAGCAGACAACGTCGGTCGGATGAATTTGAGCTTCGGCCGCTCTTCGGAGATAAGATAGTAGCAAAAATGATGCAAAGTCTCGTTACAGGCTCGGGAGGAGAAACAAGTCTGTCACACCCGGAGGAGATTGGCTAAAGCACGTAAATGAGTTACTTCTGAAATAAGAAAGTCCAGACCCGATTAAAAAGATCGGAGCGATTAAAATGCAGCAGGCAGGAGCTGGCCGGTAGGGTCTCCAAAAGATTCAGAAATGAGAACCCCAGCACTTTTGGGGACACGCTCTGGACGGCATCGTGCATGGGTCACGTGACGATTATCGCCCTCCATCGTAAGGCGAGGTAACGGTTACGAAGTCAAGGCATGCGTGGGGAACCGTGCGGAAACTGAGAAAAAAATCAAATGCAGATACAAAACAGGATGAAAGCAAATGCCCAACAGAGATAATAAAGAAATAGGAAGCGTGCTCGCTGCATAATCAAAATCGACTACTGGATTCCTCGAAAAGCGCTCACTCCCAAAAGGGAAGATTTAGCTCGGCTATCGACGAGCGGCTAGCGATGCAAACACCACCATTTGCTTCTTTTGGTGCACTACTTCCTTGCTTAGCTCTCCATGCCCACGCTTTTTGCGTCCGGCTTCTCTTTTAACAAAGTTTCTCAATCGCTTCCGGTCGCAATCATTTCATACCCGTTACTTCGGCACTCTGCTAAGCCCTGGATCCATCCTGCAAGCTGCCCTTCGGCGATGCTTCCACCAGCTAGCCGGGCGAGAGAGGAAAGTTCGCAAGATTGGAAGCGGATTAAAAAAATCTAGGATTTCTAAATCGTAAAGCGTCCTGTCCAGTCTTGACGGGAACCTCCGTGAAAAATGCTGTCGTTCCGTCGAAGTATGTGCAACTAGGGCCACGGTGCGAGAACGGTAGGGTGGAGAAAACTATCGATCTCTCAGCTACAATAGCGACAAAGCCTCAGGATAGAGAGAGAGAGAGAGAGAGAGAGAGAGAGAGAGAGAGAGAGAGAGAGAGAGAGAGAGAGAGAGAGAGAGAGAGAGAGAGAGAGAGTTGACCGGTGGACAGGCGTCCCGAAGTGTCTTTCCACGTAAATATGGCTAACCGGGGTGCCTGGTGCGATGTCGTCTGCCGAAGCGTCAGGTATCTCTATTTGATTGTCCAATTCGTCCCCCGATGATGCGACGCAGCGATCAAGCAGCTACGAGTAGCGAGCGCTCGATGGCGTCACTCGTCAGTCGGGGACGTGCAGACGTCGACAGCTGCGACCCTCGCCAGTCGAGAATGGGGCGCTCGTCGGCTGTTCAGGGTCGATCGGTCTGAGGCTGCGTCTAGATAGCCTGACATTCGGAGACCAGTCGTGCCCGAACTAACTTCTTGAGTCTTGAGCTAGGTAGGCTTGTAGTCGGGCTACGATGGGTGCACATGTACTCGGCAGAAAGAAAATACGTCTCAGAGCAGGAGCAAAGTTTTACGGTTTGCAGGCGCATCCTCGGTCAGAGAGTGCGTCCATCTTTTCAGAGCTGTGATAGCCCAGGAGGTAAGCGGCTCGCTCTTCACGACAGAGGTGATGTGCTCGAATCTTACAGTGGGCAATATCCTGTACTGCCAGGTTTGAGCGGTGGCGATAGCCGCCACGGCTCTTCTGCCGATATACAAACGAGGCTCTTAAATTAGCTCAACTTTTTTTATTCGCTAGGAGCTGCTGCTATTGGCGGCTGTGACATTTGCCATCGAAGGTGGCTGGAGGATGACGCGAGAGAAGAGCGGAAACGGAAAATGCGTGCGACCGAAAACGTGAATAGGCGTTGCAGCCATTGCAGGTAGAAAAGTGGTGGCGAGATATGAGCGAACGCTATTGCTGCAGGTGGCTCTCCCGCGCCCAGGAGCAATGCAGGCATTCGGGGCTTCGGGCTGCACTCAAACAGCTCTCGCTCCGATGAACTGCATGTCTCGAAAGCCCAAAACCCAGAAGCCTGAACCGGGAATCCTTCCGCCGCTGGAGAAGCCACTGCCTTGCTGCAGAACGCGTCGCCTCTCGCTCGCATATCAGTGCGAGCAACTGTCGGTCTGGTAGCTATGAGTGCCTGCTTCGAGATACTGGGCCGGTGCTAGAACGGTCCTGTACGGTGTAGATCAGGATTCGCCTCGCTCAGGCGACAGCAAAGATCTCTCTCATCTTCAGGTGGACTCAATCTCTCTTTTCAGAAGAAACAATAATAACAATCATAATAACAATAATGCACTTGATAAAACGCCCTCGGAGAACTCTCTCTCTCTCTCTCTCTCTCTCTCTCTCTCTCTCTCTCTCTCTCTCTCTCTCTCTCTCTCTCTCTCTCTCCTCCCCTCTCTCTCTCTCTCTCTCTCTCTCTCTCTCTCTAGGCGCTTTACATGCGTCCACGCCGTCGATCTGAGCTCCCTTTAGCAAACCCTGTCAGAGGTCCTACCCTCTTCGAGGCAGACAATGAGCAGCCTTCGCTGCATCGTGGCCACAACTGCAGGAGGCCTCGTCCTTAAGGCCCGGTCGTTATCTCGGCCGGTACTTCCCTCCACGCGTACCGGGTCCGGAAGTTCCGGTACCTCAAACGACGCTGCAGCATTATCGCCTCATCTTTCACTTCGTCGAGCAGATAACAGAAACTGGTGGGGTGTACGAAGGCAGGTTCCCAAGCTTGGCTAATGCATTCCGACAAGCTGAGCGATATCAGGCGACGAAACGACACGACAGAGAGTCTAGGCATGTGCCCGTCGGCGGACAATTTGGCCGCTACGTTCAGGCCCCTGTCGCCGTTGCTGTGACCACGGAGCAATCTCTAGTTCGGGTACAAGCACAACGCGTGCAATGTGCAAAGACCCGACGCTAGCAATGCGCCGACAATAAAAACACGGCACTCGATATTCTGCACGCAGCTGTAGCAACAACGCCGTATTAGAAAAAGGACAATAATAGCCTGTGCATTACGGCTAATACGACCGGTGACTTCCAGCCCACTCCCAAACAGGCTGATAGCAGCTCGCGCTCAGCACAAGGACTCACCGACCGGCAGACCGTTGCTCCAAGAGAGAGACTGCAGTCGAGCCCATGCCCTATTTAATGGCCAGATCATAAGCCGTGCAATATTCTCGTAATCATGCATCGATCTGCTCATAAGCCTTGGCTTATCGCGACTATTTTGCAAGCGGCTCACTTATAATTCAGCGGCAGAGCTCCTAGTTCTTAATCGAGGCTCGGCTGCCAAGCTCACAGTCTACGATCGCGGGGCGTTGCACCGTCCGCACGGCGGAAAACCTCGGTCTCAGGTTTGAGTGTCGAAAGCTGCATTCGGCAGCAAGATGGCGGCACGCCACATCCGGCATGCTAATCCGCCGCCGGCGTAGACCACCCCCGAACCCCTCGGGGGAAGGATAGCTCTGGCAACGGGAAATGAAAGCCGGATGGCAGACGGCCGCTGCTGTAGGCGACTGCGGATGTAGAGCCACGAAATAGAAGAAAGTAGTTCCTGGAAGACTCGCCAGCGTTGGCTCGATGTACGCACGCACTGGCGTCAGCTTTCTGGCCGCTGCGCCCGCCATCAGAACAAAGGCGTCGTGCGCTTCTTTCCCCCCCCCGCCTCCTTATCCCCCTCCCCCCCCGCTTTGGGAGCCAGCTGGCTTGAAGCACCACCCGACGTCTCTCAGCCGTTTGCGGCTCGCAGAGCGAAAGAAGTTACAAACGGGGAGGGAGGGGTGTAGCTGGGTGTAGCGTTCGGACAGAGCCAGACCGCAAACACGCCTCGCTCGTAGCGGTGCTAGTCTCTCAGCCGACAGCGGCAGTGACGAACGGCAGTGACTCCTCAATGTTGTATCGCGGCTATGTACGCAGGTATGTCGACCGTAGCGGCACGCGGCAGCGAAGGAGATATAGAAGCCCATACCTTAACATAACAAGTCCATTTCCGTAACGCGTAGCTTAATCTATTTGACAGCAACGGAGGATTACAGGCGTTCGCAACAGCGACCGCAGCGTATGCCGACGGCTCCATGGCCTAGACCTTAAAGGAACTCGAATGCCAACAACTCCGGAAGCACAGCAGACTGCATATGGGGTGAGCCGTGATGGCACACTAGGTAAGGCGGTGGCTTTCACGCCCTCGGTCCCGAGGTCGTGGGTTCGATTCCTGCGGCGGGCGATTCTTTATCGCCACTGCAAGCGGCTGTGATAGCCATAAAGGCTCTTCTGTCAATATACAAAAAGAGGCTGCTTAATCAGCTAGGATTTATTTATTTTATTTATTATCGTATGGCGTCGGCTTTTATGCAGCCTCGGTCGTAGATTGCCACACAATCTGCTCCTTGCTGCTACGATTCAGGAACCATTAATACTGAATATTATTAATAATCTAGCTAATTTAGCTCGCCGCCGCATATTCACCACTGGCGTCGGGCGTTCTATATATCCAGGTAAGGACGCCCAGAGCCGTTTCGCGGTATTGGCCACCGCGGGGCGAGTAGAGACGCGCGACGGCAGCTTCGAGGATCTTCTAGGCACTCTACAAATAAATTAGCGCGTCCTATACCTTAACGGGTCACCAATACAAAATTCCCATTTAAATCGAAACTTGGTCGCCGCCGGTGGCCGGTCACGCCGCTGCATAGCTCGGCGCCGGCGCGTCCCTCCGACGCTATTCCGGAGGCGCTAAGGAAGTTTGCGTCGACTAGGATGACAGCGGAGGAGCTCGACCACATTTCGTGGAAGCTTCGAGCGCGCCGAGCCCGCAGCTTCCGTCAAATCAACGTTTCAGTTGGGTCGCGTAGGCTCGTGTTCATAGTGCCCTGAGCTACGCACGCGCGCGCCAGCACACACACACACACACACACACACACACACACACACACACGCACACACACGTATGTACAAATATATTTATGTTATGCTCGCCCGACGCGTGCATCGTGAGCGTGTCCACCCAGGTTGTATCGGTCGGACATCTGCCAGCCGGAGGCTGTGACTCTCTTGCGTTCTCTCGCTTTCTCTCTCACTCTCTCTCTCTCGTTCTCTCACTTTCTCTCTCGCTTTCTCTCTCTCTCTCTCTCTCTCTCTCTCTCTCTCTCGCTCTCTCTCTCTCTCTTTGTCTCTCTTTTTCTCGCTTTCTCTCGCTTCTCTCTCTCTCTCTCTCTTTCTTTCACTTTCACTCTCTCTCTCTCTCTCGCGTTCTCTCACTTTCTCTCTCGCTTTCTCTCTCTCTCTCTCTCTCTCTCTCTCTCTCTCTCTTCTCTCTCTTTTCTCTCGCTTTCTCTCGCTTTCTCTCTCTCTCTCGCTTTCTCTCGCTTTCGCTCTCTCTCTCTCTCTCTCGCTATCACTCTCGCTCTCTCTCTCGCGTTCTCTCACTTTCTCTCTCGCTTTCTCTCTCGCTTTCTCTCTCTCTTTCTCTCTCTTTTTCTCCCTTTTTCTCGCTTTCACTCTCTCTCTCGCTTTCACTCTCTCTCTCGCTTTCACTCTCTCTCTCTCTCTCACACATTCTCTCGCACTCTCTCTCTCTCTCACTTTCTCGTTCTAGCTCTCTCCCCCGCAGCAGGGTGCCATTGCTGGCACTCACTCGCTTCGCTCGCCCGAGGCGGGCGGCCGCAGCGGGTCTCTGCTCACGACAAGAACGATTTGGTTCCTGCCTTAGCGCCGCCCTGGAAGCGGCGCTGAAGTCGTCCGGCCGCGCACGCGTGGGTTTTCTGGCCTATGCTGCCGACGTCGGCGGAGCCGCCCGCGCTAGGCACCATTAGTTGACCTCCGCCTCCCAAACCTCCTCTACTCGGAGCTTGCCGCCGTAACATCGGCGGTAAAGTCGGAGCCCTCTCGACCGTCCTAGCGCGTCATCTGCTGCTTCGGGCCCTACACGCGTCTGCCGCGGAAGCATTTAGCGGAGGAGTGAAATGACGCGGCGGAGCGGCGTGCGAGCAACCCGGACGATGCGTCGTCGCCCCTGCCTTCCCGGCCGAGGAGCCGGCGCGATCGTCGCTGTCGTCGCACCGATCGACCACACTGTAGGAGCGGGTGTGAACAGAGGCTGCCGACAAGCCGCTTCCGGTAGCGTCGAAGGGGACGCAACGGATCCGACCAGCGCGACGTCGGCTACCGCGGAATCGGAAAGCGCCCGCAACGCGACAGCGCTCGCGCGGGCGAGTCTATCCGGCTGCGACTTCCTGCTCCGGGAGCGTCGCCGCCGACGGGGCCGCCCAAGAGAACGTGACCGCCGGCGACCCGCCCTTACCCACCGGTAGATCCCGGCGACCGTTTGCCGACGGCTCGTCCTGCCAACGAAAGGAAAACGCGGCTGAACAGTCGGCCGCCCGTGGTTTTGCCCGCCTGCGGCGGCGGCCGAGCAGCACCGCTGCGCGGCGGCTCTGCGGAAGCGAAGCGGGAGCTCGGCTCCCCGACGCGAAGCTCGCGCCGCCGCCGGGAGTTGAGCCACCGACGGCAGCGAGCGGAGCCGCCGCAACTGGGTCGCACCGACTCAGGCGAGCGTTTCGAATGAAACCGGAAGTCGCCGGAAGTGCGTTCGGAGCCTGGCCCAGCGCACCTTCCCCGCCTCGGGGACGCCGAGTACCTGCGTACCTGCGTGCAGCTATCTCGCGGCGGCGCTCCAGCGCTCGCCCGGCGTCCCCGAGCCGATTGCACGCCGGGATAGGAGCGTGCGATTGTTTGCTTCTGGCCTACTCTCACCGCCCGACGATTAGGTCTATCGGCGTGTGCGCGCTAGCTGGAATGACAATCGAACGGGCGACGGACGGCGTGCGGCGCGAGCAAACAGCCGGCGAGCGCTGGTAGTATTTGCATAGCAGCTCTAATCTATACGAGCGCCTTCTATACGGGCGGCTTGCGTATCCTCTGAAGACAGAGCATAGTAGTAAAAATGGCGTGTCGTTGCGATACGGATCCTTGAGCGACGTCGCAGCTCGACGAATCGCGCCGATCCTAGGGCGAGAGAGCTCGCAAGTCCACCGCTGCGAGAACTCGGTCCCCTAACCCCCTCTCTTCCGCCGACGTCAGCGCCCGACGCGCCGCCACAGTCGTCGCGTCAGCCGGAGCCCGGCTCCCCACGATCCGCTCTACAACGCCCTTTGCCCTGGGCAGCACTGTGTCAGAACGTTTAGTTCAGCCGCGATGCGTAACGCGCACCGGATGGCCTTGTAGCCGGTGCGTACCCGAGCACTGGCGAGTTACCTGAAGTTCTTTCAGGGACGTTCGTGCGGATGCGGCCGAAAGTCGCCTGGGTGTGACGTCGCACGACCCATTGTTTCACGGTCCCCGCGCCTTGGCAAGGCGACGAGAGTCGCGCTCGTTGCCAAACGTGAACAGTTTATATGTGAAACGCTCTAGTTGTAGGCCACGCCAACGTGCACGTAACGTATACGCAGTCTCGCTAGCTTAATTTAACTTCGCTCTGATAACAAAATGATTATTATTACTCAGGGCTTGATGTTCATGCTTTGGCCATTCATTGTACAGCCGTTTGATGTCTCTGCTTGTGGACGAACCACTGCATTATGTCATTTTGATTCGGGCGGCTGCCGATATCTGTTTACGACCTCCACTTCGATCTACATTCATTTCAGGCTGCTTTGGTAATACGCATATATATATATATATATATATATATATATATATATATATATATATATATATATATATATATATATATATATATATATATATATGCGTATTACCAAAGCAGCCTGAAATGATATATATATATATATAAATAAAGTGATGAATGAAATCGCTGATATAATGATGAAAAGATATATATATATATATATATGTGTGTGTGTGTTATATGTATTATATGTGTATATATAAACTTATATATATATAACCGATTTATTAAAAATGAATGAATTTATAAACAGCCGGCGGAGCCCTGTCCTGCCCTACCGGGGTCGCGGGTGCTATCCGCGACTCCCGGTTCAGTGACAGGGACCACACGGAGATGGCATCCGGAACGCAATGCCACTGCAGCGTCCTCCATTCGTTCCGCGAGCGAAATGCCGAAGTTCCGGCCTGCCACCGCCAGGTTGTGCACGCTGCCGTCAAACGGCGCCGTCGCGTCGACGAGCCCGCGTCGGTGCCATGGTCAATCCCCGCGGTCCGGCGTGAGAGCCGGACCACGGGCGAGCGGAAAGGCGCGACCTGCCGAGGGGCAGGAGCGTGTGGCGGCGGCGGCGGCGGCCGAAAGAGCCCCGATTACCCGGCGACCCAGAACCGAGTTACGGCGGCGGGCCGTTGTCGCCTGCGGCATCGGCCGGCAGTGGCCTTAGCACTCGCGGACGGTCTCAGCCTCGGTGCGACAGAGACGGTTGCTAACGTGCTCGCTCGAGTGGGCTGGGCGCATTCGAACTGCACTTTCGCTGAGGCCTTCGTGGGCGTGCGGATTGGCGCCGGAGCTTGCCGTCGGTTGTGGAGCCATTTGCCGAGCTCGCATTCATCTTTCGCTAACCGGACGGCAGCATTCTGAGATTCGGCCGCGCTTCGAGCGAGCGAGCGAGCGCGCGCGCGGCGGCGGCGGCCTTGCGACTGGAGTCCTCGGTCGCAGAGGTAGCGCACGAGGAGGAGCGGCAGGAACACGTCGCGTGGGCCACGAAGCGAAGCGAGCCGCGCGAACGCGTCCGTGCGCGCCGCTCGCCGGAGCAGCGCCAGCCGCACTCGGCGGGCGCTGCTCCGAGGGTGCGGAGCCGACGACGCCGACGACGACGAAGGTCGTAGGACACGCCCGTGCGTGCCTCAGGAAAGAAAAAGTCAATTTCAGCAGCGTGTTCGAAACGGGACTCGGAAGCTATTCAGCTCGTCCGTTCGAGGCCGGCTCGACGACGTCAGGCCAGACTCGCGTTGGAAATCGCCGCCGCTCTTTAGCCGGAGGGCCGAAGTAGGTCGAAATCAAAAGCTGGCAGCGCAGCAGTCGCCGCGCTTTTGCAGTCCGCTGTCTCATTGCCGGAGGAAGGGTGGGAGCGCGTGGGGGGCGTGGTTAGCGCGCACGATGCACAGGCTCGATGAGCAATGATTTTTCGAGAAAACTCTCGGTCGTCAATGGAAAGCCGGTGTCTCAACGGAGTGATTAAACGGCTGGACTTAAACGCTGGACTGGAGACAAGTTCAACAGCGCACTGGAAAGTCGAAACTTCAACGCTGGACTGGAAGTCGCCGCTCGTCAGGCCAGCGGCTGCTGCAGCGGCGCGAGGCCTGAGCGAGCGACGTCGGCGCGGCCGAATTCGCTAATTGCGAGAGATTGAGCATTTGCATATCTCATGAAGCCGGCGAGATTTCTCCATCTAATTCAGATGCAGTGCTGATGAGCTCAGTATTCTTTTAT
Source organism: Cristatella mucedo (assembly GCA_009760855.2). Classification (NCBI taxonomy): domain Eukaryota; kingdom Metazoa; phylum Bryozoa; class Phylactolaemata; family Cristatellidae; genus Cristatella; species Cristatella mucedo. Next base: position 5,997,284 of record WPIO01000015.1, read on the forward strand.
TACTAGCAAGCGACACAATGCATTTCCCCTCAGCTCTGCCGGTGGGGGGGGTGTCTGAGTTACCGCCGCCGCTCGTCGGGCCGCGCTGCAGCGGCACGAGCGAGCGACGCCGGCGCGGCCGAATGCGATGCGATTTTCATCAGTGGCTGTAGAAACGCCATCAGAGATCGATTCGGAATGGGAGCTCTCGGAAAAAAAACTCCTCGGCCGCTCCAGAGGCGCGCCGAAAGCGACGGCTGCCCGAAGGCCGCTGCCGTCGCCGCCGCCTCGCAGAAACGCCCGGATGAGCGGCGATGAGCTTCGAAGGGGCGCCGCCGCTGGCGGCGGCGCGTCGAACCCCCGCATCCGCAGAAAATTGGGTCAACCTCGTTAGCTGCGAGCTCGACGGGTGAGACGGACGACAGAAAGCGCGCCGCCTTCAGCTGAAACGACTTTAAAAACTGTCTAAAGCAAAATTGATGCGCACCCATCCCCGAAGAGCTCCCGCAGCAGGCGCGTCGGCACAGCGACGGCGGAGACCGCCTCTGAACTTGTCTGTAAACGGAAGCGGAAATAACATCCGGAAACAAAATCACCTCTTGGGCCGCAGGTAAAGTGCGACGGCTCCGCGTAGAAAAAATGTGAACCTATTTAACAGCCTCTCTTGTGGCCTTTTACGGCTTTCGCCACCGCTTGCAGCGGCAGTAAAGGATCTGCCCCCGCCGCAGGATTCGAACCCACGACCTCGGGACCGAGATCGTGAAGAGCAACCACCTTACCTGGTGTGCCATTACGGCTAAAACCATTGACAGCCCTCGCCCTCTGAGAACTGACTCGAGGCTCGCGCGCCGAAGGCGGAGCCGCTTAGGACGGACCCGCTCGAAACAGGTTGGATCTCCCTCCGAAGAAACTAGCTTGCCGACGTGGGCCGGCCGCGTGCTGGGCGCGGTAGAAGCATGCCACTTCAGAGCCGCTCATATGCCAAGCCCCGTACAGGACTTCCCCGGACGTTCGCTAGACGCTGCGAACGGAGAGGCAGCCGGACTTCCATCGGTAGGGTTGAGGGGGAGCTCCCGGCATGCCAGCGGCGGCCGCCGCTCCGGATCGCCTTCTAACGGCGCCAGGACCCCTTGGCTACCTGCCGCCGATCCCTTCCGCCCGCCCGCAGGCCTGCCCCTAGACTGCTGCCGGACTGACCGGACGTCGCTCCGGGGATCGCCGCGCCGCCGAAACTTGCACTTCTCCACCGTGCTTCGTGCCACTATCGCAGCGAACGACGACGTAGCTTTGAAATCATAGCCTCGCAAGCCTCGCTTTTGCGGTAGAAACTGAGTCGTCGGCACGCGTCGCTCGATTTATTGCTGCCCGCCCGCGCATTTGCCAAGGGAACCGGCGAACTTTCTCTGACCGAGCGCTTCAAAAAAAAAGGTTGAAACTAAGTGCGCGGCTTAAGTATCTGCTCGATCGATCTAGTCCTAAGGGCCCGAACGAGATACTGGTGCATGAGCGCTGGCAAAAGTGGTGGCTTCTGCGTCAAAGTTCTTTACCGCTAACGAAGCGCTCGTACCTCGGCGCTAGTCCTCGCCAACACGTGACGGGCGGCGACGGAGCGGGCGGCCGCGCCGCCGCGAAGTGGGGCTAACGAGTCGCAGACTTTGCCTCGGTGCACGCACGGTAAGCCGACAGAAGCAGCTCACGACAGAAATATGATGGGCAGCTGTAGCTCAATACAGCAAGTTCGTATCCTTAGCGTAGAGTACGCTATTCCTAGCCGCAGAAGCTTGAGTTCAAAGCGTCAGCGCCTAGCGTGCAACTCACTCACTTCGTAGGACAAAGCGCAAAGGTCTCACTGTGGCATGAAATATCTGGCTCTAACAGGCTGCAATTCTGGAGCTGCCAATTATACCTTAGTCTGTCGGAATCTGGATGATAGATGATAGCGTTCTTACGTTGCAATATCGTAGCGCTAGAAAGAAAAGGACTATGTCGACCATCAGGGAGTAGTGAACACACCGCCCTTCAAAAGCAGAGGTGAAATTCATGCCGACTCGCGCATTTCGACCGACTAGTGGACCTGAGGCCATCTCGTTGTATTTCCGGATTATTACTATATATAAACAATAGAAGAGCTCGCTGCCTGTGGACTCTCTACGCTGAGTCGTAGCAGAAGTAGGCATACATAGTATGGACACCAAACAGAGCGCTGCGCCAACTTGCCGCGTAACAGAGGTGCGCCACCTTGTCGCGTGACGGACGGACGGATTTTCTCTCTTTACTTAGTAGAGATGATTCATTTGTATAGCGCCCAAGGAGAATTTCGAACAAGGTACTTCAATCGTGCTCTGGGCGCCGTGCGAAAGTTTTCGCACGCCTTGCACGGTGCCGGTCTCGCCTGTAAGTGTCCGTCGCGTCGCTGCGAAATTGAAACGGCAACGTGCGAGATAAGCTCGATTCCGACTGCCGAAATTGAAATTTTTTTTTGGGGTTGACGCTGGACGCCGGTGATCCTCCGTCAGTGTCGAATGGATTTCTCTAACGATGTGGCTATCTTCGAGATCGGAGGAACGTCGCCAAAATTTGGGACAGCACGGATACGAGCACGACTGTCAAACTAGTTGACACGTTTGAGCGACGTCGCGTTTAGATTAAAGCGATTGCCAATGTTCACGACTTCCGGCCTGCGCCCTCCCTCAATTGTTTGCGAATGCCACAAAGCTCAGCAGCTCGGCTGGCCTGTCATCAACGGAGCACCTGCCGCACATCGACCCTCGCGTTCTGTTCGAGCTTCACTGGCTCCCAACAGAGCGTCGAATCGACTCCAAGATCATCTCTCTGGGTTTTCAGGTTCTTCGCAGGTCGCTTCACTCGCTTACGCAAGCCTACCAGCACGATCTCCTCATTTCTCCCGCGTGGCCTGGCAGCACCCGCTCCAAAGCAGCTCACCGTCGATCGCACTAAACGGAATAACCTTGAACGAAGCCTCAAAATCGTATCGAGCCTTCAGTTCGTATGCACCAAAAGTGTGGAGCCCGGCTACGGGTCACTGCCTGCAATGACCTTGCAACTTTATGTCTCAGCCAAAGACATGTCCGCCCCGGTCACTGAGGGTGATTGGCCGACTGGCTCTTGTCGGGGGGGGGGGGGGAGGGAGTCGAAAGCCTTGCTGCTGTTCGCTCTGTGGCAAGTTTATGGCCTCGTTGTAACCGCTACGGCTAGTTTATGGCCCAGTGGAGTTTACGGCGCTGACGTGGGTTTTTGGGCTGGACAGGTTTACGGGAAAATAGTTTTATGAGTGTATGAGCCATGTCGGTCAATTGAGAAATGCTTTCTTTAGGCTGAGTCACGGCCTGCAGTGGCGAGGGGATGGGGGAGTGAGTTGTGGCTAGGACGGTCGCTCGGTGGCCCGCTGCGAGCGGCCGTATGAGAATACACGTTTCGTAAAGCCCACCAAAGTGCTCGCGTTCCGTTGCGTGTGCGCATTCAACTGCAATCAGCCGCCCCCTGCGCGCCGCCAGTAAACGCGTCTTTTTTGTTCCGGATTGCTTTGCGTGCGTACAACTCAGTAACGCGCACGATTTAGCGAACGCTGCTTGTTAATGGCGTCAGTCGTCTTACTAAAAAATTGATAACCGTGACTTATTTAGAATGCTGACCAACCCACGATGCTTGCTTGCTTTTGCATGTCGATCCAATGCATGCGCTGTCAACCTGTCGGTGTTGACTCTCATGTCGCGAGTTGGAAAACAATCCTAGCTGATTAAACAGCCTCTTTTTGTATAGCGACAGAAGAGCCTTTATGGCTATCACCACTGCTTGCAGTGGCGATACAGAATCGCCCACCGCAGGAATCGAACCCACGACCTCGGTACCGAGGTCGTGAAAGCAACCGCCTTACCTAGTGTGCCATTACGGCATACCAAAAACTTCCGAATAGAGATTGAGTCCTTCTGCGGTGCCATTCAAATGGCCTACTAATCTTTATTAGAGGATTTCTGGAGAAAAAAAGGGGAAAAGAAGTGGTTCAAGAACCCCTTGTTAAACGGCGACGGCAGAAGGGCCTCGACGGCTATCGCCTCCGCTTGCAGTAGGCAATTGAGAGCGGCGATGGCCCAGGAGAGACGGTGCTCGCTCGTCGAGGCCGAGGTCGTGGGTTCCGAATCCTGCTGAGGGCGATCATTTAATGCCAACTGCTGCAAGAGCCGGAGATAGCCGTTCCGACGAGGCTCTTCTGCCGGTATAGAAAAATGAGGCCGTCGAATAAGCTGTTATTGCGGTATTTACTACTTAATAAGGGATCGCCCGCAGCAAGATTCAAATCTACGGAGACGCATTGAGACCCAGCTGAACGCGACTGACGGCCGTCGTTTATAGAGAGACGAAGGCAAGGCATCTACTAGGTGGTCCAAGGGGGCTTCCATCCAGGGCGGGCGTCCATACGACTGCGAGAGTCTCAGCGCTGCACACCGTTCGAGTTTGGCCGGGATCCTAGTCTTTGAAGTGACGCTGAAGCTGTGACGTATTTTAGGCAGGTTAAACAAACCTTTGCTGCACAGTACGAATTCGCATTGCCGAACCCACGGGCGCCCGAGCGGCTTCGAGTTGTTGAGGAATTTTTCAGAAATTTTCAAAAATGGTGCGTACCAGTTCCCTTTTAAAGGTTTCAAAGAGCCGTTTCGGGCGGTGCTCGGCTCACAGCTACAGAGAGGGCAAAACTTGGTTATGTCGAGATATAGCTCCGTAAGCCTGCAGGGGCAGTGTAACGCCGGTGAAGGCAAAGTTCGGGCAATTCAATTGCCTCATTCACAGAGCAGCAGAAGGCCTTAGTCGCTCTCTCTCGGCTCGCAGCGGACAACGCCGGCTGCAGGACTCGAACCCGCGACCTAGGTCTCCAAGTTCAAGAGCATACGACGCCTTCGGGCTAAGACCCGGTAGCATAGAAAAATGCTGGAGCCGCTGTCATACATACATGAGTAAGGTACCGACGAGCTGCAGGCAGAGCTGAGATCCTGGCCGAACTCAGAACGAGCTCGTGGGTCTCCGGTTACCCGAAGATATAGGGGCAACTGGTGAGGGGCAGGGTAAGTGTATTCGCCGAATCCACGTGCGAAATCGGCTGCAATTGGCTGCCTGACAGAGATCGGCCGGTGAGACGTCGTCTGGAAATGCACTCTCTGCCTGCTTGGGCGAAGATTTCGCGGTTTAGACTGTGGCTGCTTTGAGCACAGTTTTCAGTCGCTA
>WPIO01000015.1:6005000-6035000 GCA_009760855.2 Cristatella mucedo
AGTGCATTATTATTATTATTATTATTATTATACATATGCTCTTCAGTAAGAATGTCAATATATTTAGTAAAATGCACAATATCAATATTCATAAGCATACAAAGGACGATTTACACGGATTGAGCCCAAATTTTAGTCTTGATCTTTGAAAGCTGTTGATGTAAATTAGTGTTCCTTCCACAGACCCTGTCGCAAAAATATTCGGCACCTGCTCGGAATTACACTAACTTTGCAACTGAACAAAACTAGGAAAGGCTAATATGGCCGCATCAGGTGTTGGGCTTGGAGGGTGTCTTTTGTGAGTTTTCAATCTGCAAGGCGAACATCGTAACTCATCCCATCTTGGGATGAGTTACGATGTTCCACACCTATGATGAGTTACGATGTTCCACACCTATGATGAGTTACGATGTTCCACACCTATGATGAGTTACGATGTTCCACACCTATGATGAGTTACGATGTTCCACACCTATGACACTGATCCTTAAAAAGGAGCGCTGTGGGGGCACTTTTTATGTTACAGACTCTAGCTGTGGTGCTGTGACACGAGACGTTGGAAGTAGCATGCCAAACAGAGAGCCCGAGAACGGGCTTTCTACCGGGCGCCACAGTAATTGGACTTTGTAATATTTACCACCACGGCCTAGCTGGTGCTCAAGGTCTTGACATGGAATAAATAGCTATTGTTATAGAATTGCTATTGTTTATAGAAAACAATCGAATGGCAGGAACTGAGGCAAAACAAGACTGCAAGACCGGCTCCAGACAACTAGTGTTGCTTGTCTGAATGCACAATTGTCATAAAAGATGGAATAACAATTACCCGTGTAGGCATGCAACGTTGACTTATAGAAGCAGCTTCTCATGGAGCTGTACAGCTTGGCCCAAGGCCAGACCACTAAACTCTGTGACCTCACCCGATAACGCGAATGCCTCTGCAAAGACTTGTAGGCAAAAACTATGTACATGCATGTGCATATCGGCATGAGTAGTAGCCTGTCAGTACTCATGAAAAGAATTCTCGCCAAGCCGTATGTAGGCATACGTTTTTGATTCTCAGTGGGAGCCCTACGGGCTATCCCAGAGGTTTTGTCCCGGATTTCCGAGTCGACTTGTGCAGACCACAACTAGCAGCAATGTCTGCAGTAAAGCACACTTTCATGATCCCGTTAGCATGCTGATCGATGCTGAGCATAACGATATCAGATCACCATTGCTGGTGCCACCGAAAGAGCACCAGAGGAATCTTTCTGTTTACGATTGTGCTGGTCATCATTGCTGCATTCGAAAAACCCGGCACTTGCAACGCCATGCAGCATTTGCAGTGCAAAGCCGATCGCCAGCTCATGGTGTAATCAAACGCAGCAGTCATTTGCCAACACGACGATGGAACTAATGCCGCACTGCACCTGGATGCTTGACTACTACGGCTATCGATGCATTACATAATGTAATGTAATATATCTCTGTCTGTAACTCCACAAAACCACGAAGACTATGTGAGTGTTAAGCAGGAGAGTTATGTATAGCGCACTCACACCCTAAGCTGCTTCAGGTACTCGTTCGGTAGCCAGCAGTCTTCGTCTCACGCAACAAAGGGAGAGTGAGAAGCATAGTTGAGTCAGGAGAGCGCTTAAGTTAGTAATTAACGTGGAAGTAGCATCAGAGCTGGAAAGGATGTGTCATTGTCGGCAGCAGGAGCGTAGTTGTCATTGCATAAGAATCGTGGAAGGGAAATCCACAGTGTAGGACCTGCAAAGCAAAAGCTTCTCACCAGCGGTCTTTAAGTGGAGGAATTGAACAGCTAATTTATTGTCCATACAGGACTTGAGGGCACTAGGAAGATGAAACAGGTGCAGACACGAGGAGGCTGAAACTGGTGCAGCAGTTTAGCTAGGTATGAAGGAGCCAAGCCTTAATGGGCCTTGTGGGTCAGCATTAGAACTTTACTCTGTATTCGCTAATCAACCGGCAGCCATCCAAGGTCTGTCAGCCCAGGAGACACATGGTCAAACCTATGGGATTTGTAAACTACCCTTGCAACTACACTCATTGCCAGCTGCAGTGGCCTAGTGACTTTTTTCGATAGCCCAGCCAAAGGGGAATTTAAGTATAATATAGCCGAGACAGAACTAAGGAGCTACTTAAATTCTTTGCAAGCCACCGTGGAAGACAGTTCCTAATCTTACATAGGGATCGAACGTGAAGGCTAGCTGTGGAAGCAGTCTTCTTAATGCAGCTTTCACAATATAGGCAGCTGTCGAAGATGACACAGAAATTCCGAGCACAAAGTGATGGTCGCACAACAGCATCATATTTTAGAAGAGCAAAGCTTTCCGGTCCAGCCACACGCTTGGGTGCCCTGTGCGTAGCAGTTCTGTTTTGTCGTCGTTTAGTTTAAGGATATTTGCAAACATCCAGTATCGAATGTCTGCAATGCAAGCATTGAGTTTATCAGTCACTGCAGCAGATTCCGACAATTTGAATTACAAATAAAGACGAGTGTCGTCAGCATAAAAGTGATAGCCTATTCCATGGGCCCGAATCACTTTTCTCCGAGGTTGAGTAGAAATAGAGAACGGTAAAGGACCAAGGACGGACCCTTGAGGGACTCCATAGGCGATTAGTCTAGTGGGTGAGACCTGACCCCATATGACACAGATTGAACACGATCAGACAAATACGATTTGAACCATGCCAGTGCCTCATCTGCTAGACAGATCGTTGTTATCGTGATCAATAGTGTCAGATGCAGCTGATAGATCTAGCAGCCCTAGGGCAGTGTCATCGTTGCTGCATAGACTGTCATTGATTATTATAATAATAATACATTTGATCTAGCACCCTAAGAGAACTCAATCACTTTCTAGGTACTTTACATCTGCTGCCAAAGAAGCACGATCGAATAGTTAGTGGTAGGATGCTGAATATACAACAAGAATAACATGATTAGGGGGTGACATGCACAGGGTCAACATGCAAGTACGATTAGTGGCAGCATGCACAGTTTCAGCATGCATAAACATATAAAGGTCGAGTCACAGAGACCCACAAAATGCTGTGATAAATAGATGCGATTTTAGCTTCTTTTTAAATGTGGTTATACGGAGGAGAGAAGTTTCAGTGGAGTACTGCTACTTTAACCCTGATTGACATGGTTCTGAAAATCCATTGTTTTCAGTGTGTGCTACCACCTGCTTAGCGACAATTTTTTCAAGAATCTTCAACAAAAAAGGGAAATCGGACGATAGTTTGCAAGAACCTCTGTATCTAATCCTGGCTTTTAAGTAAAGGTATAAAGATGGCCGATTTGACGGACTTGGGTTCAACCCCTTTTTCCAAAGAAGTATTACAAGTCTCGGTTATAGCTAGCTAAGTTTGTCTGCCAGTGAAGATCCCATAGATAATTATTCAGGGTCTTAAGGAGACGAGCTCTTTTTACTAGACCTTATTAAGGTAGCCACATCGCAAGCAGAAACCTCGGAAAATCTTTTAAGTAAGGTCACAGGTTTCGATTCAGCAAATGCTTTAGTCAGAGGGGGTTAATGGAGGCACGAATGTGCACAATGTTTTCAGTGAAGAAGGCTAAAAAATCTGTCAGCCGAGCCTTTAACATGTGGTTAGTTAGACTTCTCAGAATTGGCCAGCAAGTCGTTTACCTTCTTATAAAAGTATTTTAGGTCTGACTGGCAGGACTTCTGTTTTCGAGGGGAAAAATAAGCTCTGGCTTGTCAATTTTCCTGGTGTAGACTCGAAGGAAGTCCTTGAAATTGACAAGATCTTCATCAGAGGCAGGCTTCTTAAAACAGCATTCAAGCCTGCGCAAAAATGTTCTATCTTTTGAAGTTTTTTCCGAAAATTAAAAAGTAGTCTCCGCAACTCTGCATACGGACAGAGTGTACAGGAGCATGCTCGTCAAGAGCACTCCTAAGTGTCATGCTCACTGCATCAGTGAGGGTATCAAGGCTGTCGGTCGAGTCAGGATGCAGATCAAGAAGACCTGCCTCACATTCAGATTTCAAAAAATTGTCTAGGTCAATGCTTAAGTTATGTCTCTGGACAAACTCGACATTACTCTGCATGCATAACGGAGCAAGAACAGTAAACAAGACTGAGCAATGATCCTTGAGAGTCAGCGGGCACATAAAAAAGGTCAGTGGAGCAGACATCCTTAGTGATAACGAGATCCAGGAAATGGCCACCGATGTGAGTTGTATGATTAACGTGTTGGAACAAGCCAAAGTTCTCCAGGCAGTCGAGAAATGAGTGAACCTGGCTGTTGCTACAGTTGTCAATGTGAATGTTAAGAGTCCTCTGCAATTAGTAACAGCCTGTCATACACAAGTATTTTAGTGAGTAACTCCTGAGAACTCTTCTATCATCAAGTTTAGACAGCTAGAAGAGGTCGTTATTACACAACAGTGAGAGGCACTGCATTGGATGAGGACCTGATTGCAACTGATTCAAACGAAGGCCCGTGAGAAAAACCGCATGCCTTGTAGCCAAACGATTCTCGCACATCAATAGCAACCCTACTTCCAACCTGTCAGATCGCATGGACTGAATGAAAACCCGGGTGGGGTGGTCTCAAAAATACTACTACCAGAACAGGGCGTCATCCATGGTTCAGTCAGCGGAAATGCATCGCAAGGCACCTGCCGTTGAGGAACAGGTGACTTCTATGCTGACGATACTCAGTTGTATTTGTCATTTAAACCGTCGGAATCTGCTGCAGCAACTGAGAAACTGAATGCTTGCCTTACCGATATTCGATCCTGGATGTCGGAAAACTTCCTGAAATTAAATGACGATAAAACCGAACTGCTTCTCATAGGACACCCTAAGCGTGTAGCTGGATTAAAAGGCTTTGCTGTTCTAATTGGTGATGCTATTGTGCGACCTTCACCACGTGCTCGTAATCTAGGTGTCGTGTTCGACAGCTGCCTCAATTTCGAAAGCTTCCTTCAGAAGACTGCCTCTACAGCTAGCCATCACATCCGATCCCTATCCAAGATTAGAAGCTGTCTCCCACAGTGGCTTGTAAAAAATTTACCTAGCTCTTTAGTTCTGTCTCGGCTTGATTATTGTAATTCCCTTTTGGCTGGGCTGCCAAAGAAAGCTATTATGCCACTACAGCGGACTATGAATATGGCTGCAAGGCTGGTCTTCAAGTCCCAGCGGTTTGAAGACGTGTCTCCTTTACTGAAAGAGCTAGGATGGTTGCCGGTTGAGCAAAGGATACAGAGCAAAGTTCTTACGCTGACCCACAAGGCCCGCCACGGCTTGGCTCCTTCATACCTAGCTGAACTGCTACATCAGTTTCAGCCTGTTCGCGCCCTCAGGTCCTGTGTGGACAATAAATTAGCTGTCCCATTCCTCCGCTTAAAGACAGTTGGCGACAGAAGCTTTAGCTCTGCAGGTCCTAGACTGTGCAACTCGCTTCCACAATTCTTGCGCAACGACATCTACTCTCCAACTGCCGACTATGGCACATCTTTTTCAGCGGTCCTGAACTGCTACTTCTATGCTACTCACTACCTCAACTGCTCTCCTAACTCTGCTATGCTTCCCACTTTCTCTTTGTTGCGTGAGACGAAGTCTGTTGGCTACCGAATGTGTACCGAAAGCCGCTTAGGCTGTGAGTGCGCTATACAAAACTCTCCTGCGTAACGCCCACATGGTCTTTATGACTTTGTGGAGTTACTGATGGAGATACATTACATTACATGTAGTAATTGTCTGCATGCAAACGAGTGCTCGCTCCGGCTTTGCTTCGACGGGACCAGGCAACTAAAGAGTGGGCTTAACAATTCGAATCTTCCCTGGCCAGTGCATCAACTACTTTCTGTTTCGGCATCAATCTCAAATCCTTTGCAGACCGCATCTTTAGCTCGTAATGCTCCCAAAATGCTATGCTCCCTAAGCTCGGCACTTACTCTCGACTGATATATGATTCCCTTTGACTTGGCGACATTTACAAAGAAGCTAAAAATGCACCTGCTTCTCACAGCATTTGCTGGGTCTCCGTGTGAAGTGTCCCTTGTGTGCTCATGCTTGATTATGCCGTACATCTTATTACTAACCATATAGACAGGCTTCCTTCACAGGATATGTAAAGCGCCTAGAGAGAGGTTGAGTTTTCAGTAGTAGCTGCATAAGTATCTATTGTAACTATTAACTTACAATCAATCTATCCTCCTACCTGCCCAGCTCTTCTCCTTGTCATCCTCTTTGTCATCTCTCTCTCATTACTTACTCTCTTGCTCCCTCCCTCTGTCTTTCTCTGTCTTTCTCGCTCGGTCTCTTCTCTATTGCTCTCTCTTTCTCTCTCACCCGATTGCTCGTTCTCCCTATTGCTCTCTCTCTCCCTCTCTCTCTCTCACCCGATTGCACGTTCTCCCTATTTCTCTCTCTCTCTCTCTCTCGATATATTTTTTCCGGCCCTCTGCCACCTACCAGCAACTCACAGCCCCTATCGCTAAGCTGCTTTGTAGGGTTTGGTTGCTCTTGCTATACGCTGCATGGTGTGGCTATAGTAGGGATCACGACAGAGGTTTGAGTGAAAGCAGCGACAAGATGCGAGCTGTAAAGGGCCGGAATAGAGATTTTATTCTTGTATGGCACTATAAAAAATATGTCTTATGATTACAATTGTTATTATTATTCTTTTTGATGATCGTCAAGACCTGAAGAAATTATCTTCATGGCCTTGACAGAATGACTGGTTTCCTGGTGGGAGAATCCTGCTTTTGCAGTGGGCTCAACTCGTTTGGAAGTTGGACAAAATCATTCGGATGGTGGTGGCATGTAGGCCACGGTGTGGCAGCTTGCTCTGATGGTTGCGACAAGACTTTCTTTTGCTCGCCTACGTATGCGCACATGCCTTGCACTGTTGCAGGCAGTCGTTCCAACTCTTTGCTAGTGCTGCTCCCAAAAACCTCTGATTGCACTTCTTTATCCACAGCAGAACGAGCCCTAGGCATGGCCCTTGATCGCAGTGCGCGATCGCGTTTGGCTCTCCACTCGTCCCATTACTATGCTGCTTGGAGGCGCTTCGGCAGTGGCACACTAGCTGAATACGAATAAGTGCTCTTTTGACTTGCAAAGCCTTGAGCCACAAATCATCTGAACAGATGCATGTAGGGATGTGCAAATCACTTGACAGCAGGTGTGAGGCTGCTTCAACCTCTCCCGTCCCCCCTGTGCCACCCCCGGCCTCCCGGGGAGAAGTGATTGTTGGCACCATTATAGGTACAATTAGGTCGATCGCTTGGGCAAGGTGTCCCCAGCAAAAAGACTGGCCGTGCAGCATTCGCCGAGTTGCTCGGTAATGCAACGCTCTGAACCTACAGGCGCACCCAATGTCTTTGTCCGACAGTGAATAGCTGCACATTGTACTGTTTGAAGCTCGGCAGTCACGAGTTGTCTCGAGCTCAGGTGGCTATCGCTAGTGAGGTGGCTTTGCCGGCCGGAGGCCAGAGCATTGTCGTGCCGATGCTGGAGCTATTGTTTCCCCAATCGCCCGACTGGCCACTCGGTGGACAATGAATCAACAGTGGATGATGCCCAGGCTCTTTGCAGGGGAACAATCTGCAGGCAGCATGGCAGAAGAGAGCGTGGCAGCCTGCACGGGACCAAAGGGGGAGGGGTGCCAGCCGTGGAGCTGCAGGAACCGAACGTTTCACTTTCAGGAGGATTCGGTGGTGGTGTCTGAATGTGCTCTTGCTGCAACGTTGCACAGACATCTGAGTACATATGTGCACTCTCTCAGCCAATTGGATCGAGCATCAGCCTGAGCTATTGCCTGGCTCAGTCTGATGGTCATTAATAATAATAATAATAATAATAATAATGATAATACATTTGATATAGCACCCTCAGATAGCCCAATTTGCTTCTAGTTCTAGGCACTTTACATTCTGGCACTATTCGCCCGTTTGCTTGCATTGCCTACTGTTCTAGGTCGGAGAGCCTAACACAAGTTCCAGCAGCAGAGCAGCCAAGCTCGAGCTCGACCAGCGACAGACAGCTGAGGGATCATCGGCGGCTCACGTGCAGCTGCATCATAATTGTATGGGCACAGTCTTCAAAGCTTAATTTTGACCAAGAGAAGGAGCGACGCCGACAATCGTTATGTACACGATGAAAGCAGCCACTTGCATGTTAACTGCCAAAGCTGGATGGACTGACTATTGCTACAAAAATGCTGGAATGTCGTCCACAAATCTGAAACAATTCCACATACAAGGCTGTCATTTCCGGCCTCATCCACGACAGTATTCGCAGCTCTCGCGAATCATCCCGGTGCTTGATCATAGTAGCTGATCGGCAAAGAGAAATTCCTTTCGTCAGCTCTGGAGATTATTGCCACCATTCGACTTGTGCTGACTGAGAATGCCAATAGACAGATTGTCAAAGGTCTGTGCGATTTAGGTACGCGACACTACATCAATGCACCACAGGCCTCCACACTAATAAAAATCACAGATCTACAGGAAAATTTCCATTCAGAGCATTAGGGGGACTGCTAGCCCAGTGGCAGCATGCTCCCATTTCTCAACCCAGATGGTTGGTTTGAGTCACAGCAGCAGCAAATTCAGTAGCCCCCCTCGCATCTTAGCCCATGGATAAGGCACCACCACTTCCCAACCCAGCTCACGTGTTCGAGCCCAAGTGGATTGGTAGCAGCTACGGCTATTCTGCTGTCATGTAAACTAGGCTGTTGAATTAGCTGACCTGTAGCTTTTTTAACTTTTCTTGAAGGTAGCTGTCACCATTAATTGTACAGACAGTAGGGACCATGTCCGGCTGCCTGGTAATTTTGGCGTTTTGTAGCCATTCTTGCTTGTATGGGAAGGAAACTAGAGATGCTGAAGAAACGCAGAGCAAGTGAGAAAGAGAAAGATACTGGGGGACAGACAGATGCAGAAAGGGACTAGGAGAGAAGAGCAGAGCACAGAGAATGGACTTGACCGGAGTAGAGCAGGTGCAGAGAGCACAGAGGAGAGCAGACGAAAGTGGAAGTGAACAGAGGCAAGTAAGGAGAATAAGAGTACATACTTGAGCAGAGCGGCGGTGCAGAGAGAAGCAGAGATAATAATAATAATAATTATAATAATAATGCACTTGGTAAAAAGCCCTCAGAGAACTCAATCTCTTTCTAGGCGCTTTACGTTTGCTGTAAAGGGAAACACGATTGAATGGTGAATAATATCCTGCTTGATGAACAATATGAATAACATGGTTAGGGGTGACATGCACAGGGTCAACATGCAAGTGTGATTAGTGGCAGCATGCACAGTGTCAGCATGCATAAGCACATGAAGGACGAATCACAGGGACCCACTAAATGCTGTCCTAAATAGGTGTTTTTAAGTTCTTTTTAAATGTGGTCAAGTCGGGAGTGAGTTCCAGGCTTTGGGAGCATACAAACTAAATGCACGGTCTCCAAAGGATTCGAGGTTTAAACGAGGTATTGGTATACTGTTGGATTCCGAAAAGCAGGTGGTACGATGCTTGGCCTGGTGGGGGAGTAGATCTACATTACATTAATTACATCTGAGAGATAGACTGGAGCCAGAGAATGAAGGGACCTAAAAGTGAGCGACAAAACCTTGAAGTCAATCCGTTGCTTGACTGGTAGCCAGTGCGGGTCGGTGAGAAGTGGTGTGATGTGGCAACTGCAATGCTCACGACAGACAAGCCTAGCTGCAGAGTTTTGCACCGGCTGTAATCGCCTGATTGCACATGCCGGTAGGCCAGCAATCAGTGAGTTACAGAAGTCAAAACGGGATGTCACAAATACACGGACCAACTTAGACGTGGTATCCTTATCCAAACAAGTCCGAATTTTAGCAATGTTATGTAGCTGAAAGTAGGCCGACTTGATTGTGGAGCTGATATGGTCGTCTAAAGAAGGTCACTTTGGAACATGACACCTAAATTTCGAGCTGATTTAACTGGAGATATGCTGGCAGAGCATATTTTGAGCATCAGCTTTTCCAATTTCTGAATCACACTGGGTTTGCCCATAACTAAGAAGTTAGTTTTATCATCGTTTAGTTTTAGAAAATTTGCTGCCATCCGTGTGAGGATGTCATCAATACATGCAGAAAGTGAGTTGAGAGAATTCGAGGTGCTCGAAGGCTGGGAGGGATCAAAGCAAAGGTACAACTGAGTGTCATCCACATAGAAGTGAAAGCCTAGATTGTGCTTGGCAATCACATCAGCGAGAGGGAGAGTATAAACCGTGAAAAGAATCGGACCTAGCACGGAGCCCTGAGGTGCCGAGCTGGTTTGGTCCTGCGGTTAAGGTGCTTGCCCCCCCCCCCCCGACCAAGGTCTGGCTGAGGTCGTGGGCTCGAGCCTGGAGGCATGTGTAAAGCGCCTGAATAGAAATTAAGTTTTCTTGGGGCGCTATACAAATGAATTATATTTATTTACTCCATATTTCAGAGGTACCTCAGATTATCTTTGTCCATTCATGTCAATACTCTGGATTCTCCCACTGAGATAGGACCTGAACTATTGCAGAGCAGTGCCAGTGATGCTCAGGCGAGATGATAGGTGCTCTAGAACTTTGTGATCGATAGTATCAAAAGCTGCCGAAAGATCAAGCAAAACAAGCAGAGACACTACCATGTCTGCATTCTTAAGTAAGGCGTTGTACACCCTAAGCAATGCTGATTCTGTTGAGTGATTAGCTCTAAAGCCAGACTGGAACTTACTAGCAAGGTGTGAGGTTTCGATATATGAGTTCAGCTGGTCCACCACGACTCATTCCATTGTCTTTGATAGGAATGGTAGACGAAAGACTGGGCGGTAGTTGCTTAAGTTCACTTGGTCGAGTGTTGCTTTCTTGAGAAGTGGCACGACTACAGCTTTTTTGAAAGGTGCTGGGACATGACCTGCGGATAATGACATATTAATGATGTTAGTTATGCATGGCAGCAGCAGATCAATGCAACGTAGGAGCAGTACAGTGGGAATAGGGTCCAGAGGAATTGTTGTCTTCTTTGATTGGGATATGAACTTCAGGACGAGATCACTAGTGACCTGCTTAAATGTAGACATTAAGGTGCAGCCAGGAATTGGGGGAACAGCATTCTAGGGGGATGTTGTCATCGCAGGGAGAGGAGAGAAGGAGGAATGGGGCAATAAAGGAGAGAGGAATGGGGAGAGGGAGGGCAGGGAAGGAAAGGGAGAGGAGAAGAGAGAGGCGAGGAGAAGTAGCCTGGTACACAGTATTAAGGATGCCATCGATGAACTGCCCCAGGGCATAGCTTTCTTGGCATGTGAACGATAGCCATTAATTATATGGATATATTCCACTTGCCCAACGACCGAAGACGAAATTGATGTCTACCAGGAATCGACAAGCAAGCACCTCCTAGTTTGCACAGCAACTGAATAATTTTTTGATGCAAAGTGATGCAATTGAGGGCTGTCAACTTTTAGTTTGTACAGCTAATGCCAGAATCTAGCCTGCAGCGGGACTCAAATTCGTCAGGCATTTGTTTGCCAAATGCCAGTTGAGCAGGCTCCTCTAGTGGATACATTACTGCAGATATGAGAGAAGCCTATATAAGAAATCTTTGCTATGATCCTGAAAATCCGAGCTTAAAGCAAGGTAGCCAGTATATAATGAAGAATTTTTTTGGAATTATGTAACTTCAGACGTTATGCGTATAACTAAATGACTTGCAGTCTTACTAGTGCTCTGCTTGAATGCTTTTGCATGCCGTCTAAGCAGGATACGGTGCATGTCGTTTGCTCGTGGTTATTGTTTCTTTTTCAGTGTTGTAAAGCACCCGGATAGAGATTTGGTTCTCTCAGGGTGCTATAAAAACTTATTATTATTAAATTATTATTTGCTGTTAATCAAGGAGGAAGCCAGGCCACGACTCTGTCTGAGGTAATCAATCGTAGAAAGGTTCATTGGCCCCCAGGACGACCTCATCGCCCCTTCCTTGAGGCCAGGTGACCCGGCCTGTTCTGACACGTTTCCTTCGCCCAGTAACAAGATGAACCAAGAATGAAAAAATCGAAGGTCACCCTATAGCACCAGCACTTCGAGCCTTCTCAGCTGGAAAACCAAGTACCTTGAGTGTGCCGCTTGCA
Source organism: Cristatella mucedo (assembly GCA_009760855.2). Taxonomy (NCBI): domain Eukaryota; kingdom Metazoa; phylum Bryozoa; class Phylactolaemata; family Cristatellidae; genus Cristatella; species Cristatella mucedo. Next base: position 6,017,124 of record WPIO01000015.1, read on the forward strand.
CGATCGCACGTGACTCATTGAACAGCCCGGGTTTCAACAAAAGAAGTTATCTCACTTCCTTGCCGACACTGATACTATTTCCAACGTTATCTCTGCATGTCTAGTCGAGAATTGAAGGAGTGGTGCTCGATAATCTCAGGTTGCCGGTCCTTTATGTGCTTATGTGCGCTGACACTGTGCATGCTGCCACTAACCGAGCTGCTTTGGCCCGGTGGTTAAGGTGCTCGCCCCGACCGAGGTCGTGGGCTCGAGCCCCGTGGCATATGTGAAGCGCCTGAATAGAGATTTGAGTTCTCTTAGGGGGCTATACAAATGAATTAAAAAACATACTAGCTGGCCCTGTGCATGTCACCTCTAACCATGTTATTCTTGTTGTTATTGAGCATGCTACGACTAACCATTCGATAGTGCTTCCTTTGCAGTAAATGTAAAGTACCTAGAAAGAGATGGAGTTATCTGAAGGCACTATATCAAGTGTATTATTATTATTATTACATCTGTGGTTGGAATACGTCAGGTATGTAGCAGACCCGTCAGCCGGATTTATGTGGCGATAAACGCCCTCAGGTACATCGCAGCAATAGGACGGAAGTCCGGAACTTGGAGTCCCGGCAACTACTGGCATTGGACCCAGGACCGACGCAAAATCAGAGACAACCGCTAGCCGTAGCAACTCGACGATGCGGACGTCTTTGATGGGGGCGGCGTAAGCGACCGAGCCGACGTGTGAGCTTTCGTCCACGAAGGTCAAGTTTGGACTTCTCCGCAACAAAGAATTGTACATGCTAAAGCATCCACCAGCACGGTCAGAACTGAAAAAAGGCAAGTGGCAAGGAGTGCCTGCGCTGTCCAGTGTTCTACTCTGTCACTCATTTACAGCACCCCGGCCTGGTGCATAACATGCTCAGCTAGTGCTTCACAATGAAAGTATCTTTGAAACCACATTGGACGCAGACACAACACGTACGCGAAAGCAGGACGAGGTCCTCACAGCATTACTCGCAAGAAACGCGTGTTCCAGACGACGGTAATACCGCTTGACCCGTGGACGAGCGGCCTATATCCCTAAAGGTGACAGCCCGACGCACAAAAAAGTCCCCCCATGGCCCATATCGGCTCCGTTTCTCTCGCAGTAGAAAACGGCAAGCTCAGCAGCGTATTACCTAGGGATTGCCAAGGTACTCATTGCGGCTTCACAAACCGGGATTTTCCGCTTCCGGCGTCGATCGCCGGGTGTGCTCCGGCTTAGCGTCGTGAGTTGCCGCGCTGCAGCGACCGTCTGCCGTCCGCTGCGCGGTCTTGAGTTTGTCTAGGGAGTGAATCGTTGCCGCTTCAGCGTCTCTTTGCAAGGTGCGTGGAAATTATGACTCAAGAGACTCAGCTCTGCAGCCGCTAGCTATTTCACTTGTAGGCTCTTTGAGGATGCCAACAGTCATACTGTTAGACGTATCGCTGTCCATGGCTCGGTATGCCAGCGTCGGCGACGGAGAGACGTATCAGAAGAAGCACATCGCCGTGCACTGTATTAATAGGTTTCTCGACTACTTGAGCGCGCACGTCAAGCTGGAGCACGTCTGCCTGGTACGGGAAGTTCCACAACTTGGTCTCTTTTGTTTTCGCCTATTTTTCGCGGCGCTCGGCCTTGACGAGTCAGCGGCGTGTGCTGTGCGTGCGCCTGTCGAAAACGCGCGTTGCACTGCCGCGTGCACTCCCTTATATTGTTCTCGCCGGGCGAGGCGCCCGGTCGATGTTCCGGGGTGTAGGGAGGGGAGCCGACGGCCGTGCATTCGTCAGCTGCGGCGCTTTTGCTCTCGCCAGATAGTGTTTTCATCCCTGTGGGAGCTCCTCGTGCCATTCACGCGTGATTACGACCTCGTGAAGTCGGCGCTTAACAGCGTCTGCCTGTACGATAAGACGTGCCTGGACTCGGCCATCAGCGCCGTGTCGACGACCGTTGCCGAGGCTTGGGGAAATACCCTGTTGACGCACGTAAGTCTTGCTTCTTTTCTCGTTTCTAAGCATTCGCAAAGGCTACTCGGTCCAAAATGATGCCGCGCTCAGCGTGCTCAGACTGTCGGTCGCATTGGGGGGGGGGGCTGAGTGGAGGTGGGCGGTCTGGTCTGACTGTGTGGTGAATTTTGAAAAAATAATCCACAAGCTGACACAAAGAACTCCCAAGTGAATCGCGTAAGGACGGACATCTGTCCATTAGCAGTACTTAGGAATGGCATCCGAACCTCGTTTTGGCGCAGCCTTGGCATTGGCTGGGTGGGGTGCAATGCGTGTCTTCAGCAGCAGCAGCAGCATACTGGCTGGGTTGAATGCACACTGGACTGCCGGCGCTTGCCTGGAGGCAAATTCATCTGAACGCTGAAACTGGCCTAAGGAATAGCGAAGACGGAAGAAGGAGCTCGCCGTCTTTTGGCTCAGGGGCCCAGGTTTTGTTTATTTAGTGGACTGTGCTAGCCTCGCTTCGAGCTGTCTCGTTGGTATCAGAGCAGCTCGCTGGCTCGTTCTGTGAGTGCTGTGCTCGCCCCCTGGCACCGTAGGTGACCGAGCCGTCACTTTGCTGCTCTCCACCTCTCCTCCGTGCTGACGTGCACTCACGACATGCGACTGTCGGCATTCGTGCTAGTGTTCGTGCCTAGTGCCTAGGCATAGTGTGCACATGCGTGTGTGCGAGAACTGATGCGAGTCCAGGCATACAGCGAGTCTTAGAATTGGTGAAGGAATGCGATTGTCTATTATCGGCGTGCCTTAGCTTTTCGGATGACTGAATGAAGTCATCAGCAAATTCAGTCATCAGCAAAGTGTGAACAGATGCATTGACCCCTTGAGTGCCAGGTTGCATGGTAACGTGTGATTGTGGCATGTACAAGCGAAGCACGCACAATCGCACATAAGCCGATTTACGGGGACGAAGCAACACTGTTGGTGGCTGTTTATGGGTTTTTGCTTTACTATAAATGTGGTCAAGTCAGTGGATCTTGTTGATGTCGGCTCGGCAGTTGACTCTAAGGCTTTAGATAGATAGGAGCCGAAGGCATGGTCACCGAAAGATTTGAGTTGGTTAGTGGCACAGCTAAACAACCAGGGTCAATCCACCCTGGTTTGGTTCAGGGGTTAAGGTGCTTGCCTCTACCGATCGAGGTCGTTAGTTCGAGCCGCGAGGCATATATGTAAAAGAACCTGGATAAAGATTACGTTCTCACGGGGGATATATGCAAATCAATTATATATTTTTTATTTTTAGGTTAGTCGATAACAGGGTTATGAGAGGGCCTAAACGTCAGATGCAGGAACTTGAGGTTGATGGATCTTATTTTGCTTGACGAGAAGCTATTGCAGGTTGGAGAATTGGTGTATATCGGATGTTGAGACATATAGGATAAAAAACCTACTAGTCGAGTTCTAGACCCTCTATCAACTCAGGATTGCACAGGCAGGAAGCCCAGTATATAGAGATGCAGAAGTCTAGACAGGATGACGAAACTGCAGCTACTAACTTGGGTTAGTCTGGATGTCACAACTGCATGTACTAACTTGGCTTCAGTACCCTTGTCTAAGCATGCTAAAATTTTTGCTAAGGTACGTAGCTGAAAGTAGGCAGGCTCTACTGTGGACCTGAGTGGTCATGTAGCACATGGGCATTTTGTACGGGATACCTAGAATCCAGAGGCTGCTGCAGGGGAGTAAGATTCAGGCCGAGCCGATTTGTGGTTGAGGCTTTCCAGTTTTAGACTCCAGAGGTTTGCTTGTGGCTATTATGTTAGCCTTGTCATCATTCAGGTAAAACGTTAGCAGTTCAAGCTGCAGTTTAGTTAAGAAAATCAGAGATGCCAAGAAAGTTCAAAGCATATGTAGAGCTGAATTTCGAATACATGGTGATTAAAAGCTTGAATTATGTTTGAAAATTATTATGGCAAGAGGCAGCCTAAAACCGATTCCTTGGACACATTATATTTCAAAGATTCAACTAATGGCCTCTATTATATTATCAATACTCTGAAATCTCCAGCAGTAATGTAACTTAAACCAAGCTGTGAAATACCATGGATGCTTACTCGAGACGATAGGTACTCAAGCAGGACTCTGTGATCGATGTTATCCAGTGCTGCTCAGAGACCCAGCAGAAGTAGGAAAGCGACACCAATTAAGTCAACATTTATGAGGTCGTTATACACATGTACAAATGGCATCACAACACTAAAAATCTCACAGCACATGCCTCTTACTGCCATAGCTTTTGCTTTCATTCATCGTGACTAAGTCTCTACTTGTTCATGTTCACTTTCATAAACATACGATGTATAGACCAGATGACCCTTTATGTGCTATTTCTTCTGACCTTGCCACCATGTTAGGCACAGTCGGTTGTTCTTTTTGGCAATCTCCAATCGATCATTGCTCTGAAGCTAATCGAACTGATTCAAGGGATTAATGCATAACCGAGCGCGAATATAAGTTTCAGTGAGTAGATTCAGTAATAGAAATACTGCAAATAATGTCAGTAAACTTTATATTCGGTGAGCCGTGATGGCACACTAGGTAAGGCGGTTGCTATTCACGACCTCGGTGCCGAGGTTGTGGATTCGAATCCTGCAGTGGGCGATCCTTTATTGACACTGCAAGAGGTGGGGATAGCCGTGAAGGCTCTTCTGTTGCTATACAATGGAGGCTGTTCAATCAGACAGTATTTAGTATTTATGCAGCATTCGAATTGTTAGTTCGAACCACTCGTGTTTATGAGTTTGGCACAGTTTGCTCTCATGTGTAGCTGGCCACTGTAGTCCTATTGCCACTGCAATTTCGAGGATCGTTTTCCGTGTGCCTTACCTAAATTTGCACATTTCGCAAACTCAATTAATTGCAGATTGTGCATGCTTGCCCCTCGGTCTTACCCTAGGAGGTAGTGTGCTCACTTCTTCACAAGCCAGGTCATGGGTTTGAGGCCTGCAGTGGGCGAATCTCTATCGCCCACTGCATGTGCTGGTGATAGCCGTAAAGGCTCTTCTGCCACTCTATGCATGTCTAACTGAGGCTGTCGAATCAGCTAAAGTTTTTTGTGTACCCTGAAGTGCATTGGGGGACTGCTACTCGGACCTGATCCCAGTGGCTACCATGCTTGGGCAGATCTCCCGTAGCATCTGCACGAATCTGGGTGTCCTTTTTCCAAAGAGCCCACATATTAGATGATCATATCTGCTCCAAGGTCCTGACATCACGACATCCACTGACTTGGCAACATTTAAAAAGATGCTAAAAGCACGCCTATTTGTCACAGCATTTAGTGGATCCTTGTGATTCGTCCTTTGTGTGCTTACGTGTGCTGACCTGTGCATGCTGCCACTAAACACCTTTGCATGTTGACCCAGTGCATGTCACCTCTTAACCATGTTATCCTTGTTGACACTGCATGCTATTACTAACCATATTATCATGCTTCCTTTACAACATACCTAAAGTGCCTTGGAAGAGATTAAGTTCTCTGGGAGGGCTATGCAAATGTATTAATAATAATTATAATGTTATTAGGTCTGCCTACTTTTAGCTATGTAACATTGCAAACATTCAGGCCTGCTTAGGGGAAACAGCATTTAAGTTGGTGACATTTGTGACATCCTGCCTCGACTTCTTAAAACTTACTGCTTGCAGGTCTTTTACACGAGTTATCAGGCGCTTGCAGTATCTGGGACCCCATTTCAGCCAATAGTACTCTGTATTCAGACTGTGCTGTAACCTTTCTGCTACTATGCAGTGCCAGTTAGTATGAATCCTGTGTGACCCGGCAGTATGGTGGGATGGCATTATTGGAGGATGTTCACCATGGGTAGCAGTTATGTGCTGAGCATAAGCTGCTGCTGCTGCTGAGCAGCAGCAGCAGCAGAGCAGGAGCGATTGAGCTAAAGCATGGGTAAATGGGAGCAGTGTGAGTGTATGGGTGTGTGCACGTGGGGTAGGGGTTGCATGCAGAATTTCACCCATTTACCCAGATCAGCTTGTAATTGCCTTTAATAGTGCAAGCAGTCATCAGGAGAAGGCCCATTTCAATGGTTGCTTCTTAGTGTTGATAATAATGATAATAGTAATTTAATAATGTATTAGTGTAGCACCAACAGAATACATCTTTTTTGGCACTACTTGTCGTTGTCAGCCGAAAAAGCTCACTTGGGAGAGCATTAGACAGCAGATCTAAAGGCCCCCCCCTTCAATCCCGGGTTTTGGCAATCTGGCGCAGACAACTTTTTTAAGTCTGTTGGCTACCGAATGCGTACCGAAAGCCACTTAGGCTGTGAGTGCGCTATACAAAACTCCCCTGCGTAAAGCCAACATAGTTTTTACGGCTTTGTGGAGTTACAGGGAGAGATACATTGTGGGCTGGAAAGAAAGCATACAAAGGGATTAGTTGGCGATAAATAGCATACTGTTTCTGAATGTTCATCTACATGTTTCTGAATCTGCACTGTATAAGCTCAGAAAAATGAAGCATTGTGTCCTCTAGTTTACCCAGAAGGGCACACCTTTGTGCCTGCCCACTGTGTCCTAGGTGAGGGAATAAGTTTATTTATAATTTAGGCATCAAGTGCAACCATTGTGCCTGCAATCGTGAGGCATGTTACATATTCTGAAAAGGAATATCGATTGGTGACTTATAACATGCACAGTGCCAGCACACATAAGCTTGTGAAAGACAGTTCGAATGGACCCAGCAAATGCTGTGTGGACCAGGTGCATTTTTAGCTTCCTATTCCATTGTCCTCAAATCAGAGGGATCTCGTGACGTCTGTCAGGAGTGGGTTCCAGGCATTGGGACACTTAGAGTGCCTTGACAGCGTACTCCCATACATTCTATCCGTTTACAGAGTCGCAGAGATTCCTATAAATTTATGGAATGACTTCAAAAGATGCGCAGGCTTGAGCGCTGCTTTAAGAAGTCTGGGTCTGGTGACGATCTAGCCTATTTCAAAGACTTCCTTCGAGTCTACACCCGGAAGCTTAGAAAAGGCATGGCTTCTTTTTTCCCTCGAAAACATAAGTCCTACTAGTCAGACCCAAAACAGATTAATGAGAAGCTAAACAATTTGCTGATAATAATAATAATGTAGCAAAAAGAGCTCGTCTCCTGAAGACCATATGCCATTTCATCTGTGGTCTTCACAGGCAGACAAACTTAGCATTGCTATCACCGAGATTTTTAATGCTTCTCTGGAAAAAGGGGTTGTTCCCAAGTCCATCAAGTCGGGCTATCGGCAAATTAAAGGTCATTTAGAAACAGGACACCTAGATTTCGCGCAGACGCGACAGAATTAGGCTGGCAGAGCAGATTTGGAGTGTAAAGTTTTCCAATTTTTGAATCACACTTAGTTTGCCCATAACTCTTTAAGTAGGTTTTGTTGGGATTCAGTTTAAGAAAATTTGCTGTCATTCATGTGGGGATGTCAGCAATACATGCAGCAAGGGAGTCAAGATAATTTGACATGCTCTAGGGCTGGGTGGGATTTAAGCAAAGGTACAACTGAAGGTCATCTGCGATATAGGGGTATGAAAAAAGGAAAGCCTGTTGGAGTGGAATCGGTTATGGTAAGGAAGTTAGTCGATTTCAGACAGGTCTCGGTCAAGGTGAACAGATCGAGATTGCCATCAATAATCATGTCATGTATTGTTAGGGGTTCATAGCACATGGAGCAAGAATTCCAAAAGCCAAAGCATTAAATGGTCTGCAGGGACTAATTTAAAGTGATTCACAGCAGTGCTTGAGGCAGATCATACTGGGCGCCTCGAGACAATGTTGCGAATACAGAAAAGCAAGGCTTTTTGCCACCTGGGTTCGGGCTACCTTGGTGGCTCCGGATAGGCCCTCCTTTGTTAATGCCAATTTCATGGACCCTAGCAACAGCAACCTCATCTAGGAATGCATTTCAAGGACGATAGCGGATAATAATGTTTACTCACGATCATACCTTGTATTCAGATTACTATCAGTCGGCGAACTAAAGCCCCTGCCCACGTGTTGGTAGGGGATCCATCTTCAAGCAGTTAGCGTTTAGATGTCATGCTCTATGGTCAAGCAAGAAACGGATATGGTTTAAACAGGTCTTAGCTGTTGCGGTTTTTTGTATACGATGTACATAAGAACTTCAATTTTCGGAAGAGAATTCTGCAGTGGACAAGAAACGCTAGAAGCGCTTAGTGTCGGGAGGTTCTATCTCCGTGTCTGACTCTTGTGTCTGCCTCTCTCTTCGTCTGTGCCTCTATGTGTGTCTCTGTCTGTCTGACTGTCTCTCTCTCTCTCTCTCTCTCTCTCTCTCTCTCTCTCTCTCTCTCTCTCTCTCTCTCTCTCTCTCTCTCTCTCTCTCTCTCTCTCTCTCTCTCTCTCTCTCTCTGTCTATGTCTGTTCTGTCTGTCTGGCTGTCTTTCTCTCACTCTTTGTCACTCTCCCAGTCTCTCTGTCTCTATCTCTCTCTTTAATAATAATAATATTGCACTTGATAATATTGATTGCACTTGATAATATTGCTCTTTCTCTCTCTGTCTCTCTCACAAGGAATCCGTGTTCTCGTGTCCATGCATGTGCCAGGGCTGCTTGCATACTGCTCTGCTTGAGTGCGCCTTTCTCATTGCCTTGGCATATTATCTCGTTCGCCGCTGCTAGGTGCTGCTGGTGACGGACGGCTGGTGCAGCCCGGGCGAAGCAGAGCAGCTGCGCCGCAGGCTGCCGCAGCTGCTGCCTTTCAGCTTCCCGTGCAAGATGCACGTCATCAAGCTGTGCTCGCCCGGCGACGAGGCTCATCGTCTCGGTCCGGGACATGTGGCTGCTGCAGCCGCAGGTGGCACCGGTCCCGCTGCCGCTTCGGCCGCTGCTGCCGTGCATCGCCTCTACCAGCAGCTTGCCGAGCTGGGCACGAGCAGCAGTGCTGGCGGCGAGGACCGCTCTGCCTCGGACAGTGGCGCGGGCAGCGGAGAGGTGTATGCTGTCAGCGGCGCCGTGACGCTGAAAGCCGCCGAGGCGCTCATCGACCGGCTGACCGAGTCGCACTACTCGCCCTTCGTGGGTAGCGTGAGCTGCGGGCATCTCAAGAGCAAGATCCAGCTGTTTCCTGCTCCGGAAAAGTTTCATAAGTAGCGTGCCCGCTGCCTCCCCTGCAACGCTGCCTTGTCGAGCTTGCTAGCTGCAACTTTGCGCCGTCTTGGCGGTTGTGCACGAGGCATGGCAGCAGCAACAGCATGTCCTGCATGATTGTGTAGGCCTGGGCATAATGTGGCATTCCAGTCTCACTTGCTTCTTCTTCCTTGAAACTCCCGACAGCAAATATTCTCACACGAGGACTAGAATTTCGAGCTCATCTTTAAGGTGCATGGTTTTTACCAGCGCTCGTCTTCGGCACCGAAAACGCTTTGACCGAAGTCTACAGCTCGCGTTCAATGGTTGCAAATATTTCCAGTGGCAGTCGTACTGCACTTACCAGCCGACTTCGGCATCTGCCGTCGTCGTTAAGCTACTATTACTACGATTATTGTGCGCAGAGAATCGCTAGTTCCATCTCGTGTGACTGTCGCTGTCCATTTTCCTTGGAGTTCTGCCTGCACATTCCATTCGTTGCTGTTGAAGTGCTCAGCTTTATCTGCCTGCTAGCCGTGACCAATGCCATTTGCCACTCTTGAGGGTCCTTAGGAAAGACGTACGTGAGTTGACCCACTGAAAAGTCGCCTCCGATTTGGTCTGTTGCTATTGCAATCTCAGCTCGTTTGCCCCTGTCCCTGAACCTTAGCCCTGCAAGGTGTAAGATGCCTTGCAGCTCACGATCCTGGCCGTAGGTTCGATTCATGCAGCAGGCATTGCCTGCTGCAAGTGAGGCGGGATAGGGGGATGATAGCTGCTAAGGCTCTTCTGCCACCTTATAAAAGAAGCCATTAAATTGGCTGCCCTTAATTTATTACATGGTTCACCTCAAGTGCTTTTTGTCAACAGGCATGTAAGCACCGGCGAACTGAATTCTGCCTTACTATCTGGGGAGGGGAGGGTCTGGATATTGTCCATCATTGATCGTGCTTCTCTGTCTCTACTTGTTGCTATGAGAAACTCACTACACTCATCAGTTTTCGCTGTTCTGGTCTCACTCCTTAGGGAAATGCGGTCGAAAGATAATGGGTGCATTTTTTGGACTATGCTCTATAGCGAGAAAGCCAAAAGCTGTGTCCTTCTCCAGCAAATGCTTGGTCTGCTGATGGCATCGGCCTCGTGAGCCACGGAGTGACAAAGGTCACCTGGCCCGACCGCACACCGTGTGGCCACTGATTGTCGTCCAATCGTCGACGGCTTGTCACATGCTGGCCTGATTCGCTTTGCTTCGAACTGCTGTGCGGCCGTGTCTCATTCTGGACGATCAACACATTTTCAGAGTGGACGACTTTTATGACGATATTCGTGAGGTGTCGAAAGACATAAAGATTGTGGGCTTCCTGAATACGGGCGATGTCAGCAGCCCGCCATGCGTGTCTCGGCATCTGGTTCTGCCGCTAACCGAGGCCAAAGGCAGGTTTGCAGAGCGCACTGGCGAGGGCCGGCTGCTGGCACCGTCTGCCAGGCTGTGGCTGCAGCCACTGACTAAGCACGTGCTGCTGCCAAGTGCCTGCATGGCTGACACCTCTTGTGGCTTGTTTCATAGGCACTCTGCCAGTCGCTGCGCTAGGTCTGTGGCCCTGCTGCTGACGCAGGACAACTGCTAGCAAAATGAGAGCGTGTTTTACAGTATGTCAATGTAGTACACTCCTAAAAAGTCTTGTTCCACCCGGTGCCGGCTGATGGCCTTTGACTTAGCATACAGACGATGACATCATCAATGTATGCATACTGTGTGCGTGCGTGCGTGCATGTATTTATTCATATATGCGGTGCATGCATGCTTAATCTCTGGCATATGTGAAATTGTTACCTACAGGGCAAATAATTTAATGTGAGGTTAGGCCTCCACGTTTTATAGTAACCTATCTTATACCCCACGGCATAGACTCCATTAATCTGTTATAAGGCACCGAGATAATTAAAGCTCCCTCTCTGTCTTAGCAGCCTGGCGGCACTGTGCTCGCTCTCATGCTCTCATCTCAGGTCGCGATTTCCAATCCAGCAGCTGGAAATAATGAATTGTCCACTGCAAGCAGGGTGGCAGACCGCTGAAGCTTTGCTGCAGCCGGACGAAAGAGTATGTTAAATCTGCCGACCTAACTCAATTTCCACATTCGCGTGCGACCAGTGGCATAGTGTTTAGCTTCTATAAAAACATTGTTGAATCACAGATGCACAATCTAAAAATGCTGATGTCGACAATAAACTATCTCCTCAACCGTTCCCATATTAGCTCCTTACCTGATGATCCTAGTGATGATCTAGCCGATCGCTTCTCTCGATTCTTTGTGCAGAAGGTAGACAAGATCAGGGAATCCATCCCTTCGATGACAACCTCCCTATTAGAATGCTGTTCCTCGGTTCCTGGCTGCACCTCAGTGTCTGCATTTAAGCAGGTCACTAGTGATCTAGTCCTAAAGTTCGTATCTCAATCAAAGAAGACAACACGTCCTCTGGACCCTATTCCCACTGTCCTGCTCCTACGTTGCATTGATCTGCTGCTGCCATGCATAACTAACATAATTAACATGTCATTAGCCTCAGGTCATGTCCCAGCACCTTTCAAAAAAGCTGTAGTCAAGCCACTTCTCAAGAAAGCTACACTTGACCAAGAGAACTTGAGCAACTACCGCCCGTTTCCCTTCTACCGTTCCTATCAAAGACATTCGAACGGGTCGTGGCGGACCAGCTGAACTCGTATATCGAAACCTCACACCTTGCTAGTAAGTTCCAGTCTGGCTTTAGAGTTAATCACTCCACAGAGTCAGCATTGCTTCGGGTATACAACGACCTACTTAGGAATGCAGACATGGGTAGAGTGTCTCTGCTTGTTTTGCTCGATCTTTCGGCAGCTTTTGATACCATCGATCACAAAGATCTTCTAGAGCGCCTCTCATCTCGCCTGGGCATCACTGGCACTGCTCTGCAGTGGTTCAGGTCCTATCTCAGTGGGAGACTCCAGAGTATTGACGTGAATGGACAAAGATCATCTGAAGTACCTCTGAAATATGGAGTACCTCAGGGCTCCGTGCTAGGTCCGGTTCTTTTCACTTTTTATACTCCCCCTCTTGCTGATGTGATTGCCAAGCACAATCTAGGCTTTCACTTCTATGTGGATGACACTCAGTTGTACCTTTGCTTTGATCCCTCCCAGCCTTCGAGCACCTCAAATTCTCTAAACTCACTAGCTGCATGCATTGATGACATCCGCACATGGATGGCAGCAAATTTTCTAAAACCCAACGATGGTAAAAATAACTTACTAGTTATGGGCAAACCCAGTGTGATCCAGAGATTGGAAAGACTGACTCTCAAAATTGGCTGTGCCAGCATATCTCCAGTCGAATCAGCTCGAAATCTAGGTGTCATATTCCAAAGCGACCTCTCGTTAGACGACCATATCAGCTCCACAGTCAAATCCGCCTATTTTCAGCTTCATAACATTGCTAAAATTCGGGCTTGTTTAGATAAAGATACCACGTCCGAGTTGGTCCATGCATTCGTGACATCCCGTCTCGACTTCTGCAACTCACTGCTTACTGGCCTACCAGCATGTGCAATCAGGCGATTGCAGTTGGTGCAAAACTCGGCAGCTAGACTTGTCTGTCGTGAGCGTCGCAGTTGCCACATTACTCCACTTCTCGCCGACCTGCACTGGCTACCAGTCAAGCAACGGATTGACTTCAAGGTTTTGTCGCTCACTTTTAGGTCCCTTCATTCTATGGCTCCAGCCTATCTGTCAGATATACTACCCCATCAGGCCAAGCATCGTACCCCCTGCTTTTCGGAATCCAACAGTCTAGAAATACCTCGTACAAACCTTAAATCCTTTGGAGACCGTGCATTTAGTTCGTATGCTCCCAAAGCCTGGAACTCTCTCCCGACCTGCGTCAGAACATCCCCTGACCTAGCCACATTTAAAAGGAACCTAAAAACACATCTATGTAGGACAGCATTTAGCGGGTCCCTGTGATTCGTCCTTGATGTGCTTATGGGTGCTGACACTGTGCATGCTGCCACTAATCACATTTGCATGCTGACCCTGTGCATGTCACCCCTAACCATATTATTCATTTCGTTTGTTTTTCAAGCATGATTTTACTTACCATTCAGTTGCATTTCACTTTACAGCAAATGTAAAGTGCCTAGAGAGAGATTAAGTTCTCTGAGGGCGCTTAATCAAGTGAATTATTATTATTATTATTATTAGCTCTAGCACTTGAAATGTCCGCATTTTTTTACCTATCGATGCACACATGCTGGTCCATAAGTCTGACATCGGAGGAGCAGGAGACACCACCCCAAACATCGACACTTCCACCACCAAATTTCACTGTTGGCTGGTGAAAGTCAGGATGGAAGTCTCATCTTTTCACCGACTTACAAGTGTTCTTCGTTTGTTGTTAGTGCAAAGTGTTAATTTAGACTCGTCGGTCCATAAAACTTGACTCCGGTGGTCTGCCGTGTAGTGGGTGTGGCTCCATACCAATCTGAGCCGATTTCCTCTGTGCAGCTCGACCTTTGGCGATCCTTCTCAATGTCCCATGCATGGCAAGCCTCCGGCGCGACGTCTCAGCTGCTTACGACTGCACTGTTAGTGGTTGCCAGCAGCTGAGACAGCTCCCTGAGTGATGCCTTAGGTTGCCGAAGAGCCAGCATCTTCAGCTGAAAGTCGTCTGCCTTGGTGAGTGCTGTCTATTAGCTTAACTCCAGTCTGTTTAGCTTGTTAAGATCGTAGCTCACCACTCTGTGGCTGATTTTTAAAGTCCGTGACACTTTGCTCGGGCCCATTTTATGCAAAGCCTGCAGTCTTCCTTTGGTAGTGCTGTCGAGCAGTAGTGTCCTTCTAGGCATGTTGTACTTGGCCCCAAAGCGAGCCTGAAGAAGCTGGCCCTCTGTTCGTGTGTAGGCTAAACTCTCCCCTCATGCATGCAGCGACTGCACAGACATAGTAGTGCTCGTTTGGAGCAAAATGAATCGCTGTGCTTAACAAATATCCAAACTCGATCGCAACCATAGGGGTTTTCACTTTAAGAAAACATGGTGCACCAACTACAAGCTAGTCCACCACTTTGCGGTAGTGACGGTTTACTGGATGCGTAGGAATCCCAAAACCTCATAGATCTAGGTCTGGGCACGTATGTGGCATCTCAATATTCTGGTTGAAGACCCTTGTCAGGCGACATTGCTCGTCAAGATCTTTCTGTCTCAAAGGCCACCTTGTTATATAATAAATCTTGGCAGTTGTTTGACTGTTATTACCTGATTCATGGCAGCTGCAATGAACACTATGACCGTCGAATTGTCCCGAAAAAGCCTCTCCGTATGTTTATGAAAAGTGTGGTATCAGTTATTGGCATAGTGCTTAGAGAAGTAAGTCTAACATGGTGACCCTGATTCCTAAACCCTGAACCCAAAAATCCTACATCCTTAACCATAAATCAAAAGCATTTTCACAGTTCCCAGTCTTTGCTACCTTTCTCACATTTTGGTCTTGAGAGAGTAGTTGACATGCGACCGTACGAGTGTCCTGCCTTGTACAGTGCAACACTTTCACACATCCCACGAAGCTTGACATTTCGACAATCTTCGTCATGACTGGGTTTTTCCAGCAAAATAAATAACTCGCAATGGTTTGGCCGTACAATTCCAGCTCGTGCACAGTCTTGCGGTTCCGGCATGAGGTAATGAAGGGGTAATTTCTCGATGTTCTAGCTTGGGCATAATGCCATTTTTAACAGGGATTTAATGGGTTTTGGGTAATTTTTGGCACTTTGTCAACTACATCCTCATTCACGTGGCAATTCGTAGTGCCAATAAATGGCAATCAGAACCTACTTTCGCGTTTCCGCCGGTCAAGTTTGAAGCTGAACGCGAGCCGGGAATCAAGCAAATCTTGATAAATCTTGAAGCAAGTCCATATACCTTTTCGTTAGTGTATGCCTGCAAAATCATGAGATTGTCATTTTCTTTTTGTGAACATAGTGGCCATGTCAGGATCCACATTTCCAGGAGTAGACGCGCGCGTAGATGTATTAGCTGGGCTGGGGACTTAAATTGTGCTTGCTGTGGCCCCACTATCTCATCACATGACTGTAATGCTGATGCTGTTGCATACCTAATGCTATGCAATGAAAGATAGATGAGGACGTGTGTATGCATGACTAGGGCAGTTCACACGCACGGGGAGGGGGCGCCATGCTTGTGTTCTCGTCAAGTCCCACGTGTCATGCCGTGGATCGAAAAGCTAGAGTAATCTTGTGCCTCTGGATGGCTTGCCATAGCGATTGCTTGCTTGCCCGTTGGGCTGCCACGGCTGGCTTAGAGCAGCCTCAACTTGAGCGACTAGAGCAGCCATAGAGGTCAAGTTACCATACGCCCTTTGGCTGGCTACCTCGATCTCCATCGGCTGCCAAGTGAGTTGTATATTAATTTGGGAGTTTTATTTTAATAAATCATCCTGCCAACTTTATCGAGCGACAACCCCCCCATACTCCCTGTCGGTCTTGCTGGCCTACTAGATGACAGCCAGGTGTAGCAGCATTGCGTACGGTACTACAGCATTGATTTGGAGTTATTTTGTTGACCGTGTCTAAGAACCAGTATGGATCATTATAGCGAAGGGCCAAAACAGTGCGACCCATGAATATAAAATATTGATGATGGGAGATGGATTAAATAACTGGCTCCAATGGAGCTAAATACTTATTGGTTTGAGGTGAAGGCAAGTTGAGCTACTCACAGCATGCTTCATCACATTCTGTGGAGGCTTAATGGCTTTTCCGGTAGCCCTGTCAGTATTGAATGACAGTATTTTGGTTTGTACAGAACTTATGTTGCTTGCGATGCTGCATTACAAACTGCAATCTTTGCCACACTGTTGCTGCTCAAGTTGCT
Source organism: Cristatella mucedo (assembly GCA_009760855.2). Lineage (NCBI taxonomy): Eukaryota > Metazoa > Bryozoa > Phylactolaemata > Cristatellidae > Cristatella > Cristatella mucedo. The sequence goes on from WPIO01000015.1 coordinate 6,033,145, forward strand.
GCTGTCACAGCTGCCGATGCAATGCTTTGCCCTGCACCTGTATTGGATGTCCTAGGCTCTTCTCCCGAGGGTAAAACGACACAGCCTTCCTTCTTAAGTGGCGCCACGATACTTTTTTTCGGGTTTTTAATGTTGAACGAATCCGGCTGACGTTTCAACTGTGTGCGTTTTTTCGGACATACCGACCGGAGGCTGCTGGTCAGGCAGATCAACCTAGGAGGCGGGTCATGGACTCCCCTCCATGCCTTTGCTATCAGTGCTTCGCATGTCAGAGTAGGCATTCGTGCTTACATTGTGGCCGGCTGTACGGTCTTGCATGAGTTCTTGGAGCTGTTGTGTGACTGCAGTGGCCCGGTTCCTCATCGTTAAGAAGACATCTCCCGCTGCCGACTGTGGAGCATCTTTTCCAGCTGTCGTTAGCTGCTGCCTCCATGCTGCTCACTTCCTTTACTTCCAGCTCTCTGCTAATTGCATGAGATGAAGTCTGTTGGCTACTGCATGCCCTGGCCACTGGTCACACATACCGAAATCCCATAGGCTCTGAGTGCACTTTAGGGAAGTCTCCTATGTAACACTCATTCAGTCTTTGTTACTTTGTGGAGTTTTTTTGAGACCGAGATACGTTACATTACAGCGGCCTCTGGTGGCAGCGGAGCTGCTGCATCTTTGAACAGCGGTGCTTGCAAAGCAGAAGATGAAGGCGACGACACTAAATCAGAGGATGGCAGAACTCCTTCATTCACTGTATTGCTACACGGTGCGCTGAAAATTGAGAACATGGTTGCCCTTGCCCAAGTCAGGTCAGCATGTTTCTTTACCGTGATCTGTGCTGCCTTTGAGGGAGCAGTGTTCACATTCCGGTTGCCACTGTATTTTCCTGCAGCCTTCCTGCTGGCTTCCATGGCCCTAGGCATGTAACCGCATGACACGGAGCTGCAGCATCGCCTTGCAGCGAGTAATAATACAAGTAAAAACAATAATAATAGCTCGCTCGTGTGGCACAGAGAAATAAATCTCTCCCCAGGCACTTTACCACTGTTCTGGCTGTTCCACCGTCCGGCCACTTGCACAAGTGAAAATTAGCCGCCGGCCATGGGGATTCTGCTTACCAGCCGCCAAGCCACCAAGCTGCATGCCTGCTGATGAATGTGTGGTGTGTGGTGCCAGTGCGTGAATTTCAGTCGTTTGGTTGGCTGTTTATGCATATGAATTAGGGATCACCAAAGCGGCGCTGCTCTGTTGTTCTGTCTGTCTCTTTCTCTGTCTGTCTGTCTCTGTTTGTCTTGTCTGTCTCTGTCTCTCTCTGCCTGTCTCTGTCTCCCTCTCTGTCTTTCAGTCTCTGTCTCTGTCTCTCTGTGTCTCTCTCTCTCTCTCTCTCTCTCTCTGTGTCTTCGTCTCTCTCTGTCTCCGTCTCTCTCTGTCTGTTTCTGTCTGTTTCTGTCTCTCTATCTCAGTATCTCTATCTCTCTGTCTGTCTCCGTCTCTGTCTGTCTGTCTCTGCCTGTCCGTCTCTGCCTGTCTGTCTCTGCCTGTCTGTCTCTGCCTGTCTGTCTCTGCCTGTCTGTCTCTGCCTGTCCGTCTCTGTGTCTCTGTCTGTGTCTCTGTCTGTGTCTCCTCTGTGTCTCCGTCTCTGTGTCTCCGTCTCTGTGTCTCCATCTCTCTCTGTCTCCGTCTCTCTGTCTCCGTCTCTCTCTGTCTCCGTCTCTCTCTCTGTCTCCGTCTCTCTCTCTGTCTCCGTCTCTCTCTCTGTCTCCGTCTCTCTGTCTCCGTCTCTCTGTCTCCGTCTCTCTGTCTCCGTCTCTCTGTCTCCGTCTCTCTGTCTCCGTCTCTCTGTCTCCGTCTCTCTGTCTCCGTCT